>JAVXUP010000006.1:40000-390000 GCA_033070095.1 Escallonia herrerae
ACAAAACAGGAACAGAAGAGCCGATGCGTGAATTTGATTCACTGTCCTTACGATTTATTCGTCCCGCAACGGTGCTGACGGCTCTTGACGACAGTCTCCCAGGATACAACGGCAATACGTCTGAAATAGGAGCACTCCAAATTGCAGACCCGATAAACCAAACAATGGCAGAACTCTTTCGGACATAGAAAAATCGGACAGAAGAAAATTTCGGGATTCCACACCAAAAAAAAGTAACTTCTGTAACTGACTTGATTTTATACACATGAGTATTCACTGGGGGGTGCAACTCTTTACAGAAGAAACTGCAAGCTAAAAATGTCACAATTTTCTGGAAAAGAAAATAAATAAAATTTATTTAAATATATTTTTGTCCCAAAAGAATAAAGCCTGATGGCCCTAAGCCCAAGCCAAGGCCATGGATCGGACCGGGACGGGGCGGGGCAGGCGGCGCGCGCGTGTGGTGGACCTTGGGTCAACCTAGGTCCTCCCTCCTTACAAAACATGGGTACCCCCAAGGGGCCCAACCCTTAGCTCAAGGTGAACCACCAACTTTAACTTCAATGTGGGATACTCTTTTCCTTTCAAGGTGAACCACCAACTTTAACTTCAATTTTCTCATTCACCTCCCATTCGTTTTAAACATGTGAATATACCATGATCATCTATTCCAATAGATGAACATGAATCAATTTGTTCCTAACCACAATGGGTTTAAAACCCAATTTCAACAATCCCCCACATGAATAGAAAATTGACTGGACTCTATACACAAAGAAACACTGACACAAGAAAGAGTTCTTTAGAACGACACTGCATCGGGATAGGTAGCCGATGGCCTTGAATCTTCCCTAGTGAGAACTATCGGATTTACTGGTTAACCAGTGAACGTGATGTCTTGAACTGTTCAACCTTTAGTGTAAACCGAGACAATAGAACTTCACCCAGTATCGCTCAAACATTGTTTTGAGGTTCTCATTGTTGTGTTCATTTTGGCCCTGAACAACTCTTGGTTTTCATGAGTACTCTCTGAGAATTCAGCCTTACAATTCTCATAGAAGTGGCCCACTTCTTACTCACATAGGTGACTTCTTATTAAGAGGTTCCTACTGCACCCCCACTTGGATTTCCAAGATATAAGAGTCATTAAACGCATAGCTTAACCTTACCTTTTTGTAGGTGCCACTGTCTTCTCATCATATGAATGGATATGAGGGTTTTAACCCCCCCAAAGTGGTCTGTCTGAGTCGCATTTACATAATTTGGTTTTCCCTTTGAACTTAGATCTTTGGATCTCCAGTCAACTAGGTAGAGTTTCCATTATGGCAACTCTTTAGTTCATAGGCTTAAGGCCCATTCCCCTCGATGACATATTTACTTTCTCTCTAGTCAAAGCTTTCGTTAACGGATCCACAATATTATCCTTTGACTTCACGTAGTCAATAGAGATAATTCTACTAGAAAGTAATTCTTTAACGGTATTGTGTCTGTGACGTGTGTGTCTAGACTTGCCGTTATACATACTGCTTTGTGCTCTTCCAATTGCAGATTGACTATCACAATGTATGCAAATTGGTGGCACATGTTTAGGCCAATTTGGAATATCCTCCAAGAAATTACGAAGCCACTTCGCTTCTTCTCCTACTTTATCTAAAGCAATGAATTCAGATTCCATAGTGGATCTGACAATACATGTCTGTTTAGAGGATTTCTAAGAAATAACTGCTCCTTCTAATGTAAACACATATCCACTTGTGGATTTTGTTTCATTAGAATCTGATATCCAGTTGGCATCACTGTATCCTTCTAATACAACTGGATAACTAGAATAATGCAGCCCAAAGCTTAAGGTATATTTTAAGTACCTTAAAACTCTTGCGATAGCTATCCAATGATTCTTCCTTGGATTGCTAGTATATCTGTTCAGTTTACTGACAACATATGCTATATCGGGTCTCGTGCAATTCATGATATACATCAGGCTACCAATTATGCGCGAATACTCTAATTGAGATATTCCTTCCCCAGTATTCTTTGTTAGATGTAAATTTACATCAAGTGGTGTCTTAACTGGACTATCATCGTAACCTTTAAATTGTCTAGCACTTTCTCAATATAGTGAGATTGTGACAAGACTAGTCCATTTGATGTTTTTGTAATTTTCATACCAAGTATAACATCAACCACACCCATATCTTTTATATCAAATTTACTGGTCAACATTTTCTTTGTAGCCTTAATGAATTCATTATTGCTCCCAATAATGAGCATGTCACACATTTATCACATTCGTTGTCTAAAGCCATTTCCAATCATGACTTTATCAAACTTTTCGTGCCATTGTTTTGGAGCTTGTTTTAGTCCATAAAGTGACTTAACAAGCTTGCATATTTTCCTCTTATGATCCGGAGCTACAAACCCCTCGGGTTGCTCCATGTAGATCTATTCATTTAGATCTCCATTTAAGAAGGCTGTCTTCACATCTATTTGGTGTATCTCAAGATTATTAATATCTGCAATAACTATCAATATTCGAATGGATGTTATTCTTGTAACTGGTGAATATTTATCGAAATAATCAAGGCCTTCCTTTTGTCTATATCCCTTAACAACCAATCGGGCCTTATATTTTTTGATCGTTCCATCAGCTTTCATCTTTCTCTTGAAAATCCATTTACACCCTAAAGGTTTATTTCTAGGAGGAAGATCCACCAGTTCCCATGTATGATTTTGCATGATGGATTCTATTTCACTGTTAATTGCCTCTTTCCAATGAGGAGTTTCGGGACTCGACATTGCTTCACCATAAGCACGAGGCGCATTTTCTAACAAATATGTTAGAAAATCAGGACCAAAAGATGTAGACGTTCTAGCTCTCTTGCTACGTCTTGGCTCATCTTCCTCTTGTGAGGGTTCTTGGTCCATACTAGTTCTTTCTAAAGAACTCTGTTCTTGTGCAACTTTATAAGGAAACACATCTTCGAAGAAATGTGCATTCCTTGTCTCCATTATGGTGTTGATGTGTATATCGTCAACTTCAGATTTATGCACCAAGAACTGATATGCCGAGCTATGACTTGCATATCCAATAAAAATCACATAGACCGTTTAAGGTTCTATTTTAACCATTTTAGGTGGTGGGATAGCTACCTTTGCTAGACACCCCCACACTTTAAGATATTTGAAGGACGGAGGATGACCTTTCCATAGCTCATTGTAACATCCCGAAATTTTTCGGAACGTTAACGCTCAGTCGATCAGTTCACTAAGATAATAATTCCTTAATTCAACCAAATAATATAAATATGTCAGAGTAACTATACTCTCAATCGACTGTCATAATTAAAATACCAAGTCTAAGTCTAAGAAAATTTAAACAATAGTATTTACCCACGCAGGGGTTCTAATGATGAATACCAAAAATCTAATTCCTTCGCTTTCGCTTGCTCGGCTCTAATCCCTATTCAGGTAACCTACTGCTGGCTGTCACTTGCGGAAAGGAAGTCAAAGGGGAGTGAGCTTTTGAGAGCCCGGTTAGGTCGCACAAAGATTTAAAAAGAAGAAAACGATACAGACGATTTGACATTTAAGCCAATAGAAAATTTTGAAAGCGGAGAAACAGAGCGGTTCAAACAATCTTTCTATATACAATCAAACGATAATTTTAAAAGGGTTTTCATTTTCAGAGAAAACCACAACATTTCAATATAAACAAAGGGATGAATATCAACTTGGTTCCCTTACATCGATAACCATTTTTAAAACACTTAAAATGCAATAAACATAAATAGGAAACGTTGAACATGAGCAGTACACTAGCAAAGCCACCCCGGCAGTGCTCGATCGCTTTACATATGCATATGTACACTGACTAGTCCATCTAGGTACTAGTTAAACCCATCCAACAGACCATCCTTATAACGCCAACAATACAGACCATCCTTATGGCTCCCAAGTTACTAACTCATGTTAACATTGAGAAGCAATAAATGCATTTGATAATATTCAAGGAATTTAAACACAATTCAAAACATTTTACAATGATTGAATTTAGTAAACAGATGAGAGTAACGAATTTCAAACGATCGCTATTAAGCTCAAATTAGGGTTTCATAGACAGTTTCAAAACAAACGCTTTTTAAATTTCAAACATAGAAATCAACAATCAATGTATTTTGTAAAACTGTTATTACAAACATTTGAAACAGAATAATGAAATGGGGTTCGAAGAGAAATCTTTACCTCGGTCCAAGCTAAGCGATGCTACCAACCTCGATCAATATTTTCTGAATAAACCTAGATTGGCAACTTATTTGTTAGAACTTAATTTATGTCAAGTACACTATAAAGTCTAATATCAACTACCCGCTGCGTACCCACTCTCTCCGAAATCGCGCACTCAAAACGGTTCTTGCACACGGCCAACCTGACCGAAAATTCTATACACTCCTTAATGGGTACCGACACTCTAGAATTTATAATAATTTACACTAAAATAATTTTATAGCTTAAAACATTATTAAAAGTCAAAATATGCACTTTCTGAATTTTTGAATATTTTTGAATTAAAATAATTTCTTTAAATACAATAAAAATCCAATAATAGCCATAATTACTCCCAGATGCAAAATAAGTCTCATAATTTTATAAGAACTTTAAAGTATATATAAAAATTATAGAAATCAAAATCAGAATTTAAAAGGCTTAAAAACTATTTTTAAAATTTTTATTTTGGTAAAACCAATGCAATATGGAAACCATAGAAGATCCACTCCAAAAATCATCAAATTTACATTGAGTCTTATTTATGCCATATAGACATGACTATAATTTTTCCCCAAAACATTTTCAGGGTTTAAAGGCTTTAAAAGATTTTTATAAATCAGAACTTGCAGAGAATACTAAAAATTCATACAATCTTAGAAAATTATGAACTTTTACCAGAAATTCTAATATAGCCTAAAGTATTATACTAAAAATTTTCACATGTTAATAATAAGTGTGCATCAACATATGCACGTGTCAATCCGAACGCTAACCCAAATTTTCCGCTCCGTACTTCTCTTCTTCCTCTTCTCTTTACTTTCTTTCCAAACCAAAACACTTTCACCAGTTCATGGTTGCTGTTCACGCAGCTTCCCTTGCTCCCCATTTTAATCTCATAACCACCACTTGCTCACACATGAAACACCACTCATGCGGCCACAATTTTACCCATTTCCTCTTCCATTTACACAGGTTCACAATAAAAAAAGAAAACCATTCACTCAGCTACTCTTCTTGCTAGACTTACACACACAAACAGTTCACTCACCCTAATCCACTTCACGACTGAATTTTCAGGCCCTCACTGCCTCACATACACACACAGTTAACACACAGTACACTCATCTTCACTACACCTTCACATTTCACTCCTTTCACAACTATACACACCCTACATGTACACATATACATGCACACAAACACACCCATTACAGACCCACAAACACTCACAAACTCACACAAACACAATTATTACCCAGCACTTTCTCATGCCTATTCACACCCACGAGCACATCTTGCTCCAGTCACATTCCTCTTTTCTCTTATCCAATACATGACCTCATACAACCAACCAACACTAACCCACTGCCGTGATCCCTCTTCTTTCTTTTCTTTTTGCACCCACACATACACATACATATAAACACAACACAACACTTTTACATGCACACTCTACTGCCCACTCACCTCACAGATTGTACAAACCCACATGTTTTCACACAACTCACACACACACACACACACACACACACACTTATACTTATGACTGTCTTCAGCCTCTCTCCTTCTCATATAGACCCAAATGAACTCACACAATCACACTCCTACGCACCACCATAAGACAGCTATACCCTATAAAATTTTTTTTGGCAGCCCATGGCCTTTCTCCCTCTGTCAAACACACATACACACACACACACACACAATGTACACACTCATGCACACCTCACGACCATTGCACTACCTCCTTACACACACTGGGTCTTCACAACACACCCGAACGCACATATAGTAACCAGTCACTCACATAGACCCATTTACCCACTCACATGCTGCCCACATCCCCTCTCTCTCTCTCTCTGTACTTACAGGCCCTTGTGGCTATTTTCTGTCCCAAACTCCATCACTGCAGCCATCACCTCTTGGTAAGATGGCTATACTATACTCTCAGAAATGGTAACAGCCCTCCTCTTCTCACAGCCGTAACCAAATTTCACAGCTCCCTCAACGCATGTACACAGGACAGCCATGACTACCTACCTCTAACGCACACACTTACACTACATCCATATCTATTTCATCACAAAACGGAGCACCCCATCGCAAAACCACTCACAGCAGTCCCATGCCCCTGCGATCATCCCTTTACAGTTACTATAAACAGTAGATAAAATAGAATAGAAAAGCCAAGAGACTTACCGGATAAATCAACCCGATCGCCGAAAGCCTTCTTCACGATCTCTCTCTCTCGATCTCTCTGACTCTCTCTATCTACCGAGTCCCAGATGGAATGAAAACTTGGGGCGACTGCTCTAGTAATAGGTTATATATATATATATATATATATATATATAACCCTAAAAGCAAAATTACCATAAACCCCATTAATTTTTTGCTAGTTATTCAAAACTAACCCGAAACTTTTTATTATTACGAAATAGCCCAGAATAACTATTTAAGATAAACTATATGCTAGGAAAATTATTAACGGCCGTTACGCTATCCCGCTTCACTATTCGTCGCTTATTTTTTTTAAAAAAATAAATCCAATAAAGTATCGGGGTGTTACAGCTCATAAGGTGTCTTTTGCAACTTCTTGTGAGGTACCTTATTAAGTATATGATTTGCGGTTAATATCGCCTCCACCCACAAGTTATCCGATAGTCCAGAATTTATCAACAAAGCATTCATCATTTCCTTTAAAGTACAATTTTTTCGCTCAGCAATTCCATTTGACTGAGGTGCATATGGTGCCGTGGTCTCATGAATGATTCCGTGATCGGCACAAAATTTTTCAGAAGGGAAAACATATTCCCCACCTCTATCACTTCTTAGTACTTTGATTTTCTTGCTAAGTTGATTTTCAACTTTAATTTTGTATTGCACAAATGCTTCCAAGGCTTCATCCTTACTTCTAAGCAAATATACATAACAAAATCTCGTACAATCATCAATAAAAGTAATAAAATACTTTTTTTCTCCTCTAGATTGTACTACCTTTAAGTCATATATGTCACTATGAATTAGACTTAAAGGTTCCGTACTTCTTTCAATTGACTTGAAAGATGTTTTTGCCAATTTAGCTTTAACACAAATTTCACATGCTTTATGTGAGTCAAAATCCATTTTAGGCAAAAATCCAATTTTCACAAGCTTTTGTAACGAACCATAGTTCACATGACCTAATCTACGATACCATAAATTAGGAGATTCCAACAAGTAAGCAGAAGATGTATTATTATTATTATCGAAATTTGGTACAACTTTAGGCACGATGGTCATTACATTTAACTTAAAAAGACCATCACAAAGGTACCTTTTTCCTACAAACATTCCACTCTTAGTTAGTACAAACTTGTTGGACTCAAATACTAGCTTAAAACCATTCTTACTCAACAATGAGCCCCAAACTAAATTCTTTCGAATATCTGGCACATGAAGCACATTGTTGAGATTTAACTCCTTGCCGGATGTCATCGTTAAAACCACCTTGCCCATTCCTAGCACCTTTGAAGAAGAAGAGTTTCCCATGAACAGATTCTCGTTGTTGGCGCTCTCATATGTAGTGAACATACTTTGCTCGGAGCACACATGTTGAGTAGTGCCCGTGTCTACCCACCACTGTTTGGGATTTCCAACCAAGTTGACTTCAGATACCACTGCAGATAGATTCAAATCTGTCACGTCCTCGGTAATTTTGGTAACTTCCGTCACATTGACTTGAGAATGCTTTCCTTTCTGAAAGTTTCCTTTGTTTTTGCAACAATCCTTAGCACGATGGCCAGCTTTGCCGCACACATAACAATTCCCTTTGAACTTCTTCTTCTCACCGCCTTTGGAATTTGAGCCGCTTGCTTCGCTTGGACCATCTGAATCAGAAATTTTCCTCTTCTTTGACGGACGTTGCTCGACCACATTTGCCTTGGCTTCTTGATGATAATTGCCGGCCTTCTTCTCAGATTGGCGATTATCCTCCTCAATCCTCAATCTTACAATCAAGTCTTCGAGCTTCATTTCCTTGCGCTTATGCTTCAAATAGTTCTTAAAATCTCTCCAAGTTGGTGGCAATTTTTCAATCAACGCAGCCACTTGAAAAGATTCTCCAAGTACCATCCCTTCTGCATGAATATCATGCAGGATTAGCTGAAACTCTTGGACTTGACTAATCACAGTCTTGGAATCCACCATCTTGAAATCAAGGAATTTGCCGACTACAAATTTCTTTGAGCCGGCATCTTCCGTCTTGTATTTCCTTTCCAAGGAGTCCCACAATGCTTTCGCATTGACCATTGGACTATATACGTTATACAACGCATTGTCCAATCCATTGAGGATGTAGTTCTTGCATAAGAAATCTGAATGCTTAAAAGCATCCACGGCAGCCACTGTTTGCCGGTCAGGATTTTCACCAAGATCTGGTGCATCCTCTTGCAAGAACCTTGCCAAATTAAGGGTAGTCAAGTAAAATAGCATCTTTTGTTGACACCTCTTAACTCTTTTCCGGTCTTTCACCAAGTCCAACGGAACCATGAGCAGGTGCAACATAAGGCTTCGCATACACAGTCCCACCACCATGTTGCATGTTGGGATGAACCTGTCCACTTTCCGGATTGGACAGGTTCTTGTAACACTAAAATTAAAATCAGATTCTTGTAAAAACCAGTCTAACGCAAAATATATCTATCAACAGAATATAACAACAACAATTAAAAACCAGTCTAACGCAAAATCAGATTCTTGTAACACTAAAATTAAAATCAGAAACTGAAAATAACTTTAGCATATGCTTGACAGAATCAAATATGAAAATGAGTTTAGGAAAAAACTGTTTTGAAAAAACTGTTTCAACACATGCAACACAAATTGCGGAATAAAGTCTTAAGAATGTTGGGAAAAAGCTTTGTGTATACTTGTGCAGATAACAGTTTGAAAAATATTACTAGCATGCAAAGCCTAAAGTCACAAAACAACAATAACGTAAAAGGACTATTTGTAATAACTCACAACAAGAAATACAGAACAAGAACAGAAGAGCCAAGGCATGGATTTGATTCCCTGTCCTTAAGACTTATTCGTCCCGCAACGGTGCTGACGGCTCTTGACGACAGTCTCCCATGATACAACAACAATACGTCTGAAATAGGAGCACTCCAAATTGCAGACCCGGCGAACCAAACAATGGCAGAACTCTTTCGGACACAGAAAAATCGGACAGAAGAAAATTTCAGGATTCCAGACCAAAAAAAAGTAAGTAACTTCTGTAACTGACTCGATTTTATACATAGGAGTATTCACTGGGGGGGGGGGGGTGCAACTCTTCACAGAAGAAACTGCAAGCTGCAAAGGTCAAGCCCAAAAAGAAAATAAATAAATAAATAAAATTTATTTAAAATTTTTTTGTCCCAAAAAGAATAAAGCCTGATGGGCCCAAGCCCAAGCCACGGACCGGGATGGGGCGGGCGGCGCGTGCGTGTGGTGGACCTTGGGTCAATCTAGGTCCTCCCTCCTTACAAAACATAGGTACCCCCAAAGGGCCCAACCCTTAGCTCAAGGCTAAGCCTTATAAGGAGATAACATTGGCTTTATCTCTTCAATGTGGGATAATCTTTTCCCTTTAAGGTGAACCACTAACCTTAACTTCAATTTTCTCATTCACCTCCCATTCGTTTTAAACATGTGAATATACCATGATCATCTATTTTAATAGATGAACATGAATACATTTGTTCCTAACCAAAATATGGTTTGGAACCTATTTGAAAATTGATTCAAAGTTGCTTCTCCACAATGGGTTTAAAACTCAATTCCAACACTCTCCCATATAGATACATACACATAGATATGTATATAATGTCAAGAAAATAAAATTATGGTTAAGCAGCATTCCAACTGGATTGATAACCTTGGTATATTCAAAGATGACTATAACTTGGCATGCATTTTGGCTATAAGTTTTGATAATTTAGTAAACTTTAGTCCGTGATTGCTTACTCTTATATTTTGCACTATCCTGATTAGTTACGTTGGTTAAATGTATAAACATTTTAGTATGCGTATTCGAGATATATAAAAAACATAGAGTATAATTAAAACCCTACGATATTTGAAAACAAATGCAGAGAAAATTTATTTTTATACCATAATTTTGTTATGTTATCTTTTAGTCACAAAAGGTGTAGACAAGCATGTGAGGTATAAAATCAGGTGCTCCACTAAAGCTGACATAAACAAAGTTGCTTATACAACATAATGGATAAAGCAGGACCTAAGTTCAACTGATTTTATGTTGGGAAATTTTAAAAAGTTTTCCTTATGGCGTTCCTATGTTTTGCTTAAAAACTTATAAGAATTATGAAGTCTACCTTAACAATATACTAACAAATTGTGACTGTATTACAAATTTAATACTCGTAAAGATAGTCACTCACAAAAAAAATCTAAAAAGTTAGTAATTAAGATAGTCTTCTGACTTAGAGTGAAAACCTAATAGTAAGGATGTTTATAAAAAATTTTGATATATTTTGTTCGATAATTTGCTTAGGATGAAGTTTTGTGCTATCGTATTTATAGGGTGTTCGAAATTGTTTTTGAAGTGGTCAAACCTGTTTTAAATAGCTTAAACGGGTTTATGTGGTGCTTGGTACAAAAGACAAAGTGTTTACAACACTAGCTAGAAACCGAAAAGTACTAGATTACTCTCTCTCTCTCTCAAATGTATTTGAGTTTGTTTGTTTTAACGCTTAGTACTTTTACTGCATGCAACCAAATAGAAAGAAATGTTCAAAAATATGTATAGATACAATAATCTAAAAGGGTGAAGAATTAACAATAATATATAGTTAACTTATTTTAAAATTTTTGTTAGCAGAAAAATATTGAGAATATTCATGCATTTTCTTTGATGCCCCTTTTTGTCCATTTTTCCACATTTAATATGTTTTCTGAACAAAACAACTGATATAGCTTTCAACAAGTGTTTCTACAACTTTTGCGCAAATAAAAACTGATTAAACTTGCTTTTAAAAACTGCTTTTCTTTTAATCTAAAAATCAGTTTTGAAAATCAATCCCAAATAGTCTCTTAGTCATGGTGGTTAAAAATTTTAAACCTATAATATCTTGGTGCAATAGCATATTGATCTTACTATTTCGCTATATATATATATATATGGAGATGAGAAAATGATAGCGCTAGCAACTTAACTCAAGTTGCTAGCGCGATCTGGCCGTCCACGGGCGAGAATAGACGGCCAGATCGCATGCCACCACCAGTATTTTTTTTACCCGTCCGCTACATAATGTAGCGGACGGCCAAACAACGCTAGCAACTTGTTAGCGCTATAAATGGATCAACTCCCATATATATATATATATAGGGAGCTGATCCATTGATAGCGCTAGCAAAATAGGAGAAGTTGCTAGCGCGATCTGACCGTCCACGCGCGATCTGTGGACGGCCCAGATCTTTTTTTTACGCTTTTTTTAGTCCGTCCGCTACATTATGTAGCGGACGATTTTTTGACAAAAATACTCTCAAGTTTAAAAACAGCCCGTCCGCTACATTATGTAGCGGACCGACTTTTCTGTCATTTTCTCTCTCTCTCTCTCTCTCCCCTTTCTCTCATTAATGCTCTGACTTTTTCTCTCTCTCTCTCTCTCTTCTCTTTCCCTCATCCGCTACATAATGTAGCGGACTAGTTTTCTAACATTTCTCTCTCTCCCTCCCTCCCTCACTCATTAATGCTCTGACTTGTTTTTCCCCTCTCTCTATGTCCTTTCTCTTCAATCTGACTTATCTCTTTCTCTCACCACTTTTTTCTTCTCTTTCATCCTCTTCTCCCATCTTTCTCCTTTCATATGATAACCATCAAAAGAAAAGCTTTGAAACAGATTGCCGCAATTCAGGCTCTCTGCTTTTTGGAGATGCTCGACCTCTGCAATTCAGGCCCTCTGCTTTTGGGTATGAATTTCAGCTACCTAAGCAAATGAGTGAAAACCCAAGTGGTAGTTTTGATGAAGAAAGTATTGAAGATACAATGAAATCTTTCTTTCCTACGAGTTCTGGAATGAGTTTCCAGAACTACCCGAATGAGTTGATGCCAAGAGAAAGGAGAGAGAGAGACAGAGAGAGAAAATGTCAGAAAACTTGTCCGCAACATAATGTAGCGGATGAGAAAAAGGGGAGAGAGAGAGCGAGAAAAAGTCAGAGCATTAATGAGAGAAAGAGAAAAAAATGACAGAAAAGTCCGTCCGCTACATAATGTAGCAGACGGGCTGTTTTTAAACTTGAGGGTATTTTTGTCAAAAAATCGTCCGCTACATAATGTAGCGGACGGACTAAAAAAAAGCGTAAATAAAAGATCTGGGCCGTCCACAGATCGGCGTGGACGGCCAGATTGCGCTAGCAATTTCTCCTATTTTGCTAGCGCTATCAATGGATCAGCTCCTATATATATATATATATATATATATATATATATATATATATATATATATATATATATATATATATATATATACTTTTATTAGTGGATTCTATTTGCTTCTAAAAACATCATCGTTATTTAACTGTTGTGCTGGTTAACTTTTATGAATCATATGGTATAAAATATATAGACAAAAATTTTCTACGTTAAAATGAAACTAACATGGAGTTAAGGTTACCGAATGTGATTCTAATGCATAATTTAATGTAAAAGATGCTTACACATGCACGATAAAAATATCTGATGCAATAACAAACTCGAGTCTACTTTTTTGTTTTTGTGTACTGAGTAAACTTTTAATTTTTATTCCTCTACATGACTACTAGACCAGAATTCGCTATATGCGAAGACATTGCTTATTCATATTTCACTACAAAGGTTAATTCATTCTATTCAAACGGAAGTCACCTTTGATGAAATAATGATAGTATGAATTATGCAAAAGGTTTTGTTATAAAATTCAAAGCTTCTAAATAAATGGCTTGTAATAACATTATATTATGTACTTGGCCACGGCTTTCCAAACTAGTTATATATCTATATAATATATAATAAGCGATGTAAGAAAGACATTCATAACTTCTTTGCGCGACACATCATCGTTTCTTTGCATGACACATATTAGATTATAGAGTCTTTATTCTAAGATTAATTAACTTTTACATTAATTTGAAACCAATTCTAATCATTTTAAAATTCAATCTAATCAATACACTAACTTATTAGGACTTAATATTGACTATTGTATCATTAAATCACTCTCTAATATGACTATAAAAACTCATATATATAAAAAAACGAAATAATACTTCTGATATAGAAGAAACATTAATGTTACAATTGAGATTAAACAACTTATGAGACTTAGAACAAAAAATGATCTAACAATTAATTTAAATTTTGATAAGCTTCTTATTTTTAAATTTGATTAATTTTCAAGAATATTAAGTTAATTTCTAAACATTCTAGTGCTCAACCTAATAAATACACTAACTTATTATGACTTAATTTTGGTTATTATATTATTAAAATTACTCTTTAATGTGAATATAAAAATTTTTGTATCTAAAAAACGAACATAACATATTAGATTCAGAAGGAAAAAAAGATGACGTTCTAATAGATCATTACTCATATACTTAGCAATATACATAGTATATATAAGATAGTCAACAGTTTTAAATAAGACCTCACGATCACCAAACTGGTTATATCCCATGTATAAGGATTTACTAAAAAAATTAAATACAAGATTTTAAAAAAATTTAGAAAATATATAACCTTCAAAATGAATTTGTTTTCAGTCATTTTAGAAAGCGTATCATAATTGACTATAGACTGACAATTTATTTTTATTAGGATCATAATAACTAATAAAAATGAATTATTTTTGTAGTTGATTAAGTTTACATGAGTAACAAGACCAATGAGTAGATATTAGACTAATTGTAAGTTTTTGAACTTAATTTTAATTATAATAGAGTCTATTATAACTATACGTGGTCATTGTTGTGTGCGTGCAAAAACAAGTATATGAATTAATCTTCACCCTATAATTATTAGCATAACGTAAGGATATGTGCAAAAGTTTATTAACTCATTTTAGTCAATAAGAATAACAAGAAAAATGTCATTGTAGTCAGTATAATATACCGAAAAAGCTCTCTAATATGAAGTAATCACGAATAAAATAAAAGTACTTAAGAAATTTAATAAGAAAAATTAGGTACTATTTAAAATTCATATTTAAGTTTTATAACCTTATAGTATATGGTTATAGACAAATTATTGTTTCAAAAGATCCTTAATTTTATTATTTGTTAACATTTTAAAACACAGTTAATCTATTATAACAACCTAAATTACATGAAAACCAAAACCTGCATATATGAAAGGGAAAAAAAAACCTCATATGAGATTTATAATAGAAGAATAAATTATTAAATTACTCTTAAAAAATAGCATGTAATATTAAAATTTTGTAATGCTTAGAAATAAATCTAGGAAAGTTTTTCTTATAATGTACTTTGACATAAAAAAAGGCAATAACAAAAATTTTGTTTATCCTTTAGCTGAGAACAATGGTGTAAAAGCATAGACAAACAGACGGGAATGTAGATTGATAGATGCTCTCATAAATATAAAATTATTGATTTACAAAGATTCTACACAATATAGTAAATTAAACATGAATTGAATTAAATAAATTTTGTTCAGAAGAAAAATTAAACCGGACTTTTTTTTTATGGTGTGCTTATTTTACTACTAATTCAGTCTTAAGTATTTTAAAGTTCTGAATCAGCAATATACCAACATATTAAGACTTTATTTAACTTACATGTGTTAAAAAAACTTTAAAGATTGAAAAGGAACTCTCTCTCTCTCTCTCTCTCTCTCTCTCTCTCTCGATATGTGTGTGTGTGTGTGTTTTTTTTTTTCCAATATACTAATCTATTAAGACTTAATAGTCATATTAAGTCCTAATATTATTCCCATTAAATTAATTAAGTTTAAAAATAAGGACCTTATCAAATTTAAATTAATTATTAGATCATCATTTTGTTTTACAATATCAAAACTTATTTATATTTTTTGCATCTATGGATATTTATTATCATCTTAGAGTAAGTTTTTTAGGATATAATTATCAAAATTGAGTTTTGATAGATTAGTATATTGATCATTAGGAAGAGTTTTAGATTATTCAAAAGTAGTTTTCAAATTATATAAGGCTTACTAATATATAAATAAACTGGTCCAGAGATAAGGATCTCATCCAAAATAGTATTGACCTTTAGCGGCACTTTCGTGTTAGAAATATAGTGCTTGTAACTTTATTTCACATTGAATGCACAATATGATGATAAGTGATGATATATAGCACAAAGAAGCTATTGTAGAATTTCAATGTAAAGTTATGTATATAAAAAAAAAAACAAAGTTAGTGTGGTTAATTCAGATTTCAACTAGATTGTCAATCTTGATAAATTCAAAGATGAATCCAACTTGAGAAATATGTTGGTTAAAAATTTTGGTCAATGATTTCCTTACTATATGAGGTTTTGCACTATCCTATTCAGTTGCATTGATTAAACATAGCAATATTAGATTATGCAAATCTCATATAAGATATATTAAAAAAAATGGTGTAAGTTTAAAACTTTAAGCATGTGAGGATGAGTTAAATTCAACTAATTTTATGTTAAAAAAATTTTGAACAAATTTTTGAGTAACTAAACTCTTAAACATTCTAAATTCTGCATTAACAATATACCAACATGTTATGATTTTGTGTTAACTTTTATACTGTTAAAGACTCTTTCTTATATGAAAAGGAAAAGACTCGATATCTAAAAACTAGAATTGCAAATAAAATCTAAAAAGATATAACTTATGTTGTGATGAATGTAGTAAAACTTAGATTAAAAATCATATTATATTTGAAGATAAATCTTATTTAATAAGCATGCTTCTTATATACTTTGTTAAATTTTTTTCAACAATTTGCTTACTACGACGTTTTGAGCTATCTATTTAGTCATGTTGGTTAAACTTTTTAAACTTTATACAATTATTTCATACAATAACTACTATTTTTTCTATATACTTTATTGATAGATTCTATTTTGCTTCTGAAAATGCCACCTCATCCTTATTTAATTAGTCATATTAATTAACTTTTATTAATCACATGCTATAAAAAGAATATATGGACCAAAATTTTCTCTATCGAAATTAAACTAAAATGTAGCTAAAGTTATGGGTAAACCATTAAAATGTACAAATTATTTAAAAAAAATGAAAAAAATTCTTAGGCAATACCAAATTGATCTTAATACGTTCTTCACATTCTTTTATCAGTAGAATTTACTTTTTTCCTTTTTGTCTACTAAATAAACTTCTACCTTTTTTCACCTATACAATTATCAAATTAGAATTAGCAAATATAAACAAGGACACCGCCTATTGATATTTCCCCACAAGGATTAATTAATTTTATGAAAATAAAGTTTACCTCTCCAAAAATAAAAGTTACTATCTTTGATGAATAAACTATGAAAATATAAAATTGTGAAATAGATATTATTATACAATTCAAAATTACTAAAATAAATGACTTTTAATAAAACTGTACGTGCTTGGCACGGTTTCTGAGCTAGTTGATATTAATATCTATTGATGCTAACACCAGAGTTTTCATTGATAATACCTCTAATGGTTATGACTCTGCACAAAAAGAAGTGACCTTAATCCAGAAAAACTGCAACAGAATGAATTAGCTCAAATTGAAGGAGTAATCTGTTTTGCACAGAGATATCCAGCCTACGCTCCCGATATTTAACAAAAAGAAGAGTAAGATTTGCATAATATTAGCAAGGAGCAAAAGCTATTGAGTCAAGATTGTCCAGATTTTTAAGAAGCAGAAAGTCTGGTATTGTTTCAGATTTCAGTTGTCGCTCAAATAAAATCAAGCTATCTTTTGTTGACAAAATACGGGACTGTAGTTTGATTTCTGAAACATTAAGTGAGAAGCGAAGATCATATTTCGTTGAGACCTAATGCCCGAAATACCAACAGATCTTTGACTCATACAGTGAACCAACTTAGTTCAACTTCCAAGCCACCCTAGCTTAAATTAGGGATGTTTTTCAGTTATATTTTGTGTCTTTAATTTTTTTTATGGTTCTTGAACTTTTATAGGGTTTATCATTTTTGTCTTAGTTGTATTTTGGTGCCAATAACCAAAAGCCGTTAACTTTGAGCCTTACTTAAAAGGTTGTTCCTACTAATGGCGACATATGGCAAAGTTTTTCGTATGCTAAGGTATTGAGTGACGTAATAAGAAATTACTTTTGAGTCTTTGGAATAACATTTTGAGATCCGCTAAATTTCGAACATTAATCTCGTTGAATAACAAATCAGATACATAAAATGACCATGATCTAGTTAGAATTGCAACAGATTCATAAAATGTGTACTATTTGGTTATACCTGTATTCACACAAGCCCAAGGAAGTCCTATTATAGGGAGTTTATACCCCTCATTTGCTATAAAAGACGATCGGTGTCTCTCAATCTTGCATCAATCAACTTTCACAACTCGGTGAAAATGGCTACTACACATATGTTAGTGTTGCTCCTGGCGATTGTGGCTCTCGTCGCTCCCCTTGTTGCTTCGATAGGTGACATGCCTATCGGAGATGCGAAACAACCAACGAGAACTCAGATATTGGAGGTAAAAATCACAAGGAAGAACGGACCACCAATGTCTATACTGCCTATCCCACGAAGGCCTGACGTACTCAAGGCACCTGAGGAGTCACCGGCAGAAAATTCAGGACTAGCTGAACCATTAGAGCACGATCACCACCACCACCGCCACTGTGACCCCCATCATCCTCACAAGCCAAAGCCCTGTCACCACACACCGGCATCCGCACCAGTTCCTAGTCGGGATGCAGCAGAAGAGCCAAAGCCCAGTCATCCTCCTCATCATCCTTGTCCTCCTCACGAACCAAAGCCCTGTCATCCTCCTCACAATCCAAAGCCCTCTCATCCTCCTCCTCATCATTGTCCTCCTCACAAGCCAAAGCCTTGTCATCCTCATCATCCTTGTCCTCCTCACAGTCCAAAGCCCTCTCACTCTCCTCATCATCATTGTCCTCCTCCTCCTCATCATCCTCACCAGCCGAAACCCGCTTCTCATCATCCTCACAAGCCAAAGCCCTGTCACCATGCACCGGCTCCTAGTCCGATTGACAAGGACCAGTCCGATAAACATGTTGAAGACACGCAACTGCACAAGAAATGCAATCATGCTCCGGTTCCAAGTCCTGCACAAAAGCACCCTCCACCAGCACCAGCACCAGCACCAGCACCATCATCAACTGATATTGCAACCACTGCCTTGGCGGCATAATGTAGTTGCTGAAATAATAGCTAATATTGATCATTAGCCCTTTGTTATTTTTTTGGGTGCAATTTAGCCCTTTGTTATTGCGAGTCAGTTTTAAACTGTAATAAGAGTTCAGTTGCTTTACATCAACGAGGGTTACAGTTCCTCTTTTACCATTTTTTTTTCGGCAGTAAGGATAAGCACCAGCTGGGATATTATAACAAGGACTTCAGACTTAAATCCTGCTGCAACATCTCGTACAATACCCGAGTTTTACACAATATCGACTTATTGAAGCCTTAATAATGACAGACTTGCAGTTTCTATTGATTAAGTTGGAGGTAATGCTTTCCCTACTCGATTCATAACCAGCCTTTTGAAAGCCAATTCTCTTGGAATTTTCCATAAATTGATCTTACCTTATTGAAGATTGTACTACAAGGATTAATATGCAAAAAGAATCAATCATTTTAATTGATTGATTAGAGAGATATTAACTCTCAAAGATTGACATTTAATAAGATTAAAAATGGTCATGATGTGAGTGCCCACGTGGCTTGAAAAATGGAAAGGTGAAGGGCATTTAAATGGCCATGTGACATACCATATTGTTTTAAAAACACATGGTATGCATGGCCATGTATTCGTACATGTGCGGTGCACCGCAAGCGCACGAGCCGGCGACGGCAGGGGCAGGGCGCAACTTGCACTTTAGCTTGTGAGCTACAATTTTGAACTGAAGCAGTGTGACTGTTAGTGAAATTAAATAAATTTCTAATCTATTTAAATTCGAAATGACACCTGCTGAACTTGGTGAAATTAAATAGATTTTAGATCTGTTCAAATTCGAAATGGCACCTGTTTATGGTGCCTTTTAGTTCAAATGTTGCACCTCTTCACTGTGTCTACAGATTATGACTGTTAAGTGACATCTGTAGAATCACTTAACTGTCACAACTGTTTGCACCTGTTCAAAGCACCTTTTGGCGTCTATAAATAGGGCTGATGGTTAGATCACTTCTTCAAAATTCTCTCTTGCTCTCTCTCAAATTTATGTCTGTTGATTGCAATCTGCTGTAATTAATAGAGTTCGCTTGTTTTATCTAGGGAGGCAGATTTGCTGCTACCTTAAACACATTATAAGCGAACAAATACTGTCTTAAGGAAAGAGTGCAACGCATTCAACTCAGGCTTTTCCACTTCAGTTTATCTCCGTACTTCCTTATTCTACAACAATCTTAAGACAATATTTGGCTACGATGGAGACTACTGCTAGGATGCTTGTGATCAACGACATCTCCAAGTTGGCCAAGTTTGATGGCTCGTTCTTTAGGCGATGGAAGAGCAAGATGGTATTTCTTTCTTACGATATTGAAGATTGCCTACGTGCTCACTATTCCACAGCCTATCGTGGAAGAAGCTGCAGATGAAGCAATTAAGCAAACTGCCATAAAGCAAAAGCAAAAGTGGGAGTAGGATGATACCTACTGCAAGGCCTACATTTTGGGAGGCCTGTCCGACTCTCTCTATGATGTGTATGAGATCAAGTACGCAAACACCACCGAAAAGAAACTATGGGATGATCTCAACAGCAAGTACAAGACGGAGGATGCTGGGAATAAAAAATTCCTAATCAGTAAGTTATTTGACTTCCGCATGATAGATAGCAAGTCTGTTATTACTCAGATTCATGAATTACAAATGATTATGAATTTGATTATTTTGGAGGGCCACTCTCTTGACGAGTCTTTCCAAGTGTCAATTATAATTTCTAAATTACCTTTAGCTTGGAAAGAATGTCGTAAAGAGTTGAAACAAAAGAAGGATGCCATGACCATGCAAGAGTTTGTCAAGTATATCCAAGTTGAAGAGAATTCTCGAACTTTGGATAAACTTGAGTGTAAAGACAACAAGTCCTCCAAAGCCCTTGTAATGGACTATGGTTCCACTAGTGGCTCTAAACGTAAGCTTGATGGTCAAGGTTCTGCTTCTGCTAACCGGCAAGACAAGCCTAAAAAGGCTTGTTGGAAGTGTAGGAAAATTGGGCACTTCGAGAAGAATTGTCGAGTGGCTAAGAGGCAGAAAAAGGACCATGCCAATGTGGTTGACAACGAGGACTTTGTTGCAGTGGTTTCCGAAGCCAACATGATGGAGGAAGATGATGAGTAGTGGGTGGACTCCGGTGCAACCAAGTACATTGCTAAAAACATAAATCTGTTAAAGGACCTTGAGCAAGTTGCGAGAGGCATCATCTTTGCATGAAAAATTCATCTACGACTAAGGTCATGAGCAAAGGAACTGTGGTGCTCTATCTCTCCTCCGGCAAGAGGCTGACCTTAAAGGATGTGCTTTTCATTCCCGATGTTAGGAAGAATCTTATATCTATTAGCATGCTTAATCAGTTTGGTTTTAAGATTCTTTTTGAGTCAGATGTTATTCTGACTAAGGGAGGGAACTAAGTTGGAAAGGGATATATAACCAATGGATTATACAAGCTTACTCTTGCTAATAAATATACTAAATTTGCTTATATTGCTGTTCCATTTAATTTATGGCATTCTAGACTAGGTCATGTCAATTATAAACACATTAGAAGTATGGTAAACTTAGGTTTAATACCTCAAAGTACTTACCTAGTTTAGAGAAATGTTCAGTTTGCACAAAGTCTAAAATTGCCAGAAAACCCTTTAAAGGAGTTGAGAGAAAATCATAATTGTTAGAATTACTACATTCAGACTTATCTAAGATGGAAGGTCACCTAATAAAGGGTGGTAAAAGATATTTCATTACATTTATAAATGATTGTTCATGTTATACTTACACATACCTTCGTACTTAGGACTAAGGATGAAACTTTGGATAAATTTAAAATTTGCAAAGCGGAAGTAGAGATCAATTAGCTAGATCGTAAGATTAAAATTTTACGGTCAGATAGGGGAGGTGAATATCTTTCCTTTGATGATCTATTTGAAACATGGGGTATCATACACCAAGTTATAGCTCCTTATAGTCCACAACAAAATGGTGTAGCCGAGAGAAAAAATAGGACCTTGCAAGAAATGGTTAATACCTCATTACTTATTTCTGATTTGCCTAAGACATTGTGGGGGGAAGCTCTTATGACTTCTACATATATACTTAACCGTATACCCCACATATATACATATAAAAGGTGTTATTAGCGCTTTTGGGTGCAATTTGCACTTCAGCTTGTGAGCTATAATTTTGAATTGAAACAATGTGACTGTTGGCAAAATCACCACAAGAAAATATGTATTTTGCGACGGAGTTTTAGCGACGGAAGGTATTCCGTCGCTAAACATGTCTTTAAGCGACGGAATATGCCGTCGTTAAAACTCCGTTGCAAAATACTATTACCGACGGAAGACACCATCGGTAAAAGTATTTTGCAACGGAGTTTTAACGACGGACTTTTAGCGACGGAATTTCCGTCGCTAAATATTTTTTATAAAATTAGTAATTTTGAGTTTTTTTTTAAATTATTTAAACGACGGAATAAAACCGTTACTAAAAATTATGTCGCAAAAGTCTTTATAATAAGACATTCACCGACGGAGTTTTAGCGACGGTCTTATTCCGTCGCTAAAGATCCTCCATTTAAATTCAGATCTTTTTTTCTTTCTCTCTCTCTCTCTCTGAAATTCTGCTCCCACCCACCCACCGCCGTTCTCACCTCCGGCGACCCTTCTCTACGGCGACCCAGCTCCGGCGACACTCCCGTCCCCCACCCGACGCCGCGCCACCAAGCCTTGCACTCCGGTCGTGCCACAAAGCCTCCACTGTCGCCGCGCAAGGAAACCCACCACTGCCGCCGCACCACCAACGCCGGCGCCGTCATACCCACCTCGAGATTTGTATGTCAATTGCCCTAAATTATCTGAATTTTTTGTTAATTTGTCTTCAATTTAGGTTACATGCCCTAAATTATCTGAATTATTTAGATTTGTATGTCAATTTAGGTTCAATTTTTTGTTAATTTGTCAATTGCCCTAAATTATCTGAATTATTTATGATAATTTAGGATTCAATTATTGAAGAACTTGAACTTGTTGTTAATATTTATCCCACGGAGACAATCCCATCTGCGGCAGAAATGAGAGAGCTCTTGGCATCCATGTAAAGAGGCAGCTGCTTGTGTAAATCTTGTAGAAGTAAACTTTTTGCAGACTGGAGTAATGTTAGTTTGCTGTAATCAATTTCCCCAATCTTCCCCTTATTCAATTTATTGATATACCGTTTGTGGTTGCGTCAAGTTATATTCCTTCCGCGGCTCAGTATCTTCTTTTTGTTACAAAGCTTCACCTGTTCGTATGTTGATCTTCATTACTGATCATGAAGGAGACACGAGCCGCGGCATGCATCTGGATACTGTTCTTTACGTTTCGGCTTTCAAATAGTCATAGACAACGTGATTTCAGCCGTTTGTGTTTTTGGGTTTATCTCGGTTCAAATAATCCAGGTTGGGATGCCAAGAGTAAGAGCGGGACTGAGAACAGACAGAACAAAGATCCGACGCACACGGGGGGGGGGGGGGGTCGGTGCCACACGACATCGTCCGACACAAGAACGCGGTCGAGCACCCGGATCTGGAGGACGATGAGGTCGTAGCTCTGACGTATAATCAGACGCACGTGCGGAAGAAGGACAAGGACGAGACGCACCGGGCGGGCGACTATATTTCAGATATTGCCCGGCGGATCGATGTGAGTCAATTTATTTAAGTTAATGTTTTTTCTTTTTATCCTCAATGTCTGTTTCGTTAATTAATGCCCTAACATATCGTTAAACCACTATTTTTGCAGGCCTCGTATGAACAGCTAAGGGGGTCCGAGCAGCAGTCCGGACAGCCATCAGCGTCCACTAGTATGGCTGCGAGTACTGGGGGGTTGAAGCGATGGCTGGATACGCCGGAGGTCGTGAATCGGCCGAAAGGCCGCATACGCGGCCTGCCTAGCATGACTGCTCGTGCCGTGATAGGAGCGTCCTCACCCCCTGCTGCCCCTCCACAGACACTGGCTCCTCGGCGTCAGTTGGACGACGAGGAGATCCAGCGCATTGCTACAGTGGTGTGCCGGATGATCAGGGAGCAGGGCACTGCTGGACAGGCCGCCCCGGCCCCGGATCAGCAGGATCCAGATCCGGGACTCGGGAACCCCTGATGAGCCCCTTCCCGTGCCCGTTCCTAGCTCCCCCCCGTGCCCGCCTTGTACTCTTCTCCCCTCTCCTAACCGGCTATATCCGGTTCCCGGCTTGTACATATATGAATTTTTTTTATTATAAATTTTTTTTATAATTGATTATATATATTTCTTTCTGTATTGATTATTGCGCGTTGTTGTTGAGATTTGAAAATTGTATTACAGGTTTGGGTAATTGAAAAATAAAAAAAAATTTCAAAAAAAAAATTGACTTTTGGCGACGGATTAATTCCGTCGCTAAAGTATTCCCACAATCAGTTATTTAGCGACGGAATATTCCGTCGCTAAATAAGTTTTTTAGCGACGGAATATTCCGTCTCAAAAATATAAATCCGTCTCTAAAGAATATAATTCGCGACGGAATATCCGTCGCTAATTAAAATCAATCCGTCGGTAAAAATGAATATTTAGCGACGGATTTAAAAATTCCGTCGCTAAACTATTAGTGACGGGCTTTTATACGAGGGATATTTAGCGACGGTGAATCCGTCGCTAATTCTTTTAGAGACGGATTTTTGGCTTTTAGCGACGGATTACCCCGTCGCTAAAACCCTGTTTTCTTGTAGTGAATTAAACAGATTTCTAATCTGTTTAAATTCCAAATGGCACCTGTTTATGGTGCTTTTTAGTTCAAATGTTGCACCTCTTCACTTTGTCTACAGATTGTGACTATTGAGTGATATCTGCAGAATCACTTAACTGTCACAACTGTTTACACCTGTTCAAGGCACCTTTTGGTATCTATAAATAGGGCTGATGGTCAGATAACTTCTTTAAAATTCTCTCTTGCTCTCTCTTAAATTTTTATCTGTTGATTACAATCTGCTGTAATCAACAGACTTCGCCTGTTTTATTTTGGGAGGCAGATTTGCTGCCACCCTAAGCAGATTATAAGGAAGCAAATACTGTCTTAATGAAATAGTGCAATGCATTCGACTAAGGCTTTTCCACTTCAGTTTTTCTCCATACTGCCTTATTCTACAACAAATTCTTTCTTCATTAACTGGATCAATGAATGCGTCGAAAACTGCATGTTCTCTATCGGTCTTCATGGTAGTCTGGTTGTATATATTTTTACTAGTAGAGGGCTAAGACAAGGGGATCCACGTTCCCCTTATCTCTTCTACTTCATTATGGAAGCCATTTTTTGAACCAATGCTAAACATACAACCTATCCTGCTTTTACGTTCCATTATAATTGTGCAAGCTTGGGGATTAATCATGTCATCTTTGCATGCACTTCTCCTTCAATGATGGATAATGCCTACCTATGTATGTATGCCCAACTTATCTTTTTCTCCTACTTGGTATGAGTCTAACATAACCTTAGACGTCCACGTCCACAATCTCCCTGTCTCATGTGAGTCGTCCACCAACCGGTGAAGCTTTCCCTCATCTCCCAGTCTGCAGAGAACTACTTTTCTTCCAAGAGCATTATCAGAAGTGTAATGCCCGGGTCGCCACCAGAGTTTTTGATAACATGTTGGAGAGCGTCGAGATAAATATCGCACATCTCGTAAATAACAATTAGTAATTTTATACATAGGCCCTGTATGCCTCTCCTCTCATTAACAATTAATTTTGAGTTCGATGCTTTACATTGTATAATAGCATGTTGATTCAGGCTCATGGACAATTTAAAATCAAATCACCGCTAAACGCTTTAATTCATCTACCTGTTTGACCTACCCAAAGAGTCTCCTCATATGTGAGGGGGGTGTTGAGAGAGATATATATATATATATATATATATATATATCATATATTGAGTAATAAAGAATTAATGATTGTATGAACCTTTCTTTTCATTACCAATTAATTTTGAGTTGAATGCTTCCACTTGGTATCATAGCAAGTCGTTCCAGATCTATCAGACGATTCAAAATAAAATCCACAATGACTCATATTTATTTGTACATGTGTTTGGCTAATTCAAGCCTCACCACACATGAGGGGTTGTATTGAGATATAAATTACACATTGAGTAGGCAACGATTGATAATTCAATATAGAGGCTTTGTGAGCCTTTCCTCCTATTAAAAATAGGTTTTGACTTGAATGCTTTCACAAAGAGATAATAGGACCGAAGTGTCCACCATGAAGGAGCACATACACCAGATGAACCCAAGTGTATATGTATATATATATATATATATATATATATATATATATATATATATGTACACACACACACAATACATATATATACACACATATATATACTAGCTAATGTGTCCGTGCAAATGCATGGGAAGCGATTTAATTTGGTTCTAGTGGTAATAATGTAGTTTAATATAGCCCGTAAAGGTCAAAGCTCCAAAAAAAAAGTCAAAGAAAGATAATTATTTTTAAAGAGAAATGAGCTAATTCATTTATACATCTTAAAAGGAATAGTTGCCATTACTCAAGTACGTAAGTTTCTCCAGTAAATTAGCCCATTGCCTACTAGCAAGATCAATTGTAATAAACTGAGAGAACATTTTAAGTCCAAACTTTGGTCATAGACCATTGTATAATCTAAAACTACTACTAAGGGAACAGATGTATGAAAATTTTCACCAACGTTATTTTTGAGTTTTTATCCTCGTTAATTATTTTGTGTACCAAATCTAGTAAAAAAATTTGGCATATCTTAGATCTGTCTAATTGCCTCTTTTAGTGACAAAAGGGTATGGGCTTAGCGAAAAAGGGTGTAGATTTAGTTTTACTTTCTTTTTGTGTAAAATATTAGCAAATTCACATATATATATCCTATAGTGACGTCTTATAGACTCTTTCATGAGAACTACAGTATTAAACATGCTTCTTAGACAGGTTCATATATTTAAGAAGTTGTTCAAACTTACTGTTAAGAAAAATGATGTATGAAAAAATTCACAAACACGCTGGTTTTGTAGTCCTTTTATCCTCATTACTTATTTTAGAATCTAATAAATAATGCTTGCATGTTATATATAACGATAGACCAATTTGCCTCTTTTAGTGACAAAAAGGTGTAGGCTCAACGCAAAAAGGGTGTAGATTTTAGTTTCACTTTTTCTCTTTCTTTTGTGTAAAATATTAGTAATTTCACATATAATCCTAAAGTCATGCCGTATATATTATTTCTTGAGAAGTACACTACTACATGTGCCTTTTAGATCAGTTCATACTATTAAGAAATTGTTTAAACTTCAAAGCAAACACTTGAAAAAGTTTGATATTTGTACATAGGTACTAAAACATGATCGGCAGAGGAGCTCTTCTAGTGAAAACATTAAGAGTCCTAGTCCGAAGACAAATTTTATAAAGCGTGCAAATTTTGTCAAAGAACTAAACGTACGATCGTCATTGGTTAACCTGATTTATCATTTGTCTAATTAGTGTTCTCAACATTAATTGTCCCACTATTTTATACTAACACACCAACACCTTAGTGCTACCATTTTTGTTAGATAACATCCATTATTGTCACCGATCATTATAGCTGCTATCATGTTTATGGTTGTCGTCATCACTACCACTACCACTATCACCACCACTTCCATTATATAACATATCAGAGTCAACTATCACCACCTCATGAACAACCACCACCATTATCAAGAATGTAATATCATTCACATGTGCAATATCAAAATGACACGCTTCCCCCATGTTTTGCTTCCATTAAAAGTTGTATGGTTTGTAATTGAGGTAGAATTTGTCCTAATTAGATCTCATTTATCTTACATTACTTTTTATTCTTCAAACTTATTCTAATTGGAACTAGTTATTCCCCAATCAAACTGAATTACCCCTTGTAATATAGTTTCAAAGGGAATTGGTTCTAAATCAAGTGTAACATCTTAAACTTAAAAGATTAGTGTAGGAGACCACAAACTCACGAAAAACATATTAAAATTTTCTCCAAAGTTACTTTTAGCAATCTCAATAGAGCAAATGCTACTCTACTTCAAATCTCTTGGAGTTTCTAAATCTTCTTTCATTATTTTAGAATGAAATATATGACAGACACTGTCGTTAAAAATATAACAATATTTCAATAATTAATGACACGATGACTAACCAAGTAAAATCGATAAATAGTCTTCGGAGATCCAAAAAATTTGATTGTGTTCAGAACATATATAGTTTACATTATTTTTCTCAAAAATTAGCTAGAACATAATTGAAATTATGGACCCCACTTAGAATGTTTGTTCAAGGTGCCAGTAGTTTTACTTTTCAAAAGTTGCAACCAATTGATAGTATACTTAAGCCCTTGGTCTCCTTTCTCACTTCTTTTAATGATGGACTTTATCATTCTCTTTCCTTTAAGCAATCCGGATTAGTGTGTTTTGTGAACCAAACATTTGACTTAATCCACAGTACATCAAAGTATCAACAATGAAGTGTGATGATTTTAAAGCAAAAAATGGAGAACAGAGAAGCATAATATCAGAGGCTCTAAGGCATTCACTTTTGCCAATATTTCTTGCATGTACATGCTTTAACACCCTCGACCCAGGGAGCCATACCCTATATACTTCAAGTCCTAAATTATATGCATCTAATAAATACTCAATTATACCAATGTATAAACAAAGCATCTAATCCATTATTGACAAAGTATCTCCAAAAGGTAGAGGCGCAAAACGACCAAGCCTCATATAACCATTAATCACAAAAGAATGATCCATCCTCAAATTCTATTACAAAAGTCTAATATCAAATCACATTACCCACATCCAGGTAAAGTTCTAAAAAAGGAATACATTATTTTTGACATGCTAACAAAATAGAAGTTTTAATTCTCCGAACGTGCCAAGCTCCTAATCATGCTTACCACCTGAGGTAAGGGATAAGGCAACAAATAGGGGTGAGCTCAAATAGCCCAGTAAAGAAAAATCAAATAAAAACAAATACGTTAATTCGTATTTTGAAACAAATTCATAACTTTGACAAACAACAAAAGTAATTGACATTTACGTCTAATAAGCAAATCAAATATATGAAATGATCATAAGTGGCCATAGGCCCAAATCGAAAACAAAACCCGAAGGTACAAAATGCATACCGGTAGCGTAATAGCTGTCATTGTGAGGACTATCTGAAAGTCACTTAAAGTGATTACAATAGCCAGTAAGGTGGCTACAAAAATTACCAAGTAACTACAAAAGTCACCTAAGTGACTACAAAAGTCTTAAAGACTCTCTTTTTCAATAAAAAATTGTTCATTCTAATGATCATATGCAAATTTTGAATTTCAAATTCAAATAGTAATGAAGGCAAATACGAAGCAAGCTGAACGATTCTCCAAAGTTGTATAACAACTAGTAAAGTGATACTAATTAATGAATCCTTACCACAGCAAGAAATACCAAATCCCTTACCTTAATCACTACAAGAAATAAGGCCTTTGGCAACAGGGAAATCTGTCGCCAAAGGCCTACATTCTCTCGCTAAAACTTTTAGCGACGGAAGCACCGTCGTTAAAAGTCCCTTGTATAAAAACCCGCCGTTAAAATTTTTGCGACGGAATTTCAAAAATCCATCGTCTAATATTGGACTTTCAGCGACGGGATTTTTATACATTTATGTCGCTAATTATATTTTAAGTATTTATATATATTTTCTTTTTTTCAAAAATAATTTATTCGGTAAATATTTAGCGACGGAATGCGATGGATTTCGTACCAAAGATCAAGCCCTTTGGTACGAAATCCTTAAGGTGTTGACTTAGTATCTCAAGAGTCTCCCAAGCCCCTTCTCTCTCTCTCTCTCTCTCTCTCTTAACTTTTAGAAGAGAAGCAAGGGAACTAAAAAGAAGAGTTGGAGGGAAAAGAAGTTATTTATAGGAAAAGTCCTAAGTTGGCAATTTACACTAACACTTCCTAAACTTTATGTAACTTATTCAAAATGTACCCATAACTTTTCAATATTCACGAAAAAGAATAACATTTTTATTTGAAGGAAAACTATTCCTTTGATTAAAAAATAATTTTCATTCGACCTAATTCTTCAGTCGTGAATTTCCTTTCCTCACATATACTCTTTTCATTCGACCGATTCAATTTTATTTGACTGAATCCATTTCATTCTACCAAAAGGGTTTCATTCAACCGAATCCTTCAGTCACAAAATTGTCTCATTCAAATTTGACCGAAAAAGGTCCTTCATTAGATCGAAAACTTTTCATTCGAAGCAAACACTTTTCATTCAAATGAATCTTTCAGTGGCTCTAAGGTTTTTCCATCTAACTAAGATTCGTTCGAATGAATTGGGATTCATTCGACCGAATCATTCAGAGATGGTTATCGACCATATTCATCTAATAATTTATCCCTTAATTTTTTATTTTCAAACAAATATGATCCATATTAGCATAAAAGGGGGCTCTTACATTCTCCCCGCCTTAAAAGAATTCCGTCCCCAGAATTAAACGAACCTTAATCATCAAAAAGTTGAGCATGTTTCTTGCACATATCATCCTCGAGTTCCTAAGTAGCTTCCCTCTCCGAATGGTTACGCCATAATACTTTCACAAAAGCTATTCTCCTAGAACGCACGACACTTTCATCGCATTCTAGAATGCGATCCGGTTGTTCATCATAAGATAGATCTTCCCTAACTTGAATAGACTCATACTTAATAGCATGCGAAGGGTCAAAAACATACTTCCTCAAGGTTGAAACATGAACAATATTATGTATCCTTGACAAATTAGGAGGCAAAGCTAAACGATAAGCAAGTATACCAATTCGCTCCAAGATTTTGAACGGTCCAATGTACCTTTCAGATAGCTTCCCTTTCTTCCCAAACCTCAAGGCTCTTTTCCATGGAGATACTCATAAAAACACATGATCACCGACGTCAAATTCAAGCTCACGATGCCTCCTATCTACATAACTCTTATGTCTGCTCTGTGTAGTCTTAAGCTTGCTCCTAATCAGTTGAATCTTGTCTGCAGTGATTTGTACAAGTTCTGGACCTTTCAGTTTTCTTTCTCTAACCTCGCTCTAACAAATTGGTGACCGGGCCGGGCCGGGCCAGGGAGGCAGCCATCCGGGCCGGGCTTGGGCCGGCCCGGGCCCTTTTTTTTTTAATTTTTTTTTTAATTTTTCTTGTTATTCAATTTTAAATTTCATCTTTAGGCATGTCCAATTTTCAAATTTTGACAAATCTAATTTTTATCATTTTATTTCATTATATGTAATATTCATATATATGTATGTATGTATAGATATATTTATTTGTCTCTCATTTTATTTTTTGCTATATGTTAAATCTTTTCTTACTCTTCTTGGTGATCTTTATTAATAAAATCTGAACACATAACTAGCCGTTATATTGCTGTTGGGGGGGTAAAAGTAGAATTTTGGGGGAATATATCCGTTGGAGGAAAAGGGGGAGAGAAAGGGGGGGAAAAACAAAAAAATTCAAACAGGTGGGGCCAGAACCGGGCCGGGCCTGGCCCGGGCTTTTCCCCAGAATTTTTCGGCCTGGTCTAAGCCCAGGCCCTAAGCCCAATTCCTCCGGGCCAGCACTGTTCATGAACGGGCCGGGCCGGCCCGGGCTTTTTTTGGGCTGGGCCGGGCCGAGCGGCCGGCGGCCCGGCCCGTTTGACATCTCTACTCCAATGTCTGGATAGTTCGCTCAGATTGCCCATCAGTTTGTGGATGGAAAGACGTGCTAAGATTTAGTCGTGTACCTATGGCCTCTTACAAACCACTCCAAAAGCGTGAGGTAAATCGAGGGTCTCTATTTGACAGAATAGATAAAGGCACCCTGTGCAACCTAATTATTTTCCGAATGTACAAGTTAACAAGTACCTTAATCGAACCTCTGTTCCTTATGGCTAAAAGTGAGCTGCTCTGGTCAACCGGTCAACTATCACCCATATTGCATCGTGTCGCTTTGTAGTTAGCGGTAGTCCAACCACAAAATCCATCTTCATATGCTCCCACTTCCACTCTAGAATAGTAAGTGGTTATAACTTCCCAATGGGTCTCTGGTGTTCTGGTTTAATCCGCTTACAGACCAAACATCTAACAAAACATATAACCACAAAGTCTGCTACCTCTCTTTTCATATGATTCCACCAATAAATATCCCATAAATTTTGGTACATATTGGTACTACACGGGTGAACTGCAAAAGGTGAATTGTGAGTCTCTGAGAGTATTTCCTTCTTCAATTCTGGATCCGAAGGAACACACAGTCTAGAACCCATATGAAGAATACCCTCATTATCCAATCTAAAATCTGTGTAACCACCTTCTTTAACTCTGTCATTAATCTTTACCAATTCAGGATCTGATGCTTGAGTCACCTTGACTCTTTCTATCAATGATGGTTGAACTTCCAAATGTGCTACATACCCACCCGAATCAGAAAATCTTACCCCGACTCCTAACTTATCCAATTCTTCTAACAATTGATGTGGTGTGGTAAGCATAGCAGAAAGTCTTCCCGTCCTCTTCCTACTTAGCACATCCGCTACGACATTTGTCTTACCTGGATGGTACAAAATGGTGCTATCATAGTCCTTCAACAATTCCAACCACCTTCTCTGTCTCATGTTCAACTCTTTTTGTGTGAATATGTATTTTAAACTCTTATGGTCCGTATAGATTTCACATGGTTTACTGTATAAATAATGACGCCAAATCTTCAATGTAAAAATCACAGCTGCTAGTTCTAAGTCATGCGTAGGATAATTCAGCTCATATTGTTTAAGTTGTCTGGAGGCATAAGCTATTACCTTACCTTGTTGCATAAGCACACAACCGAGTCCTTGCAGTGATGCTAATGCATCACTATAGATGACAAACCCTCCAGATTCAGATGGCAGTGTTAAGATGGGTGCCGAAATCAAACGCTTCTTCAAATCTTGAAAGCTCTTTTCACATTCATCTGTCCATAAAAATTTAGCATATTTTCTTGTCAACTGGGTCAAAGGAATAGAAATGTGAGAAAAACCTTCAACAAACCTTCTATAATAACCTGCCAATCCCAAGAAGCTTCTAATTTCTGTCACAGAGGTTGGTCTCTTCCAATTCACATTTGCTTCAATCTTAACAGGATCTATGGATATCCCATCCTTAGTTACCACATGACCCAAGAAAGAAACATGTTCCAACCAAAACTCACACTTATTGAACATGGCATAAAGTTTTGCTCCCTCAAAATCTGCAAAACTATAGTCAAATGTCATGCTCCTCCTCACTCTTAGAATAAACTAAGATATCGTCTATAAAGACAATCATAAATTGATCTAGGTACTTATTAAACACCCTATTCATAAGGTCCATAAATACGGCAGAAGCATTCATCAGACCAAAAGGCATGATTAAAAATTTCTAATGGCCATATTGTGTCCTAAATTTTTTTTGGTACATCCTTCTTTTTCACCTTAAGCTGATGGTAACCTGATTGAAGATCAATTTTTGAGAAGTGTTAGGCACCTTGAAGTTGATCAAATAGGTAATAGATTCTAGGTAGTGGATATATATTTTGGACTGTTAGGTGATTTAGCTCCCTATAATCAATACATAAACGCATGCTCTCATCCTTCTTTTTAATAAATAGTACTGGCGCACCCCATTGAGACACACTAGGATGAATCATAACTTTGTCTAAGAGTTCTTGTAATTGCTCCTTTAGTTCCTTAAGTTTAGTAGGAGCCAACCTGTAGGGCGCTTTGGAGATAGGTCTTGTATCGGGAATCAAATAAATAGTAAACTCAATCTCCCTATCTGGCGGAAGACCAGGCAAGTCTTATGGAAACACGTCTGAAAACTCACGAAGCACATGGACATCCTTAAGCCCGACTCTGGTTATGCGAGTGTCATGAATATGAGCCAAATAATCTCTACAACCCTTCCTAAGAAGACATTTGGTGCATAGAGACGAAATCAAATTAGGTAGGGTACTGACCCTAGCCCCTTGAATCTTAAATTTGGGCTGATTCGAGATAAAAAAAAAAAACCTCTTTGCTAAAGCAGTATATCCTGGCTTGATTGTAAGACAACCAATCCATACCCAAATCACATCAAAATCCTTCATATTCAGCGGAATTAAGTTCACCGACAATACTCTATCATCGACAATGATGGAGCACGAATTATATACTCTAGAGGCAACTACAGGGTTCCCAATGGGGGTATCAACATAGAGTTCGGTTTCCCAGCTTTTAGGTTTAACAGTTAAATACTCACAAAAAGATGCCAAAACAAAAGAGTGTGTGGCACCAGGATCTAGTAATGCAAATGCCTTTCTATCCCAGACTTTAAAAGTACCTGTTACAACATCATTTGACGCTTCCGCCTCGCGAGTCGTCATGGTGAAGAATCTGGCATGCCCCTCTTGTGCTCTTGGTTTATCATCCTTTTTCTTATTCCATTTCAAATCATGAGGTGGCTTGGTATAGTTTCTGGCTATGTGTCCCACTGCTCCGCAATTATAACACGCTCCCGTCTCCTTATAGCATGGTGAGTTCCCATGATATTTTTCACAAGTAGTGCAATTTTTAGTACCACCTTGAGTCTGCTGCCTTTGCTTCAATCCACCTAACGATCTTCTCTTGATACCTGATGCTGGTTTCCTTGCTTTTTCAGAGTTCTCTACATTACGATCCTTTTTTTTCCTCTTATCTTCCCAGATGAGCAGTTGTTCATCATGAATGCGCTCCAGACGTTGCGCCCCATCGACCACTTGTGCATAGGTAGGGTTATCCAGAATGGACATCTGTTGCATAATCTCAAATTGTAGTCCTTCTCGAAACTTGCGAGCACGATGACTCTTGTCTTGAACAACATGCGAGGCAAATCTTGAAAGTCGTGCAAATCGCTCCTTATATTGTGTGACCATCTTATTTGGATGTTGAGCGATCCTCATAAAGTCACTTTCCATAGCCTCCTTCACATTTAAGGGAAAATACTTTGTGAAGAAGCGGTCTTGAAATGCTTGCCATGTGAGATCTCCTTTCTCTTCTACCATCATCATCCATGAAGTTATCTTCCACATTGGTCAGCCTCACCTGTCAACTGAAAAATTACTAACTTCACCTTTTGTTTGTCTGAGAAGCATATCACCTCGAATACCTTATCCAATTCAATAATCCATGTCTCTGCAGCCACATGATCCGCAGCCTTATCAAACTTATTTGGCCGCAAACTAGTGAACTGTTTCAAGGTCGCAGCATTAGCCACAACCTGTGTAGCATTGGGTTCTTCATCCCCTCTTCTACCGCCCCTTCCTCTGCCACCACGAATTCCACCGCAGTTACTCGTCCTGATTATAACCATAAACATAATTAAGTCTAATGCTTACACACTTAATCAAGTACTAATCCTAACAAGCGCGGAAGGTTTAAACTGACATATCTTAACTGGTTCTAAGATTCTACAAAATATCAAACATAGGCTTTGATACCAACTGAAAAGCCCCGGACCTTGGGAGCCATACCTAATGTACTTCAAGTCCTAAATTATATGCATTCTAATAAATACCCAATTGCATCATGGTATAAACAGAGCATCTAATCAATTATCAACAAAGTATCTGCAAAAGGTCGAGGCGCAAAATGACCTAGCCTCATACAACCATTAACCACAAAAGAATGATCCATCCTCCAATTCTATTACAAAAGTCTAATGTCAAATCAAATTACCCACATCCGGGAACATTTGTCAAAAAGAAATACATTGTTTTTGACATGCTAACAAAATAGAAGCTATAATTTTTTGAACGTGCCAAGCTCCTAATCATGCTTACCACCTGAGGTAAGGGACAGGGCTACAAATAAGGGCGAGCTCAAATAAACCAGTAAGGGAAAATCAAATAGAAGCGAATACGATAGTTCGTATTCAAACAAATCCATAACTTTGACGAACAACAATAGCAATTGACATTTATGTTAAATAAGCAAATCAAATATACGAAATGATCATTAGTGGCCATAGGCCCAAATCGAACACAAAATCCGAAGGTACGAAACGCTTACGGGTAGCGTAATAGCTGTCATTGTGAGGACTATCTAAAAATCACCTAAAGTGACTACAAAAGCCACTAAGGTGGCTACAAAAGTTACCAAGTAACTACAAAAGTCACCTAAGTGACTATAGAAGGCTTAAAGACTCCATTTTTCAACAAAAAAGGTTGTTCATGCTAATGACCATATGCGAATTCCGAATTTCGAATTCAAATGGTAATGAGGGCAAATACAAAGCAAGTTGAACGATTCTCCCAAGTTATATAACAACTAGTAAAGTGATACTAATTAACGAATCCTTACCACAACAAGAAATACAAAATCACTTACCTTAATCAAGTCCTTTATTATGAAATCCTTAAAGTTTTGACTTAGTATCTCAAGAGTCTGATCCAAAGCCCCCCCCCCCCCCCCCTCTTCTCTCTCTCTCTCTCTCTCTCAACCGTTTAGAAGAGAAGGAAGGGAACTAAAAATAAGAGTTGGAGGGAAAACAAGTTATTTATAGAAAAAATCATAAGTTGGCAATTTACACTAACACTCCCTAAACTTTATGTAACTTATTCAAAAATGTACCCAAAACTTTTCAATATTTACGAAAAGAAAATCTAACATTTTCATTCAAAGGAAAACTATACCTTCAATTAAAAAGGAGTTTTCATTCGACCGAATCATTCAGTCGTGAATTCGCCTTCTTCATATAGACTCTTTTCATTCGACCGATTCTATTTCATTTGACCGAAAGGGTTTCATTCGACCGAATCCTTTAGTCCTGAAATTGTCTCATTCAAACTGGATTTTATTCGACTGAAAACTTTTCATTTGAAGCAAACACTTTTCATTCAAATGAATCTTTCAATGTCTCTAAGTTTTTTCCATCTAACTAAGATTCATTCGAATGAATTGGGATTCATTCGACCGAATCCTTTAGAGATAGTTATCGACCATATTCATCTAATAATTTATCCCTTAATTTTATTTTCAAATAAATATGATTCCTATTAGCGTAAAAGGGGACTCTTACATATGCACACTGAAGCAGGCATATACTTTCAGCAGATAAATTCTATTACCATGTCTCTTTCTATTGACATGTTAGTGTCTTTTGTCAACCCAACAAAATATTTTTAAATTTGACAATAAGTGTCTGAACGTTAGACTCAAACTTTTTTTTTATTACCACCTACTTTGTTTTTGAAGCTAGAGACTTGACGCTTGCACCTTATCTTTTACCACCTAAATGTTGTCTTTGTAGTTCCACGCTAGTTAGCTTAATATCTGATTGCTAATGAGATAATTCATGTGTCATGTTATAGAATGTGACAAAAACAAACTAATAACTAAAAATCGGCTTATAGTTTATTATTAAATGTTGATGCTTACTACATTAGCTTAGATACTCGCGAACTGAAAAGTTAGGTTTGTTTCGGTCTTTATTGCCTAACTATAGTATGCATACGTTAAGGCATGACTATTTCAAAAAAATTTCTTTTTCTCATATTTGCTTGATACTAAAGATTCATATAACTGACAAAAGAACAAAGACCGGTGATAGTATAGATAGGACTAATTATATATATAAAAAAATCTCATAATTAGATTGCAAGTTGTATAACTAATAGGCAGAGTATATTAAAACACATATTCTAGTGTATTCATACATTTGCATCTAGAAGATTCTCATTCTATTTTACACTTACTACGCCTAATAAAAGGTTTTACAATAAGCAGTTTTGGAATATTGAATCAAACCAAAATTTAAAGTGTACAATAAAGAAATGCTGAGAAGCCAATAACAAAAAAATAATTAACATAATAATTGATCTGAATCACTAATACCTTTTTTGAATGTATTATTAAAGCCATGTAGTCGATTTTTCATCAAATCCTAATCCCCCGTGTTCTGTAATGGTTAAAGATAGTTTAAGCTTGAGCAGGTCCTTTGGATGGGACTCTTTTTTGGCAAATCTTTCAAAAGATTTTTGTCGCCAAATATAATACTTTTAACAAGCATACTTTTAGTGTTAGATACCTAGAGAGGTGTATATTGTGAATTATAAACTCATAATTTTTGTTAATCTATACTCGTCAAATTTTAGTAAGTTACGTTGACAATGAGATATTTTTTAAGGCAGGATGACATTTGCTCTCTATTTGCATAGGTACGTGCACACCCTTTAAGGTAAGACACTCCCTATTTTATTTGTACACGCTTTTAAAAAGCATTTGTTGGTAAGTATAGTCTTTTCAGTTTCAAACACACGTTACAAAAATTTTAATTAACCAATAATTCTTTTTTGAAAAAGTATCCCCAAGATTATCTCGAAGTTTGGCATGTTCTAGCTTCACCTTCATGAGCATTTAACCTCGTAGCACATGATAAGTGTTATCCCTTAATCATGGGTTAGCGGAATAATGAGGGGGAGGATGTTTCCACCCCCAATATGCCATTTCAGGTCCTTATTTGTTGTTAGAAGGCTAACAGTATCACTAAATTATACTTGCAAAAAACATGAGTGAAAAAGCATGTAAAAGAGTGGAAGTAGAATCCACTGCATAGTAAACGTATCTTAGAATTAGAAGGACATCAAAGCTTCTGAAGAGCTCGGTCCAACACACAATAGTGAATGTAAGCAATTTATAAACCAAGAAAAACCATGCAACTGCAAATTTCTATCTTTTCTGGATAGTGCGGAGTCACTACAGATAGTTTGGTAGTTTTTCACGATTATGAATTACACTATTATTGTCATCCTTAATTCCATTCCAAATATTGCCGAAAATTCCACTGTCGTCAGGCAAAAAAAAAAAGGATTCTACCTAATAAGTAATAATAACAATATGAATTACACTATTAGAGATTAACTAATCAATAGAATGGAGCTAACCTTCGGGATTGGAATTAGTGACCGGAGACGGAAAAGTCCACAGTAGCTTCAAATGCTATGCTTTCCTGATCTGGGCTTCAAAGGTTCCAAGTGCTTATCTATAGAAAGAATGGTGGGAAAGACGTGTTATCCTTTGACCATCACATCAATCCCTACAGTCTTCTTGGCCTGGTAGCGAAGGTGGAGGTAGTAGTGGGGCCGCTGTGACAGTGATGGGTCAAGGTAGAGGTGTGGACGGACGGTGAAGGTGATGGTGAGGGAGAGCATAAGGAGGTTTCGATGGCCGGTGGGAAAAGTTGGCAGAGTCGCCGAGAGGGAGAGAAAAACTGCAGCGGCAGCACCTTAGTTGGCAGAGAGTGAGAAGATGGAAATTAGGTTTGGGGAGGAATAAGGAAATTGTTTATATATGTTGGGATGGACGACTATGATTAAATAATGTATAAGGTTCATATACCGGGGCAAAAATGGGTCGCGGGGTGGGTACTGGGCCGGTTGGAAGAAATACCATACCCGACCCTAATCCGTTGTGGTTCTTTATTGAAGAAAAAAAACATACTTGCCCCAACTAGGTCAAAGTCAAAATAACTAGCTACTATCGGATCTGGGCAGGTCAGAGATCTGTCGGTTATGGATCTTATTGCCATCCCTACTCCGAAGACCTGCTCCTATATCTAAATGACCAGGGGGCATCGACAATCACCGGTAATGTGAGTACGATGGGGTCACAACTTTGGTATGGCTAGTGTTATGCGAGTCTTCTTAGGTAGAGATATTATCTTAGAGAACGAGCCTATGTTGCTACAAAGGTTCCTCATGTCAGAGCATCACGAGCAGAGCCCCTCAAAATGCTGCATACTCCGAAAAATGGATCGAAGCAATGCGTATGGTGTGGTGAATAGGTGGACCAACTCCAGGGGCGAGTAATGTGACAGAGAGCCGGGGTACGCCACTATATAAACAGCACGACGCATGCGCTCGGCAGATGTTTGCAGTGCTGGGCACATGTTCTATTGTGAGAGTGCAAGAGTGCGATGGATGAGTGTCTTGGGGGGCATGTGACACGACAAAGGCGCATGGTCATGATGATAGGTGTCGTGGAGACAGTTGTCATGCCGGGGCACGTGACACGGGGCCAAACCTTAGTCATAGCGACAAGTCAGGAGATGACATCGTGCCAAGGCATGTAATGCGAAGATGATACTCAGGCACAGCGACAGACATCAGGCGTCCTACCAGGGGCACATGACACTGAGACGGCGCTCGGGCCTGGCAACGGGAGTTGTCGAGATGGGAGCCCCCATGGGTATGAGTCCAAAAGGAAGATGTTAGTCAAGCCTTTCAAAGTGGTAGCCGCTTCCATCCTCTTTTCAGGGGAGGGTTTTGCCCAACCCCTTCAAGGGGTAGAAGGCGTCCAACCCTTTTCGAGGGGAGCTTGCACCCAATAATTTTATGGGAAAGGGTGTGCCCAACCCTTTTACGGGGGAGGGGGGGGGGGGGTGCACACAACCCCTTTAAGGGGAAGGGTACGCCCAACCATTTTTGGAGGTGGGGTGCGCCCAATCCTTTTAAGGGGAAGGGTGCGCCCAACCCCTTTTGGGGGAGGGTGGGCCCAACCCTTATTGGGGGAAGGCCGATCGAGTTTGGACTTTGGAGAAAAACATGGAAAAAATTACTTCGTGCACGTGACTCGAGCGTGCGACTTGGGTTGACTAATTTAAAAGTGTTGAACTTTGATTGTCAAAAATATTGACGTGTCCTGAAAAATGGGATCCATGAGCGGCCAATGGGTGCAACGAAAATAGCTTGGGAACACAGAGTTCTTCTAGATCTACTACTCTCTGCACATAACAACTTAAACAAAATTTATTTATCCTTATAGAAATGGTTGCGGAAAGAGCCAACCTGAGCGAAACTACAATTTCGATATGAAAACTTGGCACAGGGAAACGGGAATTACTTTGGTCGACATCTCCCAATCTATCTAATCTAATAATAGATCATCTCATGTGCGCTCTTCTTGCGTACAACTTTCTTTTAGTGCTATTCTTCTTGCACACAACTTCAATCAAAAGGAGTATTACTAAGTAGTCAACACAGGCATGAGATGACACATGTGTCATTTTAAAGAGCGAATATTGTATCGTTTTGGACGATTGATCTTAAATATTTAAAATTGTAGAATGAAGTTGACATATCTGATTGGAAGACCAATTGAAATAGCGACATGGTTATTTTATTGTAGATCAAACAGTCCAAGTTAGTTAGAATTATTAGTTTTGGAAAACCAAATATTTTTATAGTTTTGAAAGGTAGAAGCCCTGAAGCAGCCCATCACGACAAAAAACACAGCATGCAAAATCACGTCATTAACGAAATAAACTATTTGCCACAAGAAAACCATTAAAATCTACTTCACTATTTTGCAGTCTAGTACTAGACTTAGACTAAGGTAGCTGGATAATTAAACATTAGAAAAAGGCAACATGGTTTACCCTTACATGTTACCACTTCCGAGTCACTGTCCCTTTACAAACAACCCCCCCCCCCCCAAAAAAAAAAAAAAAATCTTTCCATTACCCCAAGAAGCCCGAAAAACAATTATGTTTGGCAGAACAAAGGAAACAACCAATCTTCCATTTTTATCTCATTTTTACCTTCTCTTGATCCTCTTTTTCCACTTCCTCCTCACCTTTCTTGAAATTCCATTCCAACTCATGACACCCTTCTTTCGGACTCTCCAAAGCCCTCTTTTCCTGCTCTTGCTCCTCTTCCTGCTCCTGCACGCCCACCAACAAATCCCTCTCCTTGAAGCCACCATTCCGATTTCTTTCCACCCTTCTTTTCAATTCCTCAACCAGTTCCCTAACCGCCTTTTCCTTATCCCTTCTATTCTTAATCAAAACCTCACTAGCATCCGCCGGTGTCATCTTAGCCTTCTTCACCACCTTCTCTAACTCTTTGAAAGCACCCTCATCTAGATCCCCATCCTCAAAACCCAAGTAATTCTTCAAAAGTATTTTTATCGACGACAACTCACAGTAACTCATGCAAATATGCATATCCATCCTCCCGCTCCTCAGTAAAGCAGGATCCAGCTTCTCAATGTGATTCGTTGTAAACACGAAAATCCTCTCACTCCCACAGCACGACCACAGCCCATCAGTAAAATTTAGCAACCCAGATAGTGTGATCACATTCCTGCCCTCATCCCCAACATTTAAACCACCAGGAAAATCCAATGGATATGGACCTATATCACAGCTCTGGCTACTGGCATTACCCTTTTTCCTATTACCCAAATTGATAGAGCAGTCTATGTCTTCAATAACAATAATAGACTTGGAACTAGTCTTCATCAACAACTTTCTTAACTCTCCGTTGGTGTGTACTTCTGTCAACTCCAGGTCATATATGTCATACCTCAAAAAGTTTGCCATGGCAGCAATCATACTTGATTTTCCAGTACCTGGTGGCCCATAAAGCAGATAACCCCTTTTCCAAGCTCTGCCAGTTCGCTGATAGAAGCTTTGGCCATCAGCGAAATCACGAAGATCAGCCATGATTTGGAGCTTCTTCTGAGGATCCATGGCCATAGTTTCGAATGTGGATGGGTGTTTGAAAGGCACCGATTCCCACGGATGCCCTCGGGAGTCGAGGGAACCGCCACGGGAATTAGTGTACAGAAGCCGGTCTTGGTTTTTCCGGCGGACTTCGTTTGCGGTTTCGACTACGAAATCGAGATAGGATCCGAGGATCAGGGACTTGTCTTTCTTGTTGACGCGGAGGGTGAATCCCCGCTTGTCCTCGGGCAATGGCCGCCACGAGAATGTCTGTGACTGCCGTTGCATCACCACATGCTCCTAGAATGATGAACCAACACAGACTTTCTTTAATAATGGCAAAAACGAGAAAACATGGCATTAACTAATCCCTTTCTCTTTCCTCTCTGTTTTTTTTTTCTCTTTTGAGAGACAACTCATCTGCTAAATTTTCATTTTCCATAACATTTTCAGTTAATACAATTTGTTTGGACAACAGGTCCATTTGCAAAAGTCAAACATAGATATCAGCACTAACCCACAGCACAGCGACACCGTCGTAGACATCCACGAGGTGGTCATTGTTGGACAAGGCGAAGGTGATGGCGCTGGAGTTGAGGCCACGGGTGAGGCTAAGCCGATTACCGATATTTGAAGCTGTGCTGCTTAAATAGAGCTGGACGGCGTTGTAGAGTTCGTTCGTGTTAACGCCGTCAATCTCCGTTATGTCATAGTAGCAATAAACTGAGAAGCAGTTGAAGATACGGTAGAAGATTTTGAGGAAAGCGAAACGGAGTTCGGGTGGGAAAATGCTGTGGAGAAGGCTTTGGCAAAAGGCCCAAACACCCATTAGAGAGGCCAATGAGGTCCAAAAATCCTTCATCTTGAATGGCTCTTTTTCAGAGAGAGAACGTGTGTTTATTTAAAATTGAGAAAGTGAAGCCAACAGATGGCGTAGGTAGGTGCCTGGTTGGGACTGGGACTTTGGGGGTTTTACATGGGGGTGGAAAATGAGGTATTGATCAATTTATAGAGGGGATTATTGAGCTTTGGGAATATTAAATATGGGGCATGGAAAACGGGCAGTTTAGAGGGGATTAATCTCGTGCATTGCATCTGCCTGCAATGCCACATCAATAGTGGTTACAAACAATTATAGACAAAAGCCACGTCAATGATTAACATAGTGGTCACATCAATAATAGTTACAACTAATTATAGACAAAAGTCACATAAATAATATTAATTTCGTACCTCGTGTCAAGCATGAGTTACGAAATGGCAGCAAAACTTAATGCCCAGACCTTCCTCTTCTTCTAGACGACAAAGGTGAGCCAAAGCCCCTTGTCTCCCTTCCTACATTGCCCTGTACCCTTTCATAGGAATGCTCAAAAGATCTGCTCCATATCTCGAATCAATTTCTTGGTAGGATAATTACCACTACAAGAAATAAGGCTTTTAGCGACAGAAAAATCTGTTGCTAAAAGCTCAAAATTCGTCGCTAAAATTTTTCGTGACGGATTTACCGTCGCTAAAAGTTTCTCGTATAAAAGCTCGTTATTAAAAGTTTGGCGACGGAATTTTCAAATCCGTCGTCTAATATTGTACTTTTTACGACGGAGTTATTTATTAATTAGCGATGGAATATCCGTCGCTAATTATATTTTACGTATTTTAATTTATTTTTTATTTTGTCAAAATTAGTGACGGAATAAATGTTTTAGAGACGGAACATTCCGTTGCTAAATAACATTTTTAGTGACGGAATAGTCCGTCATTAAAAAGCTTATAGTAAGAACACTTTTAGTGACGAAATTAATCTGTCGCCAAAAGTCAAAATTTTAAAAAAAATTTCTATTGCCTAGACCTGTAATAAAAAATTCAATTATCAACAACAACGCACTATAATCAATTCACAAAGAAATATATAATCAATCATAAAAAAAAAATTCATGATGTACAAGCCGGGAACCGGATACAACCGATTAGGGGAGGGAAGAAGAGTACAAGCCGGGCAGGGGGGGACAAGCTGAGACTGGGCACGAGAAGGGGCTCATCAGGAGTTGCCAAGTCCTGGATCTGGATCTTGCTGATCCGGGGCCGGCTCGACATGTCTAGCAGCGGTACCCTGCTGATCCTACTCCCTGATCATCCTCAACACCACAGTAGCAATGTGCTAGATCTCCTCCTCGGCCAACAGACGCGGAGGAGCCGATGTCTGTGGAGGGGCAACGGGGGTGGGGACGATCCTATCACGGCACGTGCAGTCGTGCTAGGCAGGCCACATATGCTGCCTTTTGGCCGATTGACAACCTCTGGTTCATCTAGCCATCACTTTAATGCCCCAGTACTCGCACCTGTACTAGTGGATGCTGATGAATGTCCGGACGCCTGCTCGGAGCCCTTAAGCTATTCATACGAGGCCTGCAAAAATAGTGAGTCAAAGATATGTTAGTGCATTAATTAACGCAACAAACATTGAATAGAAAGACAAAAAATTAACTTAAACAAATTGACTTACATCAATACGTCGGGCAATATCCGAACATAGTCGCCCCCCGGTGCACCTCGTTCTTATCCTTCTTCTGCACGTGCGTCTGATTATACGTCAGACCTATGACCTCATCCTCATCCAGATCCGGGTTCTGGACTGCATTCATGTGTCGGACTATGTCGTGTGCCACCGACCCCCCATGTGCGTCAGATCTCTGTTATGTCTGTTCTCGGCCCCGCTCTTACTCTTGGAGTCCCAGCCTGGATCTACAACCCACATATCTATCGTCAGCTCCTATACGATCAGAGATATCCAATGTAGGGAAATGTCCTCATCTCCATCATCGGGGCACCCTCGGGCAGCATTTTTTTTGCCCAGAGTTATTTTGAGCTAATAGTCGGGTTTAATTGTGCGGAGTAGTGTTGATTAGTCCTAATTATGGCTAATTGGGTTATGTTAGGGATTATTTAGTGTTAATGAGGATTACCTTAGATTAATTATAGCTAATTAGGGTTGATTAGGAGTAATTAGGGTTATTTTGAGCTAATAGCTGGGTTTAATTGTGCGGAGTAGTATTGATTAGTCCTAATTAGGGCTAATTGGGTTATGTTAGGGCTAATTAGTGTTAATGAGGATTACTTTTCTAATTAAAGCTAATTAGGGTTGATTAGGAGTAATCAGGGTTATTTTGAGCTAATAGTCGGGTTTAATTGTGCGAAGTAGTGTTGATTAGTCCTAATTAGGGCTAATTGGGTTATCTTAGGGCTAATTAGTGTTAATAAGGATTACCTTGGTCTAATTACAGCTAATTAGGGTTGATTAGGAACAATTAAGATTATTTTGAGCTAATAGCCGAGTTTAATTATGCGGAGTAGTGTTGATTAGTCCTAATTAGGGCTAATTGGGTTGTGTTAGGGCTAATTAGTATTAATAAGGATTACCTTGGTCTAATTACAGCTAATTAGGATTAATTAGGAGTAATCAGGGTTATTTTGAGCTAATAGCCGGGTTTAATTGTGCAGAGTAGTGTTAATTAGTCATAATTAAGGCTAATTAGGCTTAACTGGGTTATTTTAGGCTAATTAGTCTTAATGAGGATTACCTTGGGCTAATTACAACTAATTAAGCTTGATTAGGAATAATTATGGTTATTTTAACCTAATAGCCGGGTTTAATTGTGCGGAGTAATGTTGATTAGTCATAATTAGGGCTAATTAGGCATAATTGGGTTGTTAGGCTTAATTGTGTGGAGTGGTGACGTGTCCGAGTCCTCCGGACACGTATCCGACACCTCCGGACACGTCCAAAGATATTGATTTATTTTTTAAATGTCGGACACCATGTCCTCACCCCTTGAAGAGGTGTCGAACATTTCTTGAAGAGGTGTCCATAAGTATAAAGCCAAAATGTGACATTTTTCGGTGTCGGTGTAGATCGGACGCAGTGTCCGTGACCTACCAACACCTCGACACCTCATCGACACATCCAGACACGTGTCGGATACCTCCGGACACGTGTCTGACACCTTCGGGCAACAATCCAATTAGGTCCTATTCTCTATCAACAATCTTAATTTTCAAATACTCAGTGTAATAAAAATTAATAAAAATCACACATTCAATCCAATTGAGTCCCTCCTCCTTCAACATTCTTAATTCTCAAATACTCAGTGTAATAAAAATTAATAAAAATCACACATTCAATCCAATTGAGTCAACATTCTTAATTCTCAAATGCTCCCTATCACATCTAAAGTCTCAATTCTCCATATTTTGTAATATACAAATGTAGGCATCAATTCCATCAGCAATTAAACAAACTAATCAATCAGTTACTAAATCAATTTCATCAATTCCATCAACAATTAAAAATTATAAGAAACATATCGACATTCCAGAAACAAATTAGGGCAAATTAGGACATAAATCAGAGTATATAAAAATTAGGGCAAATGTCGCTTAAACATGCATTAAAGCAAATCAGGGCAAATAAACATACAGAGAGGTGGTGCGGCGGCGGTGGTGGTGTTGGTGGCTCGGCGAAAATGGAGGGCCTTGGTGGAGGGCAGTGGAGGGAATTGGTGGCGCGGCGTTGGTGGCATGTGGATATGGAGGGGCACGACGTGGGGGGGGGTGATGTTGCTGGAGGTGGGTGGCCAGAGGGGGAGACCGCCGGTAAAAAAATCGCCGGTGATTAGATGAGAGTGAGAGATAGAGAAAAACAGGGAGGGAGAGAGAGAAAGACGAACCTGTTATATGTAAGAACTTTTAGCGACGGAAAAATATCGTCACTAAAAGTCCGTTGCAGAAAGTGCTATTTTTAAAACTTTCACCGACAGTGTTTTTCCGTCGCTAAATTAATTTAAAAAACTCCTCGAATATTAGATATTTTCTAAAAAAATTCTAGCAACGGTGACACCGTCACTGATATTCTGTCGATACAAGTTCGTTGGCAAAAACTATTACCGATGGTATATTCCATTGATAAAGATTTTTGCCGACGGACTTTTACAGACGGTGTTTTCCCTTCGCGAAAAGGTCTTTTAGCGACGGATTCTCCTCCGTCTCTAAAAGTCTGTCGTAAAAAATAATTTTTCTTGTAGTGTACTGAAGTCGAATACACCTGAATAGAGGACAGTTGAACTCTACCGGCGTACAACAGGTAATTTAGATATACGTTTTGTGATAGTTCAAAATTTTAAGTAACTAATGAAATTATATGACTGTAACTTCAAAAAACCTTGAATATAAGCACACAAGTCTTATGCCAGGCATCCACTAAATCCATTCTTTACCTCCACAAGTCTTTAGAAAACAGTAGTAAAATCCAAAGAAATTCCTTTTAGCTTGTGTCAATCTCGAATATTAGCTTTTGAATACTGTATGTTCATCGTCTAGGGGTATTTATATTCGTAGTGCACTGTTATCTAGAGAATTTTTAATTTTAGGTGCATTGCTTTAGTGCCGCTAATAATTCACCAATAATAACGTGCTTGTACTTAAATATATATATACTGACTTCTCTTTCAATCGTTATGCAACAACAAAGGAATTAGTTAAAAGGGTCCTTTCCTACAGGAAGAAAACAATACACTTGGGTTCATCGGAATGATTGATATTTGGTGGGAATGAAATATCAATCAATGATAGAATGCAATCAATGCATTGGGTGGAGAATACGACAACAACATTTCTACTTGAGTAACACTCCAAAATGTACACCCACAAGAAAAAAAGGAATATGTTGTATTCATACGTCTACGTCTAGAAAATTCTTATTTTATTTTACACCTACTACGCCAAATAAAAGGTTTAATAATTAGCAGCTTTGGGACATTGAAGCAAACTAAAATTTAAAATGTACAATTAAGAAATGTTGAGTAGCCAATAAAAAATAAAAAAATAATTAACATAATAATTAATTGACTTGAATCACTAATACCTTTTTTTGGGATGTATTATTAAAGCCATGTAGTCGATTTTTCGTCAAATCCTAATACCCCATAAAATACTCCTTAATTGATGCTAGCTTATAATTCTATATTAGGAATTCCTGTGATATATATATATATATATATATATATATATATATATATATATATATATATATATATATATATATATATATTCTGACGATCCTGATCTCCCATATATATATATATATATATATATATATATATATATATATATATATATATATATATATATATATATATATATATATATTGCTAGCGCTAGCACGTTGCTAGCGTTATTTTTCCGTCCGCTACATAATGTAGCGGACGATAAGACATTATGTAGCGGACGGTGCTAGCGCTGCTAGCGCAACGGATCAATCATTGTAACTGATACACCTACATAAGTACAAACTCATTTGGGAGTCATAATAACAACCATAAATTATATTGCAATTATTGAACTTCTTTTTGTCATTTATCTCTTTTTCATAGCATCATGCTTTTATATAGCATCCATTAGAGGTTGAAGGTCCAACTTGATTTATGTACTATAATGGTTGAAGATAGTTTAAGCTTGAGCACGTCATTTGGATGAGACTCTTTTTCGGCAAATCTTTCAAAAGCTTTTTGTCGCCAAATATAATACTTTTAGCATGCAAACTTTTAGTGTTAGATATCTAGAAAGGTGTATATTGTGAATTATATTTTTGTTAACCTATACTCGTCAAATTTTAGTACTTTATGTTGACAATGAGATATATTTTGAGGCGAGACAACATTTGCTCTCCTATTTGCATAGGTATGTGCACACCTTTAGGGTAAGACACTCCCTATTTTATTTGCACAGGCTTTTAAAAAGCATTTGTTGGTAAGTATAGTCTTTTCAGTTTTAAACACGCGTTACATAAATTTTAAATTAACCAATAAATTTTTTTTGAAAAAAGTATCCCCAAGACTATCTCGAAGTTTGGCATCTTCTAGCTTGACCTTCATGAGCATTTAACCTCGTAGCACATGATAAGTGTTATCTCTTACTAATGAGTTAGCGGAATAATGAGGGAAGGATATTTCCACCCCCAATATGCCATTTCATGTCCTTATTTGTTGTTAGAAGTCTAACGGTGTCACTAAATTATACTTGCAAGAAACATGAGTGAAAAAACATATAAAAGAGTGGAAGTAGAATCCACTGCATAGTAAAAGTATCTTAGAATTAGAAGGATATCAATGCTTTTGAAGAGCTCGATGCGACACACAGTAGTGAATGTAAGCAATTTATAACAGTGCGAACCAAGGAAAACCATGCAACTGCAAATTTCTATCTTTTCTGGATAGTGGCGGAGCCACTACAGATGGTTTGGTAATTTTCCACGATTAAGAATTATTGTCATCCGTAATTCCATCCAAAAATAGCAGAAAATTCCACAGTCGACAGGGAAAAAAAAGAAGGATTCTACCTAACAAGTAATAATAACAATATGAATTACGCTATTAGAGATTAACTAACCGATAGAATGGAGCTAACCTTCGGGCTTCGAATTAGTGACTGGAGACTAAAAAGTCAATGGTAGCTTCAAATGCTCTGCTTTCTTGATTTGGGCTTCAAAGGTTCAAAGTGCTTATTTATAGATAGAATGGTGGGAAAGACGTGTTATCCTTTGACCATCACGTCAATCCCTACAGTCTTCTTGGCCTGGTGGCGAATGTGGAGGTGGTAATGAGGCCTCTGTGACGGTGATTAAATGGTCGAGGTAGAGGTGGATGAACGGTGGAGGTGACAGTGAGCGGGGCAGACAGAGGTGTGACGGCCGACGGGGAAAGTTGGGAGAGTCGCCGAGAGGGAGAGAAGAACTGCAGCGGCAGCACCTTAGTCAGCAGAGAGTGAGAAGATGGAAATTAGGGTTGGGGACGAATAAGGAAATTGTTTATATATGTTGGGATGGACAACCACGATTAAACGATGTATAGTTTTAATATACCGGGGCAGAAACGAGGCATTCGGAGAAGAATACCCATATAGCCTTCGTTTCTTTTGGTACATTGATTCATATAAGGATTAATCACCAATTGGACCACGACCTTTGTCGCATTTTTTGCATTTTTTTTTACGTATATTCTAATTTTTACTTTTTGAACAGTTGAACTCCGTCATATTAATTTGATTTTTCTATTTGGACCCCACCGTCCACATGTTTTACAACTTTTAGTATTACTTTGCATACGTACTGTTGTATGTTAAATATATGAATTTCTGCCCACGTACCTGGATACATAGACAAGAACTAGAAGCCCTAAGAAGTCATAAACCATGACGATCACGTGACTAATTTGGTGGAAAAATGTCTGCCAGTAACAGTTGTTATTTATTAATACTTTTCGCAATGATTATTTAGTAATGCTTTTTTTAACTTTAATAAATATAAGTCATTAAAAATATTTAACGACCATTAATGGCTATACTAGGGAGTTTTAACTATGTTCTTATGAACTCAGGTAGAAGCCAAAATAAACCGTATGTGGATAAGTATTTGACGATATGAGGTCCACGATATTTATATTCTAAAAAATTAAACCATGTAACATCAAATTAGGAGATCTCTTCAAATTAACCAATTCAACCGTGTTTGGATCATTTTTTTTACTTAAACCCTCACTTAAGTTTTTGACCAAACTGACCAATTAAGTCCCTTTTAAGTTGTAACGAATTTTTAGTGTAGACTCAAGTACATAACCCACAAAATGATAACAGTGAAAGCGAATGGAGTACAAAATACTTCGAGAACTAGTGAGTTTACTTCCAGTGTCTAAGTACAACTCATTGCGGCATCCTTGTAACTTCCATAAAGTTGGATTCACCACTGTACAAATAAGGATCTATGTCTTCCAGAATATATCCAAGCTGTCCTAGAGCTATCTGCTCAAGTCAAAAAGAGGGATACAAATGTGATTAACCATAATATATCTGGTGTGACATATGCCAGAAGCTAATTTCTAACACCCCCCCCCCCTCCCAAAAAAAAAAAAAGAAGGAAAGCCTCTACAGGAAACGAACAAATAAATGATTAAGGCCTCCAAGGGCTTTCATATCTTTCTTTTATATCTGTCGTAGTGCTCTCAACGTTTTGTTTTCATACCATGTTGCCTTCTTTTGTGTCACAGTGTTCACTATAACTAACTAGGGCGACCTTTCGCCGTAATTGAATTACAACTAAATTTTCCCTAACTTTGTAAGGTGCAGCCACCCAACCAACCTTAGCTAATTGAATACGGAAAACTAGTTCGCCCACTGCCCGTACATTAATCTGAACGTCTAGTTGGTGGTGGTCTAGCTTTTTCTGGGACATTAACCTGCATTTAACAGCCCTGAGAGACATTTATGATTTGATAATCACATGTAACTGGTACAGCCAAACTAAAGTGAACGTTGCTTGGCATTGTCCCACTACAAGAGACTGATGGAAACCTAGGGGTGCTTGCTTAGGATTTCTACAATGGAAACCTAGGGGTGCTTGCTTAGGATTTCTATATTTCATAGTTATAGTTAGAGTTGTCAAACGGGCCGGGCGGCCCGCGGGCTGGCCCGACCCGGCCCGGTTCTGGCCCGGGCTGGCCCGGCCCCGACGATGAACAGTAGCGGCCCCAGCACAGCGGGCCTGGGGCCTGGGCCTGGACCAGGCCGTCCATTGCTGCGAAAAAGCCCGGCCCGGCCCGGCCCGGAAACGGGTTTGGCCCGGCCCGAAGTCGGCCCGGGTCTGGCCCGGTCTGCGGCCCGGATCTGGCCCGGGGCTGGCCCGGTCTGCGGCCCGGGTTTGGCCCCACTTGTTTGAATTTTTTTGTTTTTCCCCCCCTTTCTTCCACCCCTTTTCCAAAATTCCACTTTTACCCCCCCAACAGCAATATAACGGCTAGTTTGGGGGGTATTTTAGTCTAACCTATATTTTTCAACTCCTTTACACTCTTACCCTCCCCAACAACTATAAACGGATAGTTTGTAGGGGTATTTTGGTCTTTTGTGAAGTTTCTAAAATCTATAAATTCACACCATTTCTCTCTAATTTTTCACACCAATCTTCTTACTCTCTCTTACCTAAACATTCTATATTTCTACAAGCTTTGCTACTATTTTCCTCTCCAATTACTACTCTTGCTAATTACTACTAGTATTTACTAATTAGTACTCTTGTTTATTAATTACTAGTCTTGCTAAATTCTTTTTAATTACTACTCTTGCTAATTACTACTAGTATTTACTAATTAGTACTCTTGTTTATTAATTACTAGTCTTGCTAAATTCTTTTTAATTACTAACTCTCTAATATTTGTTACTCGTTCATTCTTTTAATTCTTATTTCTTATTACTACTCTTATACTTGTGTATTTAGTTACTCTTACAAAGTTTAGCTCGAAATATGGCTGGATTATTGAAGAAAATGAGGCGTGCATCGTCATCACGAAAAACATCATCATCATCGCAAGCACCACCACCAGCACAAGCGCCAGCGCCACGGCCATCACAAACACCAATCCAAGCACCAACACAACCATTCGTTCCTGGACGAATGAGTACAGGCTGTATGATAGATACCCAAGCCAATTGGGAGTTCAATCAAAACATTCCAGATTTTGAATACACGCCTGATGAAGACCCCCCGCATTATAGTCAAGGACGCAGCTCGGTTGGCGAAGCTACTACTCCGTGGCATAATCTCAACCCTATGCCTGGTCATGATGAAGAAGGGCCGAGCAATGCCTCCGGTAATGAGCCAGAAGTCCAAAAGGGGAAAAAAAAGAAAGCCGAGTGTTGGAATCATTTCGATGTAGTTATGGTGGACGGCATCCGAAAAGCTCGATGTAAGTACTGCGCTAAATTATTTTCGTCTGGTAGTGGTAATGGACATCTTAACAGGCATTACCCTCTGTGTGCACCTCGACAAGGCCACGTCGAACCTACCCAAACGCAGTTATCTTTTGACGGTAAGTTATTTGTTTATAATCAGCGAGAGCAAAGAGACGGTCTCGCTGAATTTGTTATTCATGATGAACAAGCCTTTTCTTTTGCCGATAATCCTAAGCACTCTAGATATATGAACACATACGTTCAACCTTTGTACAAAAAGGTTCATAGAAACACAACTAGATCCGATGCACTCCGACAGTACAATGCTGCTAAAGCACGCCTTATCGATTATTTCGATAAATTTGAAGGTAAAGTTAGTCTTACTTCTGATATTTGGCAATCTCCTTATACTTTTGTTAGTTATTCTTGTGTGACCGCTCATTGGATTGATGTAGATTGGGTTATGCACAAGAGAATCATCGCTTTCGAGCACTTCCCTTATCCGCACGATGGAATGAACATTGCTATTCTTATATTAAAAGCATGCACCACATTTAAAATTAAGGATAAGATTATGAGTGTTAGTTTTGATAATGCTTCTAATAATAAAGTTGCTGTTGCAGCTTTAAAGGAGACGCTTCAACCTGTACTTAACGGTGAATTATTTCATGTTCGCTGTGTTTGTCACATTATTAATTTAATTGTTCAAGATGGTTTAGCTGCTGCAGGAGATATTCTTCTCAAAATGAGGGGTATGACAGCGTATGTTAATAGCTCGAGTCCGAGAACACAACAATTTAAAACGTTGTGTGTTCAATATAATATGCCTCGCAGGAGAGCAGTTACAGATGTGGTCCACAGGTGGAACTCTACATACCACATGCTTTTACACATTCTGGCATACCGAGAAGTCTATACGCATTTTCTACTAACCCAGTTCCCAGCCGGCTTGCCAACTCAAGAGGAATGGCAGATGGCCACATACCTAGCTGAATTTTTGGAGGTATTCTACACGTCTACCAATTTATTGTCTGGTACGTACTATCCCACCTCTCCTCTCGCTGTAATAGAAATTCTGAAGATGGCTACAATGTTAACAAAATGGAGATATATAGGACCCTTTAAGGAAATAGTAAAAGTGATGGATCAAAAATTTAATAAATATTGGAGTAAGCTGCCTGCTATTTTTACTGTGGCTACTTGTTTAGATCCTAGGTTAAAGTTGCATGGCGTGAACGCCTCGATACAAGAGATATCGAAATTAATGTGCTACACAGCAGAGGAGACAACCGCATTCACAGCAAAAGTGAGCAAGAGGTTTGAGGACTTGTTCAACGTCTATCGTAATTCTGCTGACGTGCGCGGGCGAGCTACATCATCATCCACTGTTGAGAGGTATTATGCGCCATACCTTCAGGGCTTTGAACATCTAGTAGCAAGACAACTACCAGGTGAAGGAACTTCTAATTCGGCAGGTTCGTATACTTTTTTCTCTTTTAATGAGATTGGTGTATATGCAAATACTGATCATTATTCTGATTTATCAAGGCAAGAACAGGTTAATTTTAATTTGTTAAATTTTTGGAAACAAAATCAAAACATGTATAAAACTTTATCCCAAATTGCACGGGATGTACTGCCAGTGCAAGCCTCCACGGTTGCTTCAGAGTCGGCATTTTCAGCTAGCGGGAGGGTTTTGGATGACAGGAGGAGTCGTCTTAACCCCGAGTCGCTCGAGCTATGTGTATGTTGGAAGGATTATCTTGATGCGAAATACCGCGAGCAAGATAAACCGATTGATGATAGGAAGAGCAGTGACTCGGATATTGAAGTACTTCTGGATGATTAGGTAATTTGTTTTTATTTTCCTCTTTTGATCCTTTTGGTTGACGTTGCAGATTTCTTGATCTTTGATTGCTGATATTTTGGATAGACATTCATTATTATTTTGATTGTTAGAATTTTAAGAATAAATTTTTTCACAAAATATACTTTTTTTTCCATATATATAAAATAAATTTTTACAAGCAAGATATATATTTTTTCGTATATATAAAAAATAGGTAACTTCGCCTGTTTGTTTACAAGCAGCCGGTCCCAAGCCCGGATAAAAGGAGGAGGGCCTATGAATACATTTATTATTTTTCTATATAAATTGTTATGTGTTAAGATTTTATTAATAAAGCTCATCAAGAAGAGTATGAAAATGTTTAACATATAATAAAAAATATAATGGCTAACAAATAAATATGTATATACATACATACATATATATGTATATTACTTATAATGAAATAAAAGGATAAAGATTAGGTTCGTTAAATTGTGAATATTGCCTAGAGATGAAATTTAAAATTGAATAACAAGAAGGAAAAAAAAAGGGCCCGGGCCCGGCCCAAGCCCGGCCCTAGCTATTGGGCCTAGGGCCTGGGCCTGGACTGGGCCTAGGTTTGCCTTAGGCAGGCCCGGCCCGGCCCGGCCCGGTTGGCAGCCCCCACTGGCCCGGCCCCGGCCCGGCCCCACAGCAGGCCCGACGGGCTTGGGCTGGGCCGGCCCAAGCCCGGCCCTTTGACATCTCTAGTTATAGTGATGGCAAAAAGATTTCCTTTTTGATTGTTCGATTATGACTCTTCGTATTTCTTTTGGATAATTTTTGATTGAAACAGCGTAGAAAAATGAAAACACATCGCGTCAATTTCTCTCTCTCTCTCTCTCTCTCTCTCTCTCTCTCTCTCACACACACACACACACACACACCTTCTCTTCGTACCAGATGGAAATCCACGGCCACCTCCATGAACTACGCCCTGCCATTGTCCCACCACGAAGAACTACGCCCCGCTGTCGTGCCACAAAGAAGACTACGCCTTATCACCGTAACCACCATGGCCACCGCGTACCGGCCCCGATCTCATCTCCTCAAGCCCAATTGACCAATCAACCACCCCAAAGCCATCTCAAAGCCGCCACCAACAATCATCAATCCCTACCCTTAATCATCAATCGCTACCCTTAATCACCTCGAAACCGCAGCACCACAATGTATCATCAATCGCCACCCGCAACAGCCACCGCAATCACCATAACACCACCCTGGAGAATTTTTGCCTCCAGTTGTTCTCCATGTCTTCTAATTTCTGCCTCTAATTGTAATTGTAGTAACTGAAACATTTGATTGATGATATCAGCTTGCTAGAGGCGGTTGTACAGATTTTATGGAGTCGGTGGTATTGGGTCGGTTGTAAACGGGGGTTGCAGATTTTTCCTAGCGAAAAAGGGACGGTCTAAGATTCGTTTGAAGGAAGGACATGGAATGTGCGAGAGGGCCCTAATGCCCTATTAGGGCAGTTATCAGAACTTTTTGGAGTTCTTAATTAGGAGAATTATGGTATACCTGTGTGTGAAAGCCTCAGATAACGTGTGAAATAATTTTTATTTTTATTTTTTTCTTTAGTTTTAATAATTAGAAAAAATACCCATATTTCACAAACAATTTTAATTTTTTCTTTCAGTTTTATAAATTAGTTTTCAAAAGTGACTGTTTTTTAAAACTCCATTTTAGAGTTTTAAGTTTTCGTTTTGTTTTTGAAATCCACCTTTTTTAAGTTTCATGAAGTATTTTATTTTTCTTATTTCCTTCGATCTTCCAAGAATACCAAAACATCAATATTGTCAACTACCATACTCATTGATAGCTGTCGTAGCCACCACCACCAATGAGCAACACCCTCAAACACCAAAAAATAAACACTACCAAAGACCACAGTCAATGACAACAGATTTGCCACTACCGCTGATCAACACCCCCAAACACCAAAAATGGCTAACATTGTCAACTATCGTAGCCATGCATTGACTGTGGCCACCACCACCACCAGTGACGAACACCCACGAACACCGCTAACCACCACAGCCACTGATAACCACAATTACCATCACCACCACTGACCACCACCCCCCGAACACCAAACCCTCCAACATTGGTCACCACCACTCCTCTAAATCCAAATCCACCATCATACCGATAACCATGGTCCTTGCAATAAATACCACCAGAAGATTTCATCCATTACTTAACCCTAGTATCTTGGACCTGCGCAAGTAAATTTACCCAATCAAACCCCAATCAGACCCAATGAAGCCCTAATTCATAGGTTGGTGTGTTACTGCTACAGAAGTACTTGGACGGTGGCAGAGCAAATGTCTATGTTGTGGTGGGGACACTTCCGATTGTTGAACATAGGAACTCGGAAGAATCTCTCAAGTATTAAAAAATAAAAAGATAAGAAAAAAAAGAGAAAATATATAAAAAAAAATAAAAATAAAAATCAATTATACAAAACTGGTATCAAACAACTCATCATTTTTGTTAAAAGAAAGAAAGAAAGAAAACTCAAACAGGTTTCGGTTTTGGTTTTTTTGAAAACGAAAAACTGAAAACGAAATGGGTTTCAAATACACTCTATACGGTGTCCAAGGTATCTTAAACTTAAAAGGATTATATCCTTGTATTATGGTAGAAATTAAACGTTGAACACGTCTTAATGGTTTTTGTTATTTATAATGTGATAAGTTTATTTTTAAAAACGAGTTTATCAAAAATTGAGATCTGAATGTTGGAACAAAAGTTTGACCTATATCCATCAGGTTTCGTTCGATTACGAGGACGAAATCTATGCCGAACTATTATATCTACATATAGATTTTTAGGCTACCGACTTTGATATATCCACAGTGAACAATACATAAAGAGGTTATTAAGAACTCTAATGGTCCGTTTGGAACCAATTCTTTTAGGATTTGGATTTCAGGTTTGGAATTGGATTCGGAATTCAATTCACTTTTTTTTTTGTTTGGAACGAAAGGAAATTCAAATCATGGAATTCCAATTTTGTGTTTGGAGAACAAAGGAAACGCAAAGGTAATAAATTTTTAGACAATTATATCCTTGACTTACAATGAAAAATAAATTAAGGTAAGTGGTTTCAAGTGTGCTAGTGCCACCACATGCTGGTGATGGTGGTGGCAGCAACACTGCATAGGGTAGCAACATCGACAGTGGAAGTGGTGGGGTGGTCAAGTGCTAGTAATGATGGTATTGAGGTGTAACAAGGTGTAATTGGTGGTCGTCAACTGAAGCTAATAGTGATGCCGGTGGCAGTAGTGGTGGTGGTGGCAATAGTGGCGGCGGCGGCGACAATGGTGGTTGCAGTAATGGTGGTGGCAGTAGTGGTGGCGACAGTGGTGGCAATGATGTTGGTGGTGGTGGCAATAGTGGTGGCGACGGTGGTGGTGGTGGCATTATTGGTGGCTATGGTGGCTGTGGAGGCGACGGTGGTGGTGGTGGTTATGGTGGCAGTGGTGGCAGTGTTGGTGGCAATAGTGGTGGTGGTGGCAGAATTGATGGCGACGGTGGTAGTTATGGAAATACTGGCAGTGGTGGTGGTAGTAATGGTGACAATGGTGGTGGCGACGGTGGTAATTGTGGCAGTAGTGCTGGTGACGGTGGTAGTTGTGGCAGTATTGGCGGTGGTGGTAATGATGGGAGATGCAGTGACGGTGGTGGTGGTAGTAGTGGCAGTGACATTGGTAGTTATGGCACTACTGGCGGTGTTGGTGGTGATGGTAGTGGCAGCGACGGCGATGGTTGTAGTGGTGGCTCAGGTGGTAGCAGTGGCGGTAGTGTTAGCGGTGGTTATGGTGGCAATGATAGTGGTAATGGTGGCGGCGTGGTGGTGGCAACGACGGTGGTGGCGGAGACAGTAGTGGTGGTGGCGGTAATGTTAGCGGTGGTTATGGCAACATCGACAATGGTAATGGTGGCGGCGTGGTGGTGGTGGCGGTTGCAGTAGTGATGGTAGTAGTGGTTCCTGTGGTGGAGGTGGTGGCAGTACTAGTAAAAGTGGTATGGCAGTAGCGATAATGAAGATGATGGTGGTTGGTTCATTGTTGGAGAGATTCAGAAAAAATGGTAAGATATGTAAATAATTACTTTTAATTCAAGTAAATCGAAATCTCATGAAATCCGACCATTTTTCATCGGATTTCACACTATAGAAACAAATCTAGTCAAATCCCGTGAAATCCAATTCCTTTTTTTAATGATCCAAACAACAAAATTTGAGGATTTGAAATGAAATTCTATAAATTCTATGGTTCCAAACACACTCCAATAGCATACCAGTAGCATCTGGTTTTTTCTCTGTGCACTTTGAACCAGTCTGAGGGCTAATTAGATGGAGTTATGTGGTCTTAGGGTTGCATAAAAGCTACATAAAGAGGTTAGCATGCAACCCTAGCCACCAACAAAGAAAATTCTTGAGTCAATAAACTGACCAAACTAACCCCTTTATCGGCACATATTGATAACCAACCTAATTGTATGGACCGGTATAAACGTGCATCAATCAACAAGTTTTTCCTTACGAAATTACCTTGAAGCCATAAATCTAAATCGAAAAGCTATTCTGCAAAATAGATGTGTGTAAATCACGTTATAAACTCTAATTGGGCCAATATAAACTCTTACCTAGGTTAAGTGTAACATAAACAACCAGACTTATAAAAAAAGAGTCTACGCCGGACTGGACTAGATAAGAAGACCAAAAGTGTTAAAAAAAAAAGGGGGGCCTTGGAAATAGAAGGTGTTCACACTATGAACTTATGAGTACCTACTTGGTTAAACATTGGCATGTTGGGGCCATGGATGGCAAGTTGAAGTTATGGTATATGAGCTTCAAAAGCTATGACCCGATTGTCGGCTGGGTTGCTAGCGCGATGTAACCCATGATTTAGAGAGAGGTTCTTAGGCTGCGTGGAACTGATTTTAGCTAGGAGGGAGTATTAAGCCATCCTGTTCAAGATGCGCATGAGATTGTTTGCCTTAGATGATCATGTCTATGAACTCAAAATATCTAAGTGGCTAACCTTTTTGAGAACAACGTTTGTTCCCAACCTATCTTGGTTGCACTTAAGGGCCCAGTGGGGGTCCTATTTTGCACAACATGTCGGCACAAATATTCAATGCTTCTAACCGGTAAAACTTCTCACATTTGTTACATGACTTCGTCACAAAGAAATTCATTTTTGCGCGACTCCTCATAGCGCCCCGTCGGATGTCATACGTCGCTCGTGAGTGTGCCTCAGCATTTGCCCAAGGAAGTGGGCCTCAGCCTTTCCCCTGGGGTCAGCCTCGGCCTCCCCCTAGGGGTCGGCCTTGGGCCTTCCCCAAGGGTTGGCCTTAGCCCTTCTCCAAGGGTTGGCCTTTGGCCTTCCCCTTAGCACTTTCAATTATCTTCAAGGGGTCATGTGTGCCTCTGCGACGTCCGTCGCCCATGCCGACTCCGAGATGTTTGTTGCCCGCCATGTCTGTGACCCGCGACGACTCATCAACGTCCGTCGCCCGTGCGGACTTCTCGATGTCCTTCACCAGCGATGACTCACCGACGTCTGTCGCCCGCACCATCTCCGTGACCCCCGTCGCTGGTGCCCACACGCCGTCACCATACACACTCTACCGCGCCATGCGCTGCGCCACTGATACATTCGTGCTCCCCTGGCTCCTTGTCACATTATAGTGCCCCAGCACCTTACACACTCTGCCGCGCCATGCGCGGTGCCACTGATACAGTGGTGCCCCTGGCTCCCTGTTACATTACTGTGCCCCCGGCACCTTACACACTCTGCCGAGCCATGCGTCGAGCCACTGATACAGTCGTGCCCCCTGACTTCCTACCATACTACCATGCCCCTGGCACCATACAAAATTCGCCACGCCCATATGCCTTGTCGTTGATACAGCCTTGCCCTCAGGCTCTATGTCACAATGTCGTGCCCCCGACACCATACGCACTTCATCACGCCCATGCGCCACAATCATGTTACATGCCCTCCAGGCACCACACCATGCGCCCCCCATGGATGTGGAACACGATTCGACCCACTTTCTAGAGCTACCATTCACCCGTGGGATAGGCAACTCCTCCGGAACACTATCTCCGTTAGGCTGCCTTCGTGACTGGCCTACGTGCTCCTACACTAGGGGCTTACATTGGCACCCCTATGGACTATGACCCCCGGGTCACTCCGAGACGGGAACAAGTCTTCAGAGGGCATTGTGTCTAGTCCGCCTGGCAGTTGGGCGTCAGGTCATCCCCACAGCTGCCAAGCCTGTGGGACTCTGCAAGGGCTTGGATTGGTGGCTAGATAAAGGGGGTTCTCTGGCCACACCGATGTTGTGGGAGCCAGTCTTTCCAAACAGACAGAGCGACGATGTGTGGGACAGGCCAGGTGAATATGTGATTCGACAGTTCATAGAGCACCAGCAGCTGTGGACCCCTCGATAATGTGTCACTTCCGGGGATGGCCACGTGTCACGTGATGACATCATCATCTCAACCTCTATAAATAGGGGTCTTGAGAATTCATTTAGGGAGGATTCCCGCACTTGAACATTTTTACTTTCTCACTCTAGAATCCTAGAGAGAGAAACATACAGGACCTTGATTTTGGACCGAAGCATCGGACTGTTACTGTCGTCGTATATTCGCATCACGCCATCGCCCTCGCTTCACTGTCGCCCTCAGGCTCTATCTGGGAAGCCCTTGGTCTTTGCCCTTGATCCATCCTTGATGTGTCCTACATCATCATACTTGGTATCTGACTCAGACTGCATTCTTTGTGGCACCTCCACATTGACTGCGAATCCACCTTCTTTGGCATCAACGTTTTAATGTGTTGGGACGGTGGAACAAATTGTTACGTTCACTGTCATGGATATGTTGGATCTGTACTCATGTATCTTGTAAAAAAAATTGCTTCTCTCCCAATAGGAGAGTGACGAGTTATCACTTTTGGTACTCAAAAAGATGACTTGCATGCGAAGAAAGTTCATTGTCGTTCGGAATTTTTGTTGTGCTTTGCTTACTCCTTTTTTTTAGCCAAGCTAGTCTAAGATAGTCTCACTTTTGACACGGGAGAGAATAATATGATCGATGTGCTTCACCTTCATACTTTTTGAAATGGATTGATATGATGTGATTTGCCTTCATAGTTTGACTATTGACCCTGATTGAAATATGTCTCTTCTGTTTAATTTTTAACAAAATTTTATTCTTTTTAGGTTTGAATAAACTCGACATACATTATGGATCATGATCTTCTGTTCTACTTACTTTAGATGTGCTTAATGATTTTAGTGACACTTTTGTCATTGAGTATTATTCGGTGATGTAATGACAATTTTGTTTCTCACTAAACACATCTGACAACACTTTTCTATTACAACAAAAGATTGGAATCCACGCCTTACATGCATTCTTGACAACTATTCTGCCCCGCACCAAAACAAACAGAAGAAAAGGGATACAGGTATAGAGTTGTCAAACGGGCCGGGCGGCCCGTGGGCTGGCCCGACCCGGCCCGGTTCTGGCCCGGGCTGGCCCGGCCCCGTCCATGAACAGTAGCGGCCCAGCACAAGCGGGCTTGGGGCCTGGGCCTGGACCAGGCCTTCAGAGTCTGCGAAAAAGCCCGGCCCGGCTCGGAAACGGCCCGGGTTTGGCCCGGCCCGAAGTCGGCCCGGTTCTGGCCCGGCCTGGCCCGGTTTTGGCCCCACCACTTGTTTGAATTTTTTGCTTTTCCCCCCCTTTCTTCCACCCCTTTTCCAAAATTCCACTTTTACCCCCCCCCCAACAGCAATATAACGGCTAGTTTGGGGGGTATTTTAGTCTAACCTATATTTTTCAACTTCTTTACACTCTTACCCTCCCCAACAACTATAAACGGATAGTTTGTAGGGGTATTTTGGTCTTTTGTGAAGTTTCTAAAATCTATAAATTCACACCATTTCTCTCTAATTTTTCACACCAATCTTCTTACTCTCTCTTACCTAAACATTCTATATTTCTACAAGCTTTGCTACTATTTTCCTCTCCAATTACTACTCTTGCTAATTACTACTAGTATTTACTAATTAGTACTCTTGTTTATTAATTACTAGTCTTGCTAAATTCTTTTTAATTACTAACTCTCTAATATTTGTTACTCGTTCATTCTTTTAATTGTTATTTCTTATTACTACTCTTATACTTGTGTATTTAGTTACTCTTACAAAAGTTTAGCGTGAAATATGGCTGGATTATTGAAGAAAATGAGGCGTGCATCGTCATCACGAAAAACATCATCATCATCGCAAGCACCACCACCAGCACAAGCGCCAGTGCCACGGCCATCACAAACACCAATCCAAGCACCAACACAACCATTCGTTCCTGGACGAATGAGTACAGGCTGTATGATAGATACCCAAGCCAATTGGGAGTTCAATCAAAACATTCCAGATTTTGAATACACGCCTGATGAAGACCCCCCGCATTATAGTCAAGGACGCAGCTCGGTTGGCGAAGCTACTACTCCGTGGCATAATCTCAACCCTATGCCTGGTCATGATGAAGAAAGGCCGAGCAATGCCTCCGGTAATGAGCCAGAAGTCCAAAAGGGGAAAAAAAAGAAAGCCGAGTGTTGGAATCATTTTGATGAAATTACGGTGGACGACATCCGAAAAGCTCGATGTAAGTACTGTAGGAAATTTTTTTCGACTGGTAGTGGTAATGGACATCTTAACAGGCATTACTCTCAGTGTGCACCTCGACAAGGCCACGTCGAACCTACCCAAACGCAGTTATCTTTTGACGGTAAGTTATTTGTTTATAATCAGCGAGAGCAAAGAGACGGTCTCGCTGAATTTGTTATTCATGATGAACAAGCCTTTTCTTTTGCCGATAATCCTAAGCACTCTAGATATATGAACACATACGTTCAACCTTTGTACAAAAAGGTTCATAGAAACACAACTAGATCCGATGCACTCCGACAGTACAATGCTGCTAAAGCACGCCTTATCGATTATTTCGATAAATTTGAGGGTAAAGTTAGTCTTACTTCTGATATTTGGCAATCTCCTTATACTTTTGTTAGTTATTCTTGTGTGACTGCTCATTGGATTGATGCAGATTGAGTTATGCACAAGAGAATCATCGCTTTCGAGCACTTCCCTTATCCGCACGATGGAATGAACATTGCTATTCTTATATTAAAAGCATGCACCACATTTAAAATTAAGGATAAGATTATGAGTGTTAGTTTTGATAATGCTTCTAATAATAAAGTTGCTGTTGCAGCTTTAAAGGAGACGCTTCAACCTGTACTTAATGGTGAATTATTTCATGTTCGCTGTGTTTGTCACATTATTAATTTAATTGTTCAAGATGGTTTAGCTGCTGCAGGAGATATTCTTCTCAAAATGAGGGGTATGACAGCGTATGTTAATAGCTCGAGTCCGAGAACACAACAATTTAAAACGTTGTGTGTTCAATATAATATGCCTCGCAGGAGAGCAGTTACAGATGTGGTCCACAGGTGGAACTCTACATACCACATGCTTTTACACATTCTGGCATACCGAGAAGTCTATACGCATTTTCTACTAACCCAGTTCCCAGCCGGCTTGCCAACTCAAGAGGAATGGCAGATGGCCACATACCTAGCTGAATTTTTGGAGGTATTCTACACGTCTACCAATTTATTGTCTGGTACGTACTATCCCACCTCTCCTCTCGCTGTAATAGAAATTCTGAAGATGGCTACAATGTTAACAAAATGGAGATATATAGGACCCTTTAAGGAAATAGTAAAAGTGATGGATCAAAAATTTAATAAATATTGGAGTAAACTGCCTGCTATTTTTACTGTGGCTACTTGTTTAGATCCTAGGTTAAAGTTGCATGGCGTGAACGCCTCGATACAAGAGATATCGAAATTAATGTGCTACACAGCAGAGGAGACAACCGCATTCACAGCAAAAGTGAGCAAGAGGTTTGAGGACTTGTTCAACGTCTATCGTAATTCTGCTGACGTGCGCGGGCGAGCTACATCATCATCCACTGTTGAGAGGTATTATGCGCCATACCTTCAGGGCTTTGAACATCTAGTAGCAAGACAACTACCAGGTGAAGGTACTTCTAATTCGGCAGGTTCGTATACTTTTTCCTCTTTTAATGAGATTGGTGTATATGCAAATACTGATCATTATTCTGATTTATCAAGGCAAGAACAGGTTAATTTTAATTTGTTAAATTTTTGGAAACAAAATCAAAACATGTATAAAACTTTATCCCAAATTGCACGGGATGTACTGCCAGTGCAAGCCTCCACGGTTGCTTCAGAGTCGGCATTTTCAGCCAGCGGGAGGGTTTTGGATGACAGGAGGAGTCGTCTTAACCCCGAGTCGCTCGAGCTATGTGTATGTTGGAAGGATTATCTTGATGCGAAATACCGCGAGCAAGATAAACCGATTGATGATAGGAAGAGCAGTGACTCGGATATTGAAGTACTTCTGGATGATTAGGTAATTTGTTTTTATTTTCCTCTTTTGATCCTTTTGGTTGACGTTGCAGATTTCTTGATCTTTGATTGCTGATATTTTGGATAGACATGCATTATTATTTTGATTGTTAGAGTTTTAAGAATAAATTTTTTCACAAAATATACTTTTTTTTCATATATATAAAATAAATTTTTACAAGCAAGATATATATTTTTCGTATATATAAAAAAATAGGTAACTTCGCCTGTTTGTTTACAAGCAGCCGGTCCCAAGCCCGGATAAAAGGAGGAGGGCCTATGAACACATTTATTATTTTTCTATATAAATTGTTATGTGTTAAGATTTTATTAATAAAGCTCACCAAGAAGAGTATGAAAATGTTTAACATATAATAAAAAATATAATGGCTAACAAATAAATATGTATATACATACATACATATATATGTATATTACTTATAATGAAATAAAATGATAAAGATTAGGTTCGTTAAATTGTGAATATTGCCTAGAGATGAAATTTAAAATTGAATAACAAGAAAAAAAAAAAAAAAAGGGCCCGGGCCCGGCCCTAGATATTGGGCCTAGGGCCAGGGCCTGGGGCCAGGGCCTGGACTGGGCCTAGGTTTGCCTTCGGCAGGCCCGGCCCGGCCCGGTTGGCAGCCCCACTGGCCCGGCCTTGGCCCGGCCCCACAGCAGGCCCGATGGGCTTGGGCTTGGGCCGGCCCTTTGACAACTCTATACAGGTAGGATAGTTTGAATAGTATCTTAATTCATTCCAACTGCATAGCACAAGAATTTCTATTTGCTTAAATGTCGATGTCTAAAAGTCCCGATTGTTTTGCATTTTTCAACTTAAAACTGGATAGAGTAAATAAATTTCAATTAGTAAGATTACCAAAATCTGGAGTTAAAGAAATCACCCACGTCCATTGACAACTGAAGGCCATGATCAAAAGCAGCCATGCGAGGTACCAGGAAAGGTGTCCCATCAGTCATTACCCAAAAAGTAATTAGTAAATTTTTTTATCAAAAATCAGTTAATGTACTTACTACAGCAATAACCACTTTGCAATAAGAAATTTTGAGATGCACTAATCCAACATTAATGTGGTTGAATAATAAACCAAATAAATGAAACAAACACAATCTGATTATAACTGCACCAAATTCACACAATCCGTACTCTTCTGCTGTCCGCTACTATTCAAAGCAACCCGAGGTAATCTGCTTATTGGGAGTTCATTCATACTGCCTCCTTAATTTGCTATAAAAGGCTACCAATATCTCTCAATCTTGCATCCATCGAAACTCTTAACCCTGCAAACATGGCTACTACATACATGTTGATGTTGCTCCTTGGGGCCATGGCTCTCATCGCTCCCTCTTTTGCTTTCGCAGACAAAGGTGAGATGCCTTATCGAGATGCGGAGGCGTCAACGACAACTCAGATATCGGATGTACAACCATCAAGGAAGTTCGGACCGTCAAACACACCAATGTCTATACAACCACCCCTAGTAGGGCCTGACGAACCTGAGGCAATTGAGGAGTCACCCGTAGAAAACTCAGGATGGGCTGAAGCAGCTGAGGAACATCACCACCATTCTCATAACCACCACCACCACCGCAAGAATGAGCCTAAGTTGCAGGCGCAGCTAACCGCACCAGTTCCCAGTCCCGATGCAGCAGAGGACCTTTTGGAGGAGGTTATTGAAGAGTTACACAAGAACAAGAGCAAACCAAAGCCACACCACCATGCACCGACTCCTAGTCCTAATGCAGAAGACCATCACATATTTAAGACGGGCATGCACCACTTCTAACTCCTGCTGTTGCAATCATCAACTGATATCGCCGCTGCTGTGTTGATGGCATAATGTAGTTGCTGAAATAATAGCTAATGCTCGTCATTAATTGACCTCTGCCATTGCAAGTCAGTAGAAACTTTATTAAGAGTTGGTTTAAGTCTATGAGGGTTACAATTCCTTCTTTTTCTGATGTCTTTGGAACTAAAGTTATGTACAGGCTTGGGTCCTTCAATGAACGTCACCATGATTGGAGAAACTCAACCTCGAATATCTATAAGTTCCCTCTAGCCAAACTACAACTGCTGCATCGACACCTGCAAAGATGATTAGCCTGTTTAATCTTGCTTCAATATTCAAAGGGCTTACGGATATGGTTGCCAGAACGATTATAGTCGCAACATATGATTTTCTGGAAAAAAGAAAAGGAAATAATGAATGCAACCAACAAATCTATTTACCAAAAATACTCTGAGCGACATACAGTTTGACACTTTTTTTTTTTTTCAATTTTCGAGAAAACCAGCAAATTTTATTCTTTTGTGTTTTGTTTTGTTGAACACGAAAATAGGAAAGAACGCTAAAAAAAAAAAAAAGGCAATGGTTGAGATCTATGATAAAGGCCCAAGCATTAATTTATTATTTTGTACTAGCTCAGAAACCCGTGCCAAGCACGGGACAATTTTATTAAAAGTCATTTATTTTAGTAGTTTTGAATTGTATAATAATATCTATTTTAGAATTTTATATGTTCATAGTTTATTCATCAAAGATAGTCACTTTTATTTTTGGTGAGGTAAACTTTATTTTCATAAAATTAATTAATCCTTGTGGGCGAAATATCAATAGGCAGTGTTTTTGTTTATATTTGCTAATTCTAATTTGATAACTATATAAGTGAAAAAAAGGTAGAAGTTTATTTAGTAGACAAAAAGGAAAAAATTAAATTCCACTGATAAAAGAATGTGAAGAACGTATTAAGTTCAATTTGCTATTGCCTAAGAAATTATTCAATTTTTTTTAAATAATTTGTACATTTTAATGGTTTACCCATAACTTTAACTACATTTTACTTTAATTTTGATAGAGAAAATTTTGGTCCATATATTCTTTTTATAGCATGTGACTAATAAAAGTTAATTAATACGACTAATTAAATAAGGATGAGGTGGCATTTTCAGAAGCAAAATGGAATCTACCAATAAAGTATACAGAAAAAATAGTAGTTATTGTATGAAATAATTGTATAAAGTTTAAAAAGTTTAACCAACGTGACTAAATAGGATAGCTCAAAACGTCGTAATAAGCAAATTGTTGAAAAAATTTAAACAAAATTTAATAAAGTATATAAGAAGCATGCTTACTAAGTCAGATTACTAAATAAAATTTATCTCCGAATATAATATAATTTTTAATCTAAGTTTTACTACATTCATCACAACATAAGTTATATCTTTTTAGATTTTATATGCAATTTTAGTTTTTAGATATCTTTCCCTTTTCATATAAGAAAAAGTCTTTAACAATATAAAAGTTAACACAAAATCATAACATGTTGGTATATTGTTAATGCATAATTTAGAATGTTTAAGAGTTTAATTACTCAAAATTTTGTTCAAAATTTTTTAACATAAAATTAGTTGAATTTAACTCTACCTCACATGCTTTAAGTTTTAAACTTACACCATTTTTTTAATATATCTCATATGAGATTTGCATATTCTAATATTTCTATGTTTAATCAATGCGGCTGAATAGGATAGTGCAAAACCTTATATAGTAAGGAAATCATTGACTAAAATTTTTAACCAACATATTTATCAAGTTGGTGAATTTATCAAGATTGACAATCTAGTTGAAATCTGAATTAACCAGACTAACTTTGTTTTGTTTCATACATAACTTTACATTGAAATTCTACAATAGCTTCTTGGTGCTATATATCATCGCTTATTATCGTATTGTGCATTCAATGTGAAATAAAGTTACAAGCACTATATGTCTAACACGCAAGTGCCGCTAAAGCTCAATACTATTTTGGATGAGGTCTTTATCTCTAGATTAGTTTATTTATATATTAGTAAGCCTCATAAAATTTGAAAACTACTTTTGAATAATCTAAAACTCTTCCTAATGATCAATATACTAATCTATCAAAACTCAATTTTGACAATTATATCTCTAAAAAACTTACTCTAAGATGATAATAAATATCCATAGATGCAAAAAATATAAATAAGTTTTGATATTGTAAAACAAAATGATGATCTAATAATTAATTTAAATTTGATAAGGTCCTTATTTTTATACTTAATTAAGTTTATGGGAATAATATTAGGACTTAATATGACTATTAAGTCTTAATAGATTAGTATATTGAAACACACACACACACACACACACACACATATCAAGAGAGAGAGAGAGAGAGAGAGAGAGAGTCCCTTTTCAATCTTTAAAGTTTTTTTAACGCATGTAAGTTAAATAAAGTCTTAATATGTTGGTATATTGCTGATTTAGGACTTTAAAATACTTAAAACTGAATTAGTAGTAAAATAAGCACACCATAAAAAAAAGTCTGGTCTAATTTTTCTTCTGAACAAAATTTATTTAATTCAATTCATGTTTAATCTACTATATTGTGTAGAACCTTCCTAAATTAATAATGTTAGATTTATGAGAGCATCTATCAATCTACATCCCACTCTGTTTGTCTACGCTTTTACACCATTGTTCTCAACTAATTAAAGGATAAACAAAATTCTGTTATTGCCTTTTTTTTTTTTATGTCAAAGAACATTATAAGAAAAACTTTCCTAGATTTATTTCTAAGCGTTATAAGATTTTAATATTACATGTTATTTTTAAGAGTAATTTAATAATTTATTCTTCTATAATAAATCTCATATGTGGTTTTTTCCCCCATTCATATATGCAGGTTTTGGTTTTCATGTAATTTAGGTTGTTATAATGGATTAACTGTGTTTTAAAATGTTAACAAATAATAAAATTAAGGATCTTTTGAAACAATAATTTGTCTATAGCCCATATACTATAAAGTTATAAAACTTTAATATGAATTTTAAATAGTACCTAATTTTTCTTATTAAATTTCTTAAGTAATTTCATTTTATTGGTGATTACTTCATATTAGAGAGCTTTTTCGGTATATAATACTAACTACAATGACATTTTTTTTGTTATTCTTATTGAGTAAAATGAGCTAATAAACTTTTGCACATATCCTTATGTTAAGCTAATAATTATAGGGTGAAGATTAATTCATATACTTGTTATTGCACACACACAACAATGACCACATATAGTTATAATTGACTCTATTATAAATAAAATTAAGTTCAAAAACTTACAATTAGTCTAATATCTACTCATTGGTCATGTTACTCATGTAAACTTAATCAACTACAAAAATAATTCATTTTTATTAGTTATTATGGTCCAAATAAAAATAAATAGTCAGTTTATAGTCGATTACGATACACTTTGTAAAATGACTGAAAACAAATTCATTTTGAAGGTTATATATTTTCTCATTATTTTTTAAATCCCGTATTTAATTTGTTTAGTAAATCCTTATATATGGGATATAACCAGTTTGGTAGTCGTGAGGTCTTATTTAAAAATGTTGACTATCTTATATATACTACGTATATTGTTATGTACATGAGTTATCTATTAGAACATCATCTTTTTTTCCTTCTGAATCTAATATGTTATGTTCGTTTTTTAGATACATGAATTTTTATATTCACATTAAAGAGTGATTTTAATAATATAATAACCTAAATTAAGTCATAATAAGTTAGTGTATTGATTAGGTTGAGCACTAGAATGTTTAGAAATTAACTTAATATTCTTGCAAAATTAATCAAATTTAAAAATAAGAACCCTATCAAAATTTAGATTAATTGTTAGATCATTTTTTGTTCTAAGTCTCTTAAGTTGTTTAATCTTAATTGGAACATTAATTTTTCTTCTATATCAAAAGTATTATTTCTTTATATATATATATATATATATATATATATATATATATATATATGTATGAGTTTTTATAGTCATTATAGAGAGTGATTTAAGGATACAATAGTCAATATTAAGTCCTAAAAAGTTAGTGTATTGATTTGATTAAATTTTAGAATTATTAGAATTGGTTTCGAATTATATATGGCTTATAGAAAATCCAAGTCTTAATAAAATTAGTATACTGATTAGGTAGCTAGAGTTTAGAATGATTAAAATTAGTTTTTAAATAGATTAAGACTCACTAATGTAAAAGTTACTTAATCTTAGAATAAAGACTCTATAATCTAATATGTGTCATGCAAAGAAGTTATGATGTGTCGCGCAAAGTGGTTATGAATGTCTTTCTCGCTTCGCTTATTATATATTACTACCTCAGTAATCCGAGCCAAGCTCTGGTCTGTTTCTAAAATAAAGTATACTATAAGGTTTTAAAAAGTGTATTACCTCATAGAAAAAAAATTAACAGTATAAAAATATATTATTTAGCCACAAAGATTAATCTTAGTACTTAAATTAATCACAACTAACTTAAGTAAAATATGAAAGATAAATTCACTTGCATTGCTCCTAACTTTCGATTTATTAAATAGCATTGTTTTTTTTTATTAGACTGCATGCAATAATTATTAGATTTTTTCATGTACATGTGTGTTTACATGTAGTTTTATTATACTGTAAGTTGAAAGACAAATAATAGATAGCGACACAATGGAGCCGCTGGTTACTTGTCTTCTTTGAGCTTTTGTTTGAAGTTGTCAAATAGTATTTCAAATGAATATTAACTTAGCACTTAGAATAGTAGAATAATGCATGCTGGTGCCATATAAAGTTAAATAGCGAATATGATTTTAGTTTTAATTAAAATATGATGATACTATCAAGTATCCCTTTTGAATTGTAAATGTTACACCGATTTAATTCTTTAACTTCTTTAAGGTATTACATATATATGTTCCTAGATTTATTATAACAATTAAGTAAAAATTTAAAATAAATAAATTTAACTGAACGACCACATAATATTAAATATTTTATGTATATGTTTTTCTTTAATTCTTGTAAGATGCTAGTAATAAGAATATTTAATTGATGAACATGCCACGTCCTTATTTTAGAGTATTGAAATTATTTTCACATTTTTTATGACTATTATTTGTCGCCAAATTATAGTTTCTATATCTATTAAATGCATCTAATGATTTTTTCTTCATAAATTACACTTATTTTAGCACACCATAATCTAACAAATTATGTCAGATTATACCTATAATTATAATCAGCTTGCAAAGGATAACAAATATCATTATATTAGGCGAATATTATAAAGCGAGCGTTAATCAATCATTTGTTATTGAAATCGCACAATAGTCACCGGTCATACTTGTAATCAATTCCATCATAATCAGAATTAAATTTTAATACTTCTAAGTCATCTAAAATTTACTAATTATTATTTTTAATGAAAATTTAATTAGTACTACTGAAAAAAACTTTTTTTATTGATCATAAAGGCTCTATATATGAACGAATTGGTAAATCATTAGTTTTGTAGAATTAGATGCATATATTTTTGCATTATAAAAATTTTAAATGTTCCTAAAATAAAGTAAATAAAAATTATTTGATTATTTTTTAATGTATGTGATTTATTTTCAAAATTCCATAAATGTGATATAGCCACTTGTTGATCACGCGGTCATATAATTTTTTCCACTAAATCTCATATGTCATTTTTGTTTTCTAGATACATAATTTTTTTATTTTTGTATGAGAGAGTTAGTTTTAAGGACATGATTGTTCAAATTAAATCCTAATAAGTTAATACATTTAGAGTTTTAGAATTAATTTTTACATTATATAAGCTTTCCTAATATAGCCTTCATATAGTTTTTGCAAAAATAAAGAAACTTAAAAATAATAAAATTTTCATGCATTTAGAGACACTAACATGTTTATTATATAGCTTTAAATCATTTTCAACTATCAAATTTACAAATAAGTTTTATCATAACTGTAATTTTAATTAACAATAATTGTAAAGTTATTTGTTGATAGTGTGCTCTCACCCATAAAATACAGTCAATTTTTTTTTTATGAACACATTCTAAAAGCTATACATTATATTGATAAATCTTTACATCCATTATGGTAAGTATATACTAAAATAAAATAAATATGAATCAACTATTAAATTATTTTTCTTATCTCAATCTCAATTATAACATCATTCTCTCTCTCTCTCTCTCTCTCTCTCTCTCTTAATGTTATTTAGATATATAAATTTTATTTTCATAGTAGAAAGTGATTTTAAGGATACATGATGTAGTTAAAAAGTTAAGTAAGTCATAATATATTAGTTCATTAATTAGTTAGAGTTTCATGAAGCTCAAAATTAATTTTTTAATTATATAAAACTTATTGATATGAAAATTAACTTATCAAGAAATAAGGATCTCATTCAAGATAATATTTGAAACCTTTAGAAACACTTATAATGTTTATAATTTTATTTCATTTTGAAAACATAATTTGATGACATATCATATTTTTGCATCTTAAAGTTCTTAAATGTTTTCAACTATAGTAATTAAGAATAATTTGATTTTATTGTATCTTTTTTCTTCTATTTTATATGTGATTTCTTTTTAAAATCATGTGTATACTTATACAGCTACTTTGTTGATCATGTAATCATATCAAATCAAAAAATTATCCTATAGTTTGATTAATGATTTTATATATTGCATAGATAATTTTTTGCACTGATTATGTTATGTGTAAATACATATGCATTGAGTAAAATATAATAAATTGGAATTTTAGTTAATAATAGTTGTACGGTCATTTACTAGTTGTGTGGTCTCACAAAAAAAATTACGTCAATTTTTTTACTGTGCCAAAAGATTCTAAATGCTATATATTATATTGATAAATTTTTACATCGACCACGATAAGCATATACTTCGGTCAGCATATATTAAAATATTATAAAAATGAATCAATTGTTAAATTATTTGTATTGTTTCAATCTCAATTGTAACATCATCTTCTTCTCTCTTCTAAGTTTAATATGTTATTTTTATTTTGTAGATATATGAATTTTGATGTTCATGTTAGAGTGTGATTTCAAGGATATAATGGTTAGAATTAAGTCATAATAAATTAGTTCATTAATTAGTTAAAATTTCAGAATTCTTAGAATTATTTTTCAAATATATAAAGCTTATTGATATAAAAATTAACTTATCAAGAAATAAGGGCCATATTCAAGATAATATCTGAGGCCTTAAGAGACACTTATAATGTTATAATTTTATTTTACTTTGAAAATATAATCCGATGACATTTCATATTTTTGCATCTTAAAGGTTTGAAATGTTGTCAAATATTGTAATTAAGAATAATTTGATTTAATTTCAAACTCTTCTTTTCTTATACACATGTGATTTATTTTTAAAATCTCATTCATGCTTACATAGCCACTTTTTTTTTTTTTTTATCTTGTTGTCTTATCAAAGCAAAAAAATTATCCTATTATTTAATTATTCATTTTATATGTTATATAAATGACTATGTTATGTGTCAATACATATACATTTAATTAATCATAATAAATTTAAATTAAATTTAAAATAATTTTTTATTTTGAATCTCATATGTTATTTTTATTTCCTAAATACATTTTTGTTTATCTTTGTATTAGAAAGTTAGTTTTAAGAACATGATAATCAAATTCAAATTCTAAAAAATTAATAAAATTTAGAGTTTTAGAAGCTAAATTAAATAAACTTAAAAAAAATAGGGATCACATCCGAAATATTATTTTCATACCTCTATATACACTAAAATATTTGGTATATAAATTTAGATCCTGTTCAACTATCATATTTACAAATAAGTTTAACAATTATTGTGATTTTAATTAATGATTATTATACCGTCATTTGTTGGCTTATGGTCTCAATTAAAAAAATAATGTCAATTTTTTTATTGTACCAAAATTATTCTAAAGATGAATCAATTGCTGCAGCATTTTTATTGTGTCAATCTCAATATTGTAACATCATTTGTTTCTTTTCTAAATTTAATATTTTATTTTCTTATTTTAGATATGTGAATTTGTATAATAATATCAGAAAGTAGTTTTAAGGATACAATAGTTAAAATAAGTCATAATAAGTTAGGTCATTAATTAGTTAGATGTTCAGAATGTTTAGAATTAATTTTTCAACTATATAAGACTTACTAATATAAAAATGAACTTATTAATAAATAAGGACCCCATCCAAGATAATATTATTTCTGTTTAAAAATATATTAATTTTTATATTCATATTAGAGAGTAGTTTGGAGGATAGAATACTCAAAATTAATTCTTAATAAGTTAATTCATTAGTTGGTTAGAGTTTTAGAACGTTTTGAATTACTTTTTCTTTAAATCATATTAGGCTTACAAATATAGAAATTAACTTATGAAGAAATAAAGACCTCATTCAAGATAGTATTTTATACCTTTAGTGACACTTATAAAATAAGTTAGAGTTTCAGAATGTCTAGAATTTATTTTTCAACTATATAATGCTTATTGACGTGAAAATTAAGTTATCAAGAAATAAAGAACCCCATTCAAGAGAATAATATTATTTTTGTTTTTTAGATATATGAATTTTTATATTCACGTCAGAGAGTGATTTTGAGAATTCAATATACAAGATTAAATCATAATAAGTAAGTCCATTAATTAGGTAGAGTTTGAGAACGTTTAGAATTATTTTTTCAATTATATAAGACTTATTAATATAGAAAATAACTTATCAAGAAACAAGGACCCGTAGTATTTCAGGCATTTAGCAACTCTTATAATGGTTATAATTCTATTTCACATTAAAAACTTAAAGTGATGATGTGTTAAGTAAAGATGCTATTTCTGCGACGACGTGTCGCGTAAAGAAGATCTTACTTCGCTTATTTAAAGGACCACATTCAAGATAATAATATTATCTTCGTTTTTTAGATATATAAATTTTTATACTCATGTTAGATAGTGGTTTTGAGAATTCAATACAAAAAATTAAATCCTAATAAGTTAGTCCATTAATTAGTTAAAGTTTCAGAATATTTAAAATTATTTTTTTCAATTATATAAGATTTACTAATATAAAAATTAACTTATCAAGAAATAAGGACGCTATCCATGATAGTATTTCAAACTTTTAGCAACTCTTATAATGGTTATACTTCTATTTCACATTAAAAACATAAAGTGATGATTTGTCAAGTAAAGAAGCTATTTCTACTATGACGTGTCGCGTAAAGAAGGTCTCGCTTCGCTTATTATATATATATATATATATATATATATATATATTAGAATTAGCTTTTAAATAGATTAAGACTCACTAATGTAGAAGTTAATTAATCTTAGAATAAGGACTCTATAATCTAATATGTGTCATGCAAAGAAGTGATGATCTGTCTCGAAAAAAATTATAAATATATTTCTTATTTCACTTATTATATATTATATAGATAGTGCTGCGTTGCTGCTTGAGTGGAGGGCACCCGTGACCGTTTATTGATTAGGGGACTATGCATGCAAAAGTAAAATTTTGGCTGTGTTGTCGTAGAAACATGCCTACCAATCCTCTCATATATGTTATTGATGGTCGCTAAATATGATCAATTTACCCTCCATATTTTGGTTGTTGATCATCTTGGAAGTACGTAACTTGCTATTTTTTTAAAAGAAAAAGAAAAACACGACATTTATTATGGTTTAGTTTGTTATACTGCTGTGGTGCTCCAAAAAACTTTGGCGATGCTAATCTCACTAAAGTTATTTTGTCCCTATTGCTACAACTTTTTGTCAGTTAATTTATGCGACACTTTTTTGGTCACATCACCTCCGTAGTAGAACAAATGATTTTGATCCCACATATTACTTCCATTCTTGACAACTCCGAAGTCCTGCACCAAAAAAAATAGGGGATAAAAGTAGGATAATTGGAGTGTTATTCTAATTCTTTCCACTAGGTGCACAACCTGAATCTTTGTACGGGATTACTAGATGGAAGCACAACCTCCACTCAATCACATAGCACAAAATTTTCATTTCACTTACAATAGTTCGATGAGTAAGATATCTGATTTGGCTACAAGAAAGCAGGTCTTTACTGACGCTAAAATTACCAACTTAAAGTAGGACGAAGTCATTAACTTCAATTGGTTGAAAAAAGTGAAAGTGAATGTAGACTACCATAATCTGGAGTTAAGGAAATCCTGTTGGAACCATCACTGACAACTGAGACATTGGAAGTACACATATCAAGGAGGTGCGGACCAGCAACCCATCAATATCTAAACTGCCTCTTCGACCAAAAGTGAAAAGAGATGCAGATGTTGTGAACTCAATGCTTGAGTGGTGTAATTGCAAAATGAAATTCCTGTGAACGTACCTTATTAATCCACATCTAAGCAACATAGATAGCAAAACGACCAACTTCCCCAGTGAAACAATAAAAATGAAAAGGTTCCAAGTAACCACCAAAATAATTTACCAACATTTCCAGGGAATATATATATATATATATATATATATATATATATATATATATATATATATATATATATATATATATATATGGGGGGCCGATCCACATCCACCGGTGGAGAAATAACAATTTCTCCACCGAACCGCAGGTAAGAGCAGCGGTTGGGCCACGTGGCGCAAAAGGTGTACGGCCACCGCATTAATGGCAAAAAAAGCACGAGAAATGGTGAGAAAAATGGTGAGGAGAAAAAGGACACCAACCGCATGCACAACCAGCGGTTGGCATTAATTTGCCCGCCACGTGCCGCCCCCAACCCCTGCCACGTGGCCCAATCCCATGGCCCCTGCCACGTGGCGTCCCCTCCCCCTGCCACGTGGCCCAACCGCGGGTGCCACCCGCGGTTGGTCCCCTCCCTCTGCCACGTGGCCCAATCCCATGGCCCCTGCCACGTGGCGTCCCCTCCCCCTGCCACGTGGCCCAACCGCGGGTGCCACCCGCGGTTGGTCCCCTCCCTCTGCCACGTGGCGTCCCCTCCCCCTGCCACGTGGCGTCCCCTCCCCCTGCCACGTGGCGTCCCCTCCCCCTGCGGTTGGCATTATTGCCTTCCGTGACCCCACTCCCCTTGCCCCCCCCCCACGCGTCACCCCCCTTGCCCACCACCCCGTGGCCCCCACCCTATGTCCTTTTCCCCCACCCGTGAACCCCCTCTTCCCCCACGTGTCATTACCACCCTTCCCCCCACCCCCACGTGTCATTCCCCCCTCCCCCTCCCTGCTGTTCACTCACGGTTCTTCCCTTCCTCTCTCACTTTTCTCTCTATAAAATCCCTCCTCCCCGAATCATTTTTTCCACCCTCCTCATTCTCCCTATCTCACCTACATACAAACAAAAAAAATTTACGCTAGAAGATTGGTGGATAACCGCTAGAAGATCGGTGGATTTTTCTTGAAATATATCAAGTTAAAACAAGCAAGTATTTTTCAATTTGTTCATACCAATTGATTATTTAAATTGTGTTACGCTTAAATTGTTCTTACAATAGTCTAAAATTCGTGTTTAGGGCGTCAAAATTACGTTTTGACAAATCGGGGTATTACATTCGAAAAATTCCAAAATAGCGATTTTTTAGGGCATCAGAAATAGAATTTTTTACGAATTTATAAAAAATAGCTAGAGCTAGATTTTGCCAAAATACGAAACAGAGACCCTAGTTATTTTCAAAAGATCTGTATCAGGTAAAAATTTCAGATTTTTCCAAAGACTGGAAAGGGGTTAACTGATACACGCAACCTTGTAACTTTGCAGTGTAATTTAAAATATCAAGCAAGCGCGATTTCGCGCGAAACTTTTATGAAAACCCTAGGGTGTTGGAAAGTTCCATTCCCCAGGAATTCGGGCCATTCCGAAGCCGTTAGCTAATTTTTTGGCCGAACGGGCTTTTAAGCGCTCGATCCGGACACCGGTTCGAGATTTTTAGGCGAAAAATCCGTAAAATACTTTTTAGATCAAGAATGAACTCAGGAAGCTTAAAATAGCATTTTAAAGCACTTATGATATTTTCTGAAGCCAGGGGTATTTTGGTAATTTGCCACCCCGAGAGGGTTATTTTGGTAATTTTCCCGAAAAAGTTTTTCAACGGACTTTTAAGTCCAGAAGTGTAAGTAAAACGCCTGAAATGTTGTTTTGCAGCTGATTGCGGGGCGTAATTGTCGCTAAAGGTGAAAACTTAATTAGAAGTTTTTTCACGAATTTATAAAAAATAGCTAGAGCTAGATTTTGCCAAAATACAAAACAGAGACCCTAACTATTTTCAAAAGATCTGTATCAAGTAAAAATTTCAGATTTTTGCAAATACTAGAAAGGGGTTAACTGATACGCGCAACCTTGTAACTTTGCAGTGTAATTTAAAATATCAAGACAGCGCGATTCGTGCGAAACTTTTATGAGAACCCTAGGGTGTTGGGAAGTTCCATTCCCCAGGAATTCGGGCCATTCCGAAGCCGTTAGCTAATTTTTTGGCCGAACGGGCTTTTAAGCGCTCGATCCGGACACCGGTTCGGGATTTTTAGGCGAAAAATCCGTAATATACGTTTTAGATCAAGAATGAACTCAGGAAGCTTAAAATAGCTTTTTAAAGCAGTTTTGATATTTTCTGAAGCCAGGGGGCATTTTGGTAATTTGCCCCCCTGCGAGGGGTGTTTTGGTAATTTTCCCGAAAAAAAGTTTTTCGAACCAGAAATGTAAGTAAAACACCTGAAAGGTTGTTTTGAAGCTGGTTTGATGGGCGTTAGGGTGACAATGAACCCCCGGGAGCTATTTTGCTAATTTTACATTACACAAATTTGTAAGCTTAAAATAACTTTTAGTTCAGGAAAGGGTGTGAGACACCTGAAAAGTTATTTTAAAGAGTAAATTCAGGAAGCTTAAAATCCCATTTCAAAGCACTTTTCAGATTTTTTTTGTCAGGGGGCATTTTGGTAATTCGCATCCCTGATAGGGGTATTTTCGTAAATTTGCAGCATTAAGTTTTTCAAAGGATTTCTTAGTCCAGAAATGTAAGCAAAGCACCTGAAAGGTTGTTTTGAAGCTGATTTGGGACGTTAGGGTGATAATGAACCCCCAGAGGCATTTCGGTAATTTGCCGCTCATCGGGGGCTATTTTGCTAATTTTACATTATACCAAATTTCCCGAAAGACGGTGGTTTAAATAAATTTTATTCTTCTTTTATTTAAATTTATGACTTGTTGAGAATGATATAATTTTTATTTTTTAGATTACAGTATAAATATGGATGCAACTGGAGGAAATAATTTTTGTGAAGGTTCTGATCCACCTTACGTTGGTCAAGTTTTTCAAGCACTGGACGAAGTTGAAGCATACTATAGAGCATATTCGAAAACGATAGGTTTCGGTATTAGAACTAAGACGACTAGAAAACGGGCGAATACAGATCAAATTTGTGCAAGACTATTTGAGTGTCATAGAGGAGCACCGCATGTAACTCCGGTCGTTCGGATCAGTGACGAAGGGACAACAAGACAAAGAAAACGGGACACATTTCCGGGTACCGGCTGCAAGGCCCATGTGTATGCAGTACACCGAAAAAATGAAAACCATTGGGTTGTCACAGGAGTGGAGTTGAGCCATAATCATCAGTTGATGACCCCCAGTAAGATTGGTCAAATTCATCAACACCGAGAAATAAGCGCGGCACACAGACAACTAATTTTTACAATGGCCGAGGCTAAAATTCCACCTTCTAAGATGATGGGGGTTTTCTCAAGCCAGGTTGGGGGGATTGACAAGTTGAGTTTCAACGAAGTAGACCTTCGAAATGAACTTCGTGCTCAGAGGAGAGAGTCTTTCGGTAAGAGTGATTCTCAAACTACACTTGATCTCTTCAGGTCCCTTCAGAGTGAGAATTCTGGATTTTTTTACAGTCTCCAACTGGATGATGAGAACCGCATTAGTACTATATTCTAGAGCTGCTCTTACCTGCGGTTCGGTGGAGAAATTGTTATTTCTCCACCGGTGGATGTGGATCGGCCCCCATATATATATATATATATATATATATATATATATATATATATATATATATATATATTATATAAGTTGCCTAGCTATTTGTATATTAGTACATTTAGAAACTAGGATTTCTATAACTTGTATCTACTTCTATTGCTCCTAAGATTGCTTGTTCACTGGTAAATCTATCATCTATTTAAAAATTTATCAACTATTGTTCTATTATAAATATTGCCAATATATATATATATATATATATATATATATATATATATATATATATATATATATATATATTACACCAAAAAACCACCAAAATTTATTTAAATTTCGGCATTTGAGTAAAGGAAAAGTTTATTCTGTTTTGCTGAACACGAAAGGAAGTAAGACCAATGGTAAACGCAATGCTTGAGGTCTATGATACAAGGGTCAAGCATATATTTATGACTTTGGGTAGTGTTGCATTGCTCGTTCAACGGAGGGGCACCCCGAGGACGGCAAATTTTTGACCGTGTAAGCAATGGAGCTTCTATGGGTAAAAGTCGGTCACCAAAAACCCTATTGTTAAAAGATTTCTTACTGATTTTACAATTCCGTCTATAAATGGTTGGACTTTTATTGACCAATTTGAATTTTTTTTCTGACAAAAGAGTATGTTAGGAATTTTATCCAATCGAATAACATGACTTTTATTTTTTTAGTTTTGCTATAAGTAAAACCAATGGGATTATGTCGCTAATAGTTCCTAGGAAAAAACTGTACATCCTGCACATCTGAAACTTCCTATATTGCTGCTATACGTTCTAAGCAGGAAACCTACAAGGAAACGAAAAATGTCAGATCTCCATGGTTGTAGTCAAAAGCAAAATAGGATAAACTATTGATTTCCTAATTTTTGTTCTTCTTTCTTTTTTTCTTCATTCTAAGTGGTCTTGTTTCATCTCTAGCAAAGGAAGCTTAAGCAGAGACTATTTTTAGAAAAACAATAGTTCTAGGTATCAATTGATTAAGAAAATGAGGCCAGTTATTTGCCTATACTAGATTTCAAAAACATATAGCGTCTTAAAAATGGATGTCCGTGAAGGATGAAATATTGTGATTGAAAAAGAGGTAGCAATTAAGTTATTTTTTCTCATTTCCTATAATAAAGGTCATTATGTCAGTTGATGCTAGCTACTGCAACGCCGAAGAAGACCTAACATCTTATTTCTATGTTAAAGGCCGGCAAGTGCACCGGATTTAAATCCTCCCAAAAGCTTCAAAATTGCGAGAGTCTGTCCTCGTTGGTGGATGAGTTTGCTAACCTTCCCATTTGAATAAATATTTTTGCCTCGTAAGTATGTCTGGATCTCCAATTATTAGACTCCACACATACAAAAGAAGAGCGTGGATTGCGTGTATCATACATAATAGGCTTCACTACGTTGTCAAGTTCCTCAATTTCAGCCAAGCCAAGAGGTAAGATATGGTTAATGCATTTAGTATGGATCGCAATATCTGTAATTTTTGCTGATGGCCCATAAACATGCTTCTAATATAGAATTAGCTTGGGCTATGCCAACATTAGAGGCCGAGCAGTTCTTAATGCAATAACCCAATCTTACTTCGTTGCCATCTGTAGCTATATTCCTCACGTCTGATTTGGCTGGCGCCTGGTGGTGCCTTATGCACGGACAGACTATAGTGTCTTGATGTAACAAATTGGTAAGAATGGCAAAATCCGTATTAAATTCTGATTGTGCCTGGTTGGGCTACTCCTAGTTAGGTCTTGGGGTTCCTTAATGGAAAGGACTCTTTTTGTTGATGTATTTAACAAAAAACGGCAAAAATGACGTGCTTGGGCCTTTTTCATAACCCTCACGCATTGCATTTCTTATTTTTGATTTCTCATTTGCATGCGTTAAAACCAAATGAAATAGATTTAACCCAAGACACAAAAATAAAAAAATTTTGGGAGTTAATTGTAATTCTTCTACGTAATTTTTTTTCCCGGGACTGTTGACCATTTTACCATCTAATTACATGTTGCTTCTGGATTAACATAATTGCAGTTGTATCTCATTTAAAATTACATCAATCAAGCATTGGGTCTGCACTTCTTTTCACTTTCTTATAAAAGGCTAGTTATGTCTCTCAAATTTGCAGACACCATCTCTTACAACTCTGTCAACATGGCTCTCACATACATGTTGGTTTTGCTCGTTGGGGTTGTTTTCACAAGTCCCTCGGTTGCTTCCATAGAAGTAGCCAACATGCCTTATGGAGGAGTGAAGACATCGACATCAGATCAGATGTTGAACGTACAGCTTTCAAGGAAGCACCGACCTGCAAACACACCAATTACCGTACCACAACTGCAACCCCTAGGAGGGCCTCGTGTACCGGAATCGGCTGGTGTACCACCGCACCAACATGCACCAACATCGCCAAACCCTCCAATTTCTAAGGAACGTGACGTACCACTTCAACATTCCTTGGCTCCTGCACCACATTATGCAGTACCACTACCATTATCACCCGAAGAAGGACCCCGAGTACCACCACACCATGATGCACCGGCACTTAGTCCAAAACTGGAAGATCGTATTGAGGACAAAGTTCAAGACGTAAAAAAGCACAAGCCATGCACGCACGCACCAGTTCCGAGCCCTGAAAGAGAAAATGACCAAGATTTGCAGAAGCACAAGCACCCAAACTATCACCAGCACCAAAATCTATATTAACAGAAATGCTGTGATTGTGTAAGCTTTACCCTGATGGCGTAATTGTTACTTGCTTGAAATATTAACAAACATGAGCAATCAGCCTTTGCTGGATCACCTTTATATTGTCATAAAGCTTAATTCCTTGACTTCATTGTGTGTCATCTGTGTTCTTTTTTCTCTATTTCCTTTTCGTAATAAAGATATGAGCTAAGTAACTCGAGCCAAGCTCGAGTGTATTAATATGTACCACATATCGTGAGACAAAAAAAACAATAATATTATTAAAAAAATCTTATTTGGTTATAAAAAATAAATACTTATATAGTGGATTTGCTAGATATTTGTCTTCTTTAAGTTTTTACTTTAAGTTGTCAATTATTTCAAATGCGTATTGACTTAACACATATAGTAATAAAATAGTCATATTAATGTTATGTAGAACTAAATAACTAACAAGATTGTGGTTGAAATTAAAAAGTTGTGAGGCCATGACGTGCTCCTTTTGAATTATAGATATTACATATGAGTATAATTCTTTAACTTCAAAAGTTTTGCAAATGTTATATGTTTTTCGAATAATTTTTTATATATATCTTTTTTTAATTTATGTGAAACGCATGTGTGAGGACATTCAACCGGCAAAAATGTGTCCCTTTTTTTTTAGTGCTTTTGAGGTATTAATGGTCCAAAATAATACCTGATCGGTAAGTACATTGATAAAGTTGATTTTGCTTTCCACATATTATAGGTCTACAATTTGTCATAAAATTATAGTTCTTATATCTAATAAATACTTTTAATAGTATTTTTCAATAGATACTTATTTAATCAGAATATAATGTACCTTTTGTGTATCAACTTTTATCGGGTTATTCTTGTTAACTATATTAAGCTTGTAAAATTCAACAAATATCCTTATACTAAATTAACGGTTACAGGGTGGGGATTAAATAGTTCATATAATTGTTATTTAATGCTCACGTCAATTATCACTCATAGTTATAATCGACTCTATTATAATCAAAATTAAGTTTCAAAGTTCATAATTAGTCTAATATTCACTAATTCATTTTGTTAATTATCTAAATTTAATCAACTATAAAAATAATATATTTCATATTGAGTTCTATTAGGGAAAACTGTCAATGTATATTCGATTACAATAAGTTTTGTAAAATTACTTAAAACAAATTTCACTACTCAAATATATTAAAAATAAATTTGACAAAATGACCAAATAATATCTAATATTTTCATAATGTGTGTGTGTTTCTTGTAAGATGCTAGTAATTAATGATAAAATTAAATTGATGAAGATGACGTGTCCTTATTTTAAAGTGTTAGAATTATTTTCTATATCTTCATCGACTTCTTACCAAGTTATAGTTTTTATATCTACTAAGTGCATTCATAGTTTTTTTTCCATGAAAAACTTAATTAAGTAAAAGTAAAAAAGTCTTTTCATTGATCATAAGGCCCTATGCAAACACGAATTGGTTAATTGTTTGTTTTGTAGAATTACGAAGATATATTTTTACATTTTAAAGATTTTAAATGTTCTCAAATATAATATTTAAGAATTTTTTGATTTAATTATACCTTTTTTCTAATACATGCACAATCATTTGTTGTTTGTGTGTCAATTTTTTTATTTTAATCAAAAGGATTCTAAAAGCTACTATACTATACTGTATTAACAAATCATTACATTATTTTTATAATTTTTCTAAAAGATAAACAATTATTACATTATTTTTATTGTTTCAATCTCAATTTTAGCATCGTCTTTTTTTTCTCTTCTAAATCTAATATGTTAATTTCGTTTTCAAAATATATGAATTTTGTTATTCATATTAAAGAGTGTTTTTAAGGATGCAATAGTCAAAACTAAGTCATAATAATTTAGTTCATCAATCAATTAATATTTTAGAACATTTGGAATTAGTTTTTCAATTATTTAATATTTTTTATTCTATGAAAATTAACTTATCAAGACATAAGAACTCTATCCAGAATAATATTCTTAATTGTGATATTATTTTTTTTCCTTCTAAATCTAGTATGTTATTTTCATTTTTAAAATTTATGAATTTTTATATTCACATTAGATAGTGGTTTATAATGATACAATAGTCAAAATTAAGTATTAGTAAGTTAATTCATCAGTCACTTAGAGTTTTAAAATATCTAGAATTTATTTTTTAATTATATAAGGCCTACTAATATGAAAGTTAACTTATCAAGAAATAAGAACCACATCCAAGATAATATTCTCAATTGTAACATCATTTATTTTCTCTTCTAAATCTAATATGTTATTTTCGTTTTTGATATATAAGAAGTTTTATATTCATGCTAGAAAGTGGTTTTAAGGATACAATAATCATAATTAAGTCCTAGTAAGTTAGTTCATCAATCGGTTAGAATTTTAGAACGTTTAGAATTTATTTTTCAATTATATAAGGGTTTGTACTATGAAAATTAACTTATCAAGAAATAAGAATCCTATGCAAGATAATATTCTCAATTGTAACATTATTTTTTTCTCTTCTAAATCTAGTATATTATTTTTGTTTTAATATAAGAATTTTTATATTCATATTAGAGAGCAAGTCTTAATAAGTTATTTCATGTATCAGTTAAAGTTTTAGAACATTTAGAGTTAGTTTTCAACTTTATAATGCTTAGTAATATGAAAATTAACTTATTAAGAGATAAGAACCCATTTAAGATAATATTCTCAATTGTAGCATCATTTTTTTCTCTTCTAAATCTAGCGTGTTATTTTTCGTTTTTAAGATATCTAAATTTTTATATTTATATTAGAGAATGGTCTTAAAGATACTATAGTCAAAATCAAGTCCTAATAAGTTTGTTCATGAACCGGTTAGAGTTTTAGAACTTTTGCAGTTAGTTTTTCAATTATATAACGCTTAGTAATATAGAAATTAAGTTATCAAAAAATTAAAACCCATCCAAGATAATATTCTCAAATATAGCATCATTCTCAAATGTAGCAATATATTCTTTTTTTAACATTTAAAAATAATAAATTATTTTTATTTTTAAGATATATGAATTTTTATATTTATTTTTCAGAGGGGTTTTAAGGATACAATAGTCAAAATTAAGTCTTAATAAGTTAGTTCATGAATCAGTTAGACTTTTAGGACTAAAATAAGTTTTTCAATTATATAGGGCTTAGTAATATGAAAATTAACTTATCAAGAAATAAGAACTCTATCCAAGATAATATTCTCAATCGTAGCATTATTTTTTTCTCTTCTAAATTTAGTCAGTTATTTTAATTTTTAAGATATATGAATTTAATATTCATATTAGAGAGTGGTTTTAAGGATACAATCGTCAAAATTAATTCCTAATATGTTAGCTCATGTATTAGTTAGAGTTTTTAAACGTTTAGAGCTAATTTTTCAATTATATAAGGCTTAATAATATGAAAATTAACTTATCAAAAAATAAGAATCCCATCCAAGATAATATTTTCAATCTTAACATCATTTTTTTTCTCTTCTAAATTTAATTAGTTATTTTTATTTTTAAGATATATGAATTTTATATTCATATTAGAGATTAGTTTTAAGGAATAATTAAAATTAAGTCTGAATAAGTTGGCTCATCAATTTGTTAGAGTTTTAGAACGTATATAATTTGTTTTTCAATTATATAGGCTAAGTAGTATGAAAATTAACTTATCAGGAAATAAGAATCCAATTCAACATAATATTCTCAATTGTAGCATTTTTTTTTCAATAAATCTAGTATGTTATTTTCGTTTTAATAATATATGAATTTTTATATTCATATGTAATAGTCAATTTAAGTCTTAATAAGTTAGTTCATCAAACAATTAGAGTTTTAGAACGTTCAAAATTTATTTTTCAATTATATTAGGCTTAGTAATATGAAAATTAATTTATCGGGAAATAAGAACATCATCCAAGATAATATTCTCAATCGAAACATTATTTTTTTTCTTCTAAGTCAAGTATGTTATTTGGGTTTTTAAAATATATGAATTTTTATATTGATATTATAGAGTGGTTTTAAGTATATAATAGTCAAAATTAAGTTCTAATAAGTTAATTCATGAATCAGTTATAGTTTTAGAATGTGTAGAATTAATTTTTCAATTATATAAAACTTAGTAATATGAAAATTAACTTATCAAGAAATTAGAACTCCATCCAAGATAATACTTCAAACCTTTAAGGACACTTATAATAGTTAAAATTTTATTTCACATTGAAAATATAATGTGATGACGTGTCAATTAAAGAAGTCATATCTCTGTGATGATATGGAGTACAAAGAAGCTCTCACTTCGCTTATTATATATTATATAGATACCATCACTCGTACCTGAACGAACACACACTAAGGATTGAGAAAACTCTACTCAAATATCAGTGTTTTGTGGCAAAATCATCAGTGCAACCATTGGCATCATTCCGTTGAAGCTTCATTTGTTTCATCTATTAACGCTGCTCAAGGAGCCGTAATCAGAAAGAGTAGTGGAGGTTACTCCACGGCTTGAATGTTTGACATCAAAGTCCTTTATATGTGTAAAATCACACCCTGACTAGCATCCATTTCAACCATATCCGTCGAAGCTTTTGAGCACTAGAAAATGAATAGAAAGGGATTTTATTTAGCATTTAAAATTTGTATTTTGTGTTATTTTCTTAACAATTTTCTTAAAATGCCACTTGTCAGCATTTTAGATAGATAGTTGGTAACATCAAAGGAATTTTACACCAAAAAAATATTTTCTCTTTATATATAGTATAAATATAGATGAAATGCAAGACACATTGTTATAATCATTTTTTGTCTCTCTCTTTTAAAGAGAAGTCTTCCTTCTTTGGAGTACTAAGCCTTCATAGATTAGGGTAGTGTTTGGTAACAATTTTTGTTTTTCGATTTTTCTCCAGTTTTTTGAACTGGAGAAAAAAAAATCCGTTTGACAAGTAGTTTTTACTTTTTTTTCCCATTTAGTTTTGAAAATCAAATTTTAAAACAGGCCTGTTTTTAAAAACAGGCCGCCACCACCTGCCATGGCCACCTGCCACTGGCACCGCCATCGCCAACCGCTATCACCGCCACTGCCACCCGCCACCACCACCATCAAAGTAAAAATTTAAAATAAAAATCGGGTAATCAAACACTCAAAGGAAAAAAAAACTTAAAATAAAAACTGAGTAATCAAACTAACACTCATTTGTTTTTTTAAAAAATAAAAACTAAACTGATTTTGATTTTTGTTTTTTTGTAAACTGAAAACGAAAACTATAATTGATTTCAAACAGACCCTAGAAGTTAGATGTCTTCAATTTACGTTTGGTTGCACTTTCTACACTCTACATTTTCAGTTTCGCAATTTTTAATTTTCCAAACGCTTTGAAGAAGTCCTCGTTAAGAGGCCAAAAAGAATCTACTCATTTTAATCAATTGTAGCAATTGCCTACAAATTGATTGTGTATTTGCAGCGGCAATCAGTTTGTAAGGGAACTAGTAATTAGATAAGCACATAGAGATTGGTGGGCTTTGGAAGGAATTTTCTTTCCCCATGAAGTTGCAATTGCGATCTGTATTGATGCATTATTGGAAAGAATGAGATTGTGAAGATCGTACCATCTCGCTGCACAACAGAAACCTTCTATATTGCTGCTATACGTCCAAAGCAGGAAGCACAAAAGTACTAATTGGCTGAAGTTGAATGTCCATAGTTGTTGTCAAAAGCAAAATAGGATAAACAATTGATTTCCTTATTTTTGTTCCTCATTTTATTTCTTTTCTATAGCTGTTTCATCTCTCACAATGGAAGCATAAGCAGAGAATATTTTTAGAGCACCAATTGTTTTAGACATCAATTGATCGAATGCCCCATATCAGTGACCCAACTTCTAGCATCTCCGATGTGTACACTTATGAGTATTATGATTTAAGAACAGGTAGCAGCATAGTTTTAAAAAAAAGGAACTTTTTTCTCATTTGCTGTAGTAAAAGGTCAATATCTAGTTGATGCTAGCTATTGCAACACCAAAAAGACCTAACATCTTATTTTCTATGTAGAAGCCGATGACTTTTCATGGATCGCATATCTGGAAAGACTTGTTTACAAGCAAACCGAATTGTTCCAACAAATGGAGGTCCCAGCAAAATTTTTTGGCAAAGATTTAGAAATATAGAATGACATCCGTTACTTACAACACAGCTATCACGTGGCTCGTAATACACAAAACAAGATACAACATTGCTTGTCATGGTTAAAGCGATTAAAAAGCTCAACCATACGTGTCTTACGGCCCAGCAAGTGCACCGGAATCAATTCCTCCCAAAAGCTTCAAAAGAGTTAGAGCAACTCCTCGTTGGTGGATGAATTTGCTGACCTTACCATTTGACTAGATAGTTTGGCCTCCGAAAATACTTAAACGGCATACATAAAAAAGAAGAGCATAGATGACATATATATCATATATAATAAGCTTTACCACACTGTCAACCTCCTCCTTAACTTCAGTTATCAGTGAGATAAGGCAAATATATGGAACATCACACTCTGTCTTTGGAGATATGATCATCAGATGTGACTTTTTTTAAGTGAAGAGCAGACATATATACTAAGAAAAAAAAGAAGAGGATTACAACACGTTTAAACAGGGAAGTAAATAGACTATCGGATGAGATGCTCATCTGATAGGAGTTACAAATAAATAAAAGGACTACATCAAAAGCAACCAAGTAAAAGTTATGAAAAATTATAAACATGTAGGAATATTTCTTTCACTACAAAAAAAAAGAGCTTTTAGCGATGAAATTTTTCGTCGCTAAAAGTTCCTATATTTCTTAGGGACTTTTAGCGACATAATTTTTCATCGCTAAAAGTCAATTTTCTTGTAGTAAAAGACTTTTAACGACGGACACCCTATCGCTAAAAGTCCGTAGGGATTAACCCGGTCACTAAAAGCCGAATTCCGTAGCAAAAAAACCAACCTTCAGTAAAGGGAAGACAAATTAATTAGCGACTGACATTTCGTCACTAAAGATAATTTTTGTATTTTTTTTAGTTTCTTTATTTCGAAAAAATTAATTTTAAAAAATATTTAGTAACAGAATTTTCCGTCGCTAAAGGTATTACCAATGGACTTTTAGCGACGAACTTTCAGCGACAGATATACCGTCGCTAAAAGCCCGCCAACAAAAGTAATGAAGTTTTAGCTACGAAAATTGTGTCACTAAAAGTCCCTCGTTAATACCTTTATCGATGGGAAATTCAATTGCTAAAATGTTTTCACCGCACTATAATTAAAGACTTTCGGCAACAGAATGAATCCGTCATTAAAAATATATATTTTTCTTTTTTAAATACCCAAACCTGTAATTAAAATTTAATCCTCAATTCTCAATCCACATTAGGGTTAAATAAGTGTTGATCCATCAACAATCAGTAATTATTTAACCCAAAAATACAAAGTGTGTGTGCTTAAATTTCGGAATTCTATACTAATTGAAAAATTAAATATATACAGAGTGAGAGGGGAATACAAATATAACATCGGGGAGGGCACAAGAGCGAGAGGGGAATGCAAATAGGGGAGGGGAGCACAACTCTAGGAAGGCAAGGGAGGCTAGGGGAAGGGATCAGGGCTCGTCGAAACCGGGATCTAGATCCTGCTGATCGTCCTTGTCCATGGGAGTAATGTTATTCGGATCCAGCTCGGTATGTCCCGCAATAGTGTTCTGCACGTAAAGGCACAGATGCATTAAGTATCTTGATAGTAATCGTATATAGTGTCTAATAATTGTATATAGTGATTGTACTTGACCCTGAGCCCTGATTATCCTGAACACCACCTCAGCAATGTGACGGATCTCGTCGAGTGTAACTGTCGCGCTTGATCCTAACAACTCTTACAGTCGGAGTCTGTGAAGGGGAACAGGGGGTGAGGACGCTCCTATCATTGCACGTGCAGTCGTGCTGGGCAGGTTGTGTTTGCAACCTCTTAGCCTATTGACAACCCCGGTGTTTGCTTCAATTTCTCCTAGTACTCACTCATACTCATGGAAACTGATGGCTACCCGGATTGCTGCCCAAATTCCCTGATCTGTGCATACGAGACTTGCAAAATAGTGATTTGACATTGAAGACATTAAGGCAACAGACATCGAATAATAGCCAAAATTTTAACTGTATACAAATTAATTTGTAACTTACATCGATCTGCCGGGAAATATCTGAACGAAGTCCTTGCCTGATGTGCATCATCCTTATCCTTCTTCCTCTCGTAAGTCATCGTGTACATCAGAGCATAGAATTCATCCTTCTCCAGGTTTGAGTCCTCAGTTGTATTCCTATGCTGATCGTGAGATACATACCCTCCCCCTCTTTCGGTGTGTGTATGATCTCGATCATGTCTGTTATCCCTCCCACTCTTACTCTTCGCCTCCAAGCTGGATCAGTGATCCACCTACCAACCATTTACCCTATACAGACGGTGAGATTCAATGAGGGGGATACCCCTTCCACTCCTCCATCAGGGCACCCTCGAGCAATATCTTTCTCGCCTGCTCCCAGGCGTCGTGTAGTCATTGCTGATAATTTTTTGTCGATGTAGGCAATAAAAAGCCTGCTGCCCTAACGCTTGCTGCTTAGGCAACTCAGACTCGAACCCTCCTGCAAGGCATCAAATTACACAACCAGAATAATTAATTTAAATATAAGGTACTAATTAAACAAATAATAGCTTCAAAAAGGAAAATCATACCTGCCACTCCTCTCATAAAGCCTCCATCGTCCCGACATTCCAATCCTTCCAATACAGTAGTAGCTCAAAGAAACAACCTTTCACAAGGATTTCGATCTTCATTTTCGGTGGACACTCCAGGATCCTGATAAAGAATAATAACATTAATATCACTAAATAAGTGAACAATAATAATTATCAGAACCATTAAAGTGTCAATTACTGCATGATGTGATTTTTTTTACTTACTCTCATAAAAAACTTGTTTTTTATTTTGGAGTATGCACTAACCAGCTAAAGATAAGATAAATACCAACTACCTAAAATAAAAAATAAGACTAACTAAGAAAGATAAATACCAGCTAAAGAATAAGACTACTAAGAAAGATAAATACAGCCAAATAAAATCAGCTCACACCAACTCCTATTCTGCCTCTGCTATGCTGACTTGCACTACCGCTCGTTGTGAGCATTGCTTGCAGTGCTGGAAGCCGCCTCTGTCGCCAGTCCACCACTCTGCGGCCAAGAACTACTAGACAACATCAGTTAGCTAGTGGGCATGTCTACATCAGACAACCACCACTAGCAGCCATAACTTCCCTCCACTGCACATGTCTACATTGGATGACCACCACCACCAGACTAGAGACCCATAGATCCACTTTCACTGACACCATATGATGCGCTGGAACACAATCACCACCACCAAATTCAAACCTATCACACTTTTCTGGAACAAAAGGGGGAGGGGAGAACAAACCCTAGAAGCGAATACCTAAGATCCATACTCACCTTAACTTTTCCGACCTACAACCACCATTCTCACACCCCAATGGAGGGACAAACCACACCCACAACCACCCACACCCCGATTGCCGTGCAACAACCAACCTTGGACATCCTTACCCGTCTATCTCATATCCACTTAGCTATGATGCCTGACGCCGAGACCCAACCGCATCTTCAATCCCAAGAATCCCGATTGGAACCCAAAAAAACCCACATGAAACCACACAAAAAGAAGACAACTACTCTACCACATCACCACCCATCGGAGGAAATCGGCGGTGGTTACGGAGAACCAATATTTTGAGAGAAGCAACGGTTGTGTAGGGGGTATTTTTCAGATAGACGTGGCCATTAAGGTTCAATCATCACAGATGACTAAACTCATGGTTATTCCAATACCTCCACAGATAGGAGGAGTAACTAGTGAGGCCTTATGCACCGACAAACTGATGTAGCAAAATTATTAAGAATGATGACATCAGCATCAAGTTTTGATTATGCCTGGTTTGGCCATTCCTAGTTAGGTCTTGGAGTTCCTTATGAAAAAGGGCTCCTTTTGTTGATGTACTTAACAAAAAAAAAGGGCGAAAATGATGTGGTTGGGCCTTTTTTATATTCCTCACGAATTGCATTTCTAATTTTCTTTTCTCATTTGCATGCATCAAAACAAAGTGATATACTTTTTAACCCAAAAGGCAAAATTAAGGGTATGTTTGAAATTACTTCTAGTTTTGATTTTTTGTTTTCAAAAATCAAAATTAGTTTGGTTTTTAGTTTTTTACAAAACAAATACGTGTTTGATTATCCAGTTTTTTCTTTGGTGGTAATTGTGGTGGCGGTGGTGGGGCTTTACAATGGCCAACTGTGGCCTGCCGGCGGCAGGCAGTGGCGGGCCGGTAGCCGCAGGTGTGCTATAGTGACCGACGGCGGTGGGAGGTGGCTGTGACGGTGGGAGGAGGGTGGTGGTGGTCTCCAAACAGAAATTAAAACTAAAAATCCTAAATAAGAGTTTTCAAAAATAGCCATATTTTAAACACTAAAGGAGAAAAAAAATAAAAATTGTGTGTCAAACGCTTTTTTTCTCCACTTTACCAAACTGGAGAAAAAACAGAAAACCAAATGGTTTTCAAATGCTACCCAAGTAAATAGATTTGAACAAACTTTGGCTCCTACTCGGGTCGTAAGAATCTTTCTTCAACCCCATGTATAATAACAATTAATAGTCACTAAATGTTTCTAGTGTCTTTTGTCCTAACACTTTTTACGACAATTATTAACAGCACTTTTTTAGGGTCACTAAATAAAAGTCCCTAGAAATATTTAGAGATAATTTATTGTTACTATATAGGGGGTAGAAGGAAGATTCCTTCAACCGGGGTAGCAACCAAATCTTTTCCAATAGGTTTTGGCCGTCGCTTGTAATTCTTCTATCTAATACTTTCTTTACCGGGATTGTGGACCATTCTACCATCTAAATATATGTAGCTTCTGGATTAACGTAATTGCTGTGGTATATCTTATTTAAAATTACATCAATCAAGCATTCGGTTTGCACTCCTTTCCTATAAAAGGCTAGCCATGTCTCTCAAGTTCACAAACACCATTTTTCACAACTCTCTATACATGGCTCCAACGTACATGTTCGTTTTGCTCATTGGGGTTGTTTTCACCAGTCCTTCACTTGCTTCCGTAGGAGAAGCTAGCATGACTTATGGTGGAGGGAAGACATCAACGTCAAATCAGATGTTGAATGTACAAGTAGCAAGGAAGTACGGACCTGCAAACACACCAAAACCCGTACTACCACTGCGACCTCAAGGAGAGCCTCTCGTACCGGAGGCAGCTACTGCACCACCTTATATAGCACCGCTACCACTATCACCAGAAGAAGGACCCCAAGTACCACCACACCATGATGCACCGGCACTTAGCCCAAAACTAGAAGACCGTATTGAGAAGAAAGTTCAAGACGTAGAAAAGCACAAGGCATGCAGGCATGCACCGGTCCCAAGCCCTGCAATTTTTAGAAGCACAAGCACTCAAACCACCTGAAGCATCCCAAATTTTGCAAGAACTCGCTATCACCATCACCAGCACCAAAATCCATATTAACAATAATGTCGTGATTGTGTAAGCTTTAGCCTGATGGTGTAATCTTTACTTGCTTGGAATATTAATAAATTTGAGCAATCAGCCCTTGGGGGGTCATCTTTATATTGTTCATGGGTCGTCTTTATATCGTAATAAAACTTGGTTCCTTGACTTCATTGTGTGTCATCTTTGTTTTTTTTTTCTCCATTTCCTTTTGGTAACAAAGCATCACTGATACTTGAGGGAACATCTCTATGAAAACTAGACTTCAGTATCAGCCTTTTGTAGCTTTATCATCTGTGCCTGCACCGGGTTCTACCCAAGGTTTTATCAACAGCGCTTAAGGAGAGGCAGTCAGAGAGCATATTAAAGATTACTCCACCGCTTCAATGTTTGACATCAGATTATGAAATTACAACCTGCCTATCACCCATTTCAACCATATCTGTTGGAGTTTTTGCACTCTAGAAAATGAATGGAAAGGCATAATTTTCACTTTGCAATCATATCAACAATATAAAAGTGGTAGAGACTATTACTACATCTTGAGGGAGTGGACAAAATGACCCTGCATCACCGACAACCAAGTATGTGTCAAAGGGCCACCCTCCTTTTATTCAAAGAACAAAAAGTAAATAACCAGTAATTACATGAGAAAATAACCAAATGATGCACTTGGGAAGGTACCTTTTATCTTGATGGTGCTGTACCGTGACTTTGTAATATCGCAGCAGTATAAAAATGGCAGAAATTATCTGCTTGGCATTACATCGGGCCTTTAAGCATTGCTGTTTTATGGTTCTTTTTCTTTCCATTCGCCAAAAAAAAAAAGGTGCTAGCTTTACTTTAAGAGACGAAAATAAACTTTTGTCATTGCTTATGATAAGTCTTCTTTTCCATAGTTCTTAACTGGGAGGCTTGACCATTTTACCTTATAAATATATATATATGTCGGTTCTGGATTAACGTAATTTTAAGGGAATCTCATTTGAAGTTACACCAATCAAGCATTCCCTGACTAAATCCGTGTCTCTCGATCTTGTGCACATCATCTTCCACAACTCTGTCAAAATCGCTCTTACCGACATTCATGTTGGATTTTCTCATAATCTACCTATAGAAAAAGAAAGTAGATTTTTTCATAAACATTTTTCATAATCTACCTGATATACCTCAAATAAAACTCTCAATAATTGGGGAATACCGGCAATCCTAGTTGAACTGGAAGACTGATAGTTATCTTATCAAAGATCAGGACGTGATCCTCAAGGATCCTAATGCGATCCTAACACATCTAGCCTACGGCCCAGTCTTACTAGGGCTCTTCTTCCTACCGCTATATAAAGGGGTCTACCCCCCAGGTATAGGGACAACTACACACATTCATGCTTTTTCAGAGTCATTATCATGTAGCTGCGCTCTGACTTAAGCATCGGAGAGTTCTCCGCCGGGAACTCCACCCGGCGGTCACTCGTTTTCTGTCTTGCAGGTCATCGGTCCAGGCTCGGGTTCCGCAACGTACGCGGGACATATTTTTAGCAGCAACATTTTGGCGCAATCCGTGGGACCCACCAGCCTAGCCGTTTGACCTCAAGAGAATCCAATAGTTGTATCCCAAACAGTCAGCGACAATGTGTTGGAACCACCGACAGAATCGCCGTTGTATCAGGTTTCCAGATTGAATTATCGTCACAAAAATACAACGCATTGTTCGAAGAAAATTCAGAACAGACAAAGTGCCTCCAAGTCAACGATGCACCTCTGAAAAAAAAAAAAAGTATCAACATGGAAGAAGGCACCACAACGCAGCTCTGCCGTCATGGGCAAAACCCTAAACCGCAGCGGTGCCACATACGTCAACAACACCTACGTGGGCAGGCCCACACCCATTCCACCATGGCACTACCAGAGTCATCACCTACGGGGTCACGGGCACCATGAACCGTCGACCACCGCCGCGAAGCTGCCGGAGCAGCCACAACCACAACAACCTGTAATTGACGCAAAGCTCCTGGAGGCAACAACAAGCATCTCAACAACAACAAAAAAAAAAAGAGAAGAAGAAGCAGAAAGATGAAGAGGACAACGGCAGCACCGCCGGCCATGGGTTAGGACCCCAACGCCGCCACCGCGACGTCTCCTTCGGCAAGGTTCCGGCCAACCCCGCTCATAGCCAGGCCACCCACTGCCGGTGAGAGGCCATCGACACGTATACCGAGGGATTGCTACCCTTTCTTTGAGATCCATTCATCGATGCGCCAGCATTCCCCTTGAGATCTGCTTCGTCGATCGCTGCTGAGGCGCCAACTCCATCGGCCACCGCTGCGGCATCACCCCCTCAGCCACCGACGGCAATCAGGCAGCTCCACTGCCATCACCACAACCTTCGCGGAGCCACCACGACAAAGGCAACGCCGCCCGGTCACCGCCGTCCAAAGAATCGGCTCCACCAAAAATCAATTGCGACGGCGCCCCTTCGCCAGCTTCCTCACCACCACAGGTCTCCGGCGGCATACCATCGAAGACCGTGATGACGTAGTAGGCATCACCGAACTACGTGCCACTGCAGCCCTGACACCTCCATCATCGGCATGAGGAGACAATAAACGGTGCCCCTTCGCCGTTCAGTTTGGATTTGCACCACTCGGCTCCTGATCTGAGACACCGCACCTTCGGGGAAAGCACCGATGTCGTCCACCCAATCGGTGGCCATCGTATCCAAATCCAAGCATCATCAATATCCCAAGAAGTTAAATTAAAAAAAAAGGAGGAAGAAGAAGAAGCTGATCTGGCCATTAGATCAACTCTTCTGGCAAGGCGCCGGCACCGCACCACCGCGGCTTCACCTGACTGTCGCTCACTCGCTCAGATCCGGTCAATCGTAACCAACGGCAGCCAACGCACTGCCCCAACATCATCGTGACAAGTCCTCCGTCACTGCCGGAGTAACGGCGACATAGCCGTTTGCCCATATATGTGTCGTTCGAGATGGCAACCAGATCAACAACCTCCAAGCGATTCGCCTACGTGATTAGCCGCAGCGCCATGGCCACCATCGCCGACGTCGCACCGCCATTCGGCGATACTTCGGTCAGTGGGTCTTGCGCAACCGGAACGACCCTGCTCCTTTTTTGCTTGACACCGGCGGTGCAATCTGACCAGGCAGTCGTGCTTCTGTTAATGGAGGGGGCGGACTAGAGAAAGAAAAGGTCAATTCTTTCCTTCTAACATTAAGCCCCATAATTTTGAATATTTACTTTAGGCCCACGTGGTCTTATTTATTGAACATATGCCACAACTTTTAAGTGCATTATATTTTTTGCCTATGAAAGTTGCATATTGATATTTAAGACCCTAAGAGTCTCATTTATATGACTTAGGCCACGTATTTAACCCGAGTAAATGGTCTATTTAAATTCAATACCTAACCGGGCCTCATTTATTTAACATATGCTACGCATTTTTTAAAGTGTGTGTACCCATTTTATATTGCATGGCACGTCACAAAAAATAAAGCGATTACGATTTTGGGCGCTAGCAAGCCTTCCAAACGCTACTCTTTGTGCACTTCTATGTCACTTAGACCTACGTTCTTTTTTGGGCTAGCATTATGCAATTGTGTCAATTGATGCAAGCACGTCGCATGTCGGTCTCACCGACTGCTATGACTTTTTAAACTCACCTGCGACACGCAATGCAGCACACCCCCTGTCGGCTAACAAACAAAACCCCAAGGGAGCCGCGGTGTTGAACACCCTCTCAATTATGTGTTAAAAACATAGTTGAACTTTTAAGTTCATGTGCTTTAATTGCTTCAGAAGCTGTTTTTTCAGTCATGTACTTTTTCTTGTTGCAAGGGTTTATACTGTGTTCGTAAGCATCAACAATGACGCAAAAGCCACTTCACAAGCAAGGAACAAATTCACAGCACCCGGCAACTTAAGGGTTTTTATAGCAGTATCCTGCTGCCGAGCTCGGAATTATATATCCGGTTATACAGTGACCGACTATCAACGGTCAAACATTCACACCAGCACATGCTACCAATGCAACTGGTGAATCAGAGCACTTTGCGCTCCATCTGCCCCCAAGGGCACGTATGGTGAGAACTCTAAGTTCTATCCAGCCCCCCAGGGCATTTACATGAGCTACACGCTTCATACTCCCTCAAGGGCACGTACGAGAATTCTAAGTTTCGTCAACCCTCCGAGGGTATTTACATGAGCTATGTGCTCCATTAGCCCTCAAGGGCGCTTATCTGAACTCTACGTTCCACTAGCCCTCTAGGGCGGTACCTCAAGGGACGAACACCCTCAAGGGTAACACCCTCAAGGGTGACAGGATAGAGCTCAAGTTCTATCCGAACTGTTTAGCTATAGTTCTAACCCATGAAACGGCAAAACCAAGTGGGAGTTCGTCACCCTACCCTGTTTTGTTAATTCGAAACCTGGCCGAGCGTGAGTGCGAGGCTTCTTTGCCAGCCCTTAGCTGACGATAAGGGTTCGCGTCAAAGTAAAACGCAAGCATGATGTGGTCAGCTCAAGCTAAAGAACACACACTTGCACAAAACAAACACCCTCCACAGGAGAGATGACCCCTCAAGGGGACATTCAAACACTTAGCACATGCAACAACTTGCATGCACAGCTCTGTGTCCTCTCTCTAGAGAGGCTAACGTGGGGCACAGCCTCTAATGGATCCCGAGATCCCATGATTCATCTTCCTAAAGATGATTCCGAGTAGCCTACTTAGGCGACATTCGAAAGACCTAGCTCTCAAGAGCTAGAGTTCTAGCATCCTAATCGGGCAAAGTTCCAAGGCTTAAGCTCCCAAGAGCTTCGGTCCGAGCACATGGAGTAGAGAAATATTATTACCCCTACAAGCGGATGGAGAATCCCTTACAAATCTGACGTGTGTCTCAAGACACCAGGTATAAACTTCCTCAGCCAAACATTTTGGCTAAGGAAGTGGGGGGCATATGATATACCTCAAATAAAACTCTCAATAATTGGGGAATACCGGCAATCCTAGTTGAACTGGAAGACTGATAGTTATCTTATCAGAGATCAGGACGTGATCCTCAAGGATCCTAATGCGATCCTAACACATATAGCCTACGGCCCAGTCTTACTAGGGCTCTTCTTCCTACCGCTATATAAAGGGGTTTACCCCCCAGGTATAGGGACAACTACACACATTCATGCTTTTTCAGAGTCATTATCATGTAGCTGCGCTCTGACTTAAGCATCGGAGAGTTCTCCGCCGGGAACCCCACCCGGCGGTCACTCGTTTTCTGTCTTGCAGGTCATCGGTCCAGGCTCGGGTTCCGCAACGTACGCGGGACATATTTTTAGCAGCAACATTACCCATAAACATTTTTAAAATCTACCTACAGAAAAAGAAAGTAGATTTTATAGAGTACATCTGAGGTGGGCGGAGAATATGAGCATGCATCTCCAAGAACAAAATGAGGGTCAAAGGGCCGTCTCTTTTGGTTCAAAGCAAAAAAGGTCAAAAAAACAAGTAATGTTTTGTAGATAAGCATAAAGAGATTGTGGCCTTGGGGTGAAACCTTTTTCCCGATGAAGTTGTACTTGCGGTCTGTAGTGATGCATTCTCTGAAACAATGAGACGGTGAAGATCATCCCGGCCACTTCGTTGCACAACAGAAACTTTCTACATTTCTGCTATAGTTCGAGGCAAGAAACGGAAAAGTAAATTGCTGAAGTTGAATGTCCATGGTTGTAGTCAAAAGCAAAATAGGATAAACAATCGATTTCCTTATGATTGAACAGGTAGAAATTGAGTTAAAAAATGTTGATGTTTGCATTTGGAATAAGAAAAGGTTAGTATGTAGTTGAGACATCTTGTTTCTATGTAAAAGCTGATGATTTTTCATGGACGGCATACCTGGAAAGACTTGTTTACAAGCAAATTGTATTGTCCTAATAATTTTTTTTTGGCTACGATTTAAACTTGCATCAATGTCAAAGAAAACTGGGTTATTTCGATACAACACAGCTAGATGGAACTTCTATGAAATGGTTTCACGGGATTCAACCAATTGTCTTGATCGAGGAATATCATTGAGAAATAGGAATTTGTGTTATCAAAGGATTTCCTGTGGCTCGTAATATAGAGACCAAAGGACAAACTAGCTTGTGGCAGTGAAAGCAAGAAAATAGCTCTACAATATGAGATATATATGTATATATATACTAGTAAGGATCAAGTACTTTGCATGTTAAATAGTGATTCAGAATAAAAATATTATAGATAGTAGTAAAAACATATAATTTTTATTAGTATAACTATTTTAACTAAGCCATAATAAATATATCAATTGTGAACTGCTCAAAGATTCGAATCATGAAAAATTTACTGCAAAAAATATGGTCTTACTTTCTAATGCGAATTACTAATGCTAATAACCAATGATTCATATCACTATTTATGACATCAAGTTAGCACTAAAGAAAATCAAGACTATTTTATTTTATATCTTGTTTCCCAATGTACACTGCCATCAAAAAACAATTTCAAACATTTTCCATCATTATTTATTGTGACAATTTTGACGCACATAAAATATAATGTGAAGTGTATATATTGGAATTGTCTGATCTCTGATAATATAATTCTATACCATGTACGTAAGTCTAGGAAGTGGGAGATAAATGTTGGAGAGTGAGAAGGAATTTGAATCATAATTAAGTGATATTATCAAAAGTTCAAAATTTGTAACCCAAAAAATATCATAAAAACTAAAGTGTTTGATGAGAAAGAGTTAGGATTAACATAGGTATAACAATCTTTTTAGAATGAAATGACTAAGATTTTTTTTAAATTATATCTTTAAAACCGAATTCACTTTTACAATTCTGGCCATTTTTTTAAGTAAGCATATCCACTAAAGTTTAAAATATCATCATATAAGACTTTAAATATCGTCTATTATTTGTCTTGCTTATTTTTGTATAGTGATAGTGATTTCTTGTAGTAATGGTTGTTAGGGGTGACAATATTCCCTCTATTTTGTTTTCTTTTGGTAATGATGTAGTCATATTAACATTTTATGCATCTCTAATTATTTGAAAGTTTATTTAAGTACAATTTGTCTAAAGTTACGCCTAATCTTAGTATTATTTTCTTCTTTCTCTTAAACAGTCTATATCGTATTCTATATCTCTCTTAATACTATACTCTAATCTCTTTTCTTTTAGCCTAGTAGACCTTGTTAATCTTCATAGTACATATTAGGCTATTCATTTTGTTATGCATGCAATTCAGCACATATTTGCCACAAGATTTTTATTTTTAGCACATTAACAAAGGTGATATGCAAATAGAAAGAAAGCATGCCGTTTATAGTTCTATACTGGAAAATAGTAGTTAGTTACTACAACTGAGTTGTTGCATAGTTGTAAGTAGAGTTGGAATTTGGAAGTTGGAGTGGCATTGCAGTAGTTAAGGACGCACGTTTTAGCTATGTTCCCTCGAGTAATCCTCACGCGAAATGGTTTTAACCATCGTGAGATTACTTTGAAGGCATCTCTTCCTGATCTGCATAGAGGGAAAAAGAACGCCCGCAAAAAATATGCTACAGACTCTCATAATTTCCATCGCAAAGTGTACAACTGACATCCACAATGACTCCCCATATTTGCAATCTGCCTTGGTTTAGCATTTGGTAATGCAATCATTGCTCTAGACCAGTTTGTACCATAGAGCAAGAGGGGTACCGGTTCTTAAATATTCCCAGGCTGAGGTAATTGTAAAGGCCACATCTCCATTTGACAACATCCATAACCATAAGTGGAGGGGTTAGGCACCATAGTGGTACGCTCGTGTGGCCAATAATATTGCCCTGAGTGCCAAAGAATTAGCGTGAAACCAGTGTCCTCCCCACAATACCAATGAAAATTTTAGCATCAACAGTAAACTTACAAGATGTGAAACATATTTTTCTCATCATAGAAACAGCTCCCCTCATTTCCATGCAGCCCCTCTCATTACCATGTACCAAATAATGAGTTCCAGAAATCTACTACCCACCTCCTCTCAATGCCACCAAATCCCTCCATTAATTTGAAACTCACTTTAATGGGCACCAAACTCCTTAACCTACTTAAACCCACTTTTTCAACTTAAGCGCCCCTCTTTCCTGGCCACCAACATCATCAAAATCCTACCTCGACATGGGCTTGTTAAGCACACAGTGAATGACAGCGTGTACGTTGACAATGATCATGGACAATGTTGATTACGGGATACACCCATCTAGGTTATGGCTATGAAAAAATGGCCTTTATAACCCACGTACCAATGGTTTATCAAATCGTCTACCTCTACATCTTCATTTTCTTACAAGGGTGTCACATGAAATTAGGTGCATAATATCACGAAGTTGGGGCGTTGGATTTCATCAAAGCTACTCTAGATCAGATAACATAAGCTCTTCTTCTTCTCTTCAACTGGAGTGCTGCCTGACACAAGGCAGACCTCAACCATATCACTGTTCGAAACTACCAGCCGCCAACGCCCCATCACATCCACTTGCCATGGAGAACATGCGAGTAATTTTCCATTGATTACCATGCGTGGCCACATGACATTCACCTTCAAACATCAATTCAACAGTGCAATACCAAGCACAAAAATTTAGGAATTATGGAGGCCATGAATGCCTGGTATAATCCAATAGCTTTAATTACAAAACCATAATTATTATTGCACGACATTGAAATTTCACGAATGCAGTGCCCACCTAGAACCTATACCCATGACACTTTAGGAAACAAATTAAAGAGATCACAATTAATTAAAACCCAAAAAACACAACGTAATAATGCAAAGAAGCACATGATTATAAACCCACAATACGTTATCGCATAATAAAGTCCTAAAAATTATACAATCAGCTACGAACTCACACACACATAAAAACTATAAATACACAGTCCCGTGATCGGTTCAAAAATATCAAAAAGAAAAAAAAAGGCATGAAGAAAAGCCAATGAATTGAAGCTAGTCATAAAAAAAGTATCTTCCACCTTAAAGCTTTCTCCTTATATTTATTGAACAGTAGAGCAATAACCTGAACAATGGAGTAATAACGTGAAGAACTTTGGTGGCTGTAGTTTAACGTCAATGGAGGCAAGGCATGAACAAAAGCCAATGAATTGAAGTACCTTCCACCTTACTGGAGCAATAACCTGAACAATGGAGCAATAACGTGAAGAGCTTTGGTGGCTATGGTTTAATGTGAATGGAAGCAAAGTGAGCTAGGGTTTGGAGTCCATGCATGATTATATAGGGTTCTGTCTTCTTTTTTTGAGCAAAATTCCTAATAACCCTTATATGAATATATATGTAATAAAATCTTATGCTCTAATAAGGGTAGTTTAGGAAAATGCTTGATATTGTATAAGAAGTCATAAACACCCTTATATTTTAATAAGCCTCAACTCCAAAAAGAGGCATTTAATAGAAAAAAAATGTTATAAGTCAAAAACGTCCTTACTCATTCTTAATCTTTTATGAAAAAATAAATTAGAGAATGATACTTTAAGGGAAAAAAGATCAGCCATTTAACCCCATCCATATTTTATATATGTATAGATATAGATTTATATATATATATATATATATATATATATATATATATATATACAGATTTAGAGATAGATATAGATATAGATGTTACAGTCCAGCAAGTGCCCTGGAATCAAATCCTCCCAAAAGTTTCAAAAGAGCGAGAGCCACTCCTCAGAAACTAGGCTCCATTTGGTAACACTTATTTTTTAAGTTTTGTAAACTGGAGAAAATAAACGCGTTTTACGCACAGTTTTCATTTTTTTCCCTTTTCTTCAGTTTTAAAAACCAGTTTTTAAAATAGGACTGTTTTTAAAAACTCCAAAAATGAGTTTTCAATTTTCAGTTTTGATTTTTATTTTGAGACTACCACCACCACTCTCCCACTGCCGGCAGCCATCGCCCCTCGCCGCCCGCCGGCGACAGGTAACCTCTTCCGGCGACCAGCAGCCACTGTCAGGGACCACCGTCGGGGACTGCTGGCAGCCACCAGCCACCGCTGACGACCACCGCCAACGGCCACCATCTGCCATAGTCGGCGGTGGCCGACAACCGGCCACCACCACCATCGGTCACCGCCACGCCCAACCACCGCTACCGCAAACCACCACCAAAGAAAAAACTCAAAATAAAAATTCGGTAATTAAACACCCAAAAGAAAAAAAAAATCAAAATAAAACCTGGGTAATCAAATAACCATTTATTTTTGTAAAAAAAAAATTTTTAAACTGGTTTTGATTTTTGTTTTTAAAACAAAAAATCAAACTGAAAAGTGCTACTAAACGCTACTTATGTTTAGATCTCCAATAATTAGACTGCAAGTAATAAACAGAAGAGCATAGATGGTATATATCATATGTAATAGACCTCACCACGTTGTCACGCACATCATCAACTCAGCCATATGGAGATTAGGTTAATGGAATAAGTATGGATCGTTTTGTTGATGGGCCCATGAACGTGCTTCTAATATTGAAACAGCATAGGCTGTAATTAAAAACGCTCAAGGCTGGGCAGTTCTCAATGCAGTAACCCAATCTTTATTTGTTGTCATCTGTAGCTATAATCCTCACCCCTGACTGAAATTCAAGTTTATTCCAGTACCCCTACGGATGAAGGTGTAACTGGTGAGGCCTTTTGAACCAATAGACTGTAGTGTCTTAATGTAACAAAATTGGTAAGAACGGCGAGATCGGTATTGAATTCTGATTACCATCGATCGGTTGGGCTAGTCCAGTTAGGTCTTGGAGTTCCTTAACAAAAAGGACTATTTTTATTGATGTATTAAACAAAAAGTGTGGCAATGGCGAGCTTAGGCCTTTTTCATAACCCTCATCCGTTGCACTCCTTATTTTTCTTTTCTGATATGCATGCGTCAAAATAAAGAGAAATAGTTTTAAGGGATAATTGCATAAAATATCCCTGTGGTTTGTGGTAATTGCAAAAAGACTCCTGGAGTTACAAAAATTGCAAAATAGCACATGTGATCGTAAAAGTATTGCATCCAATGGTTTATGTATTGATTTAAATAAATTATCCACAATACCCTTGTAGAAATAAGTCTTGACTAGAGGGTGGCACCACCACCTTAGCCACATCCACTGCCACTGAAGCCCCGTCCTTCATCACCACAGCCCAAGCCCTCTCTCTCATCACAACCATCCAGCCCCTACCACCACCCCCCAGCCATGCCCGTTGTAGCCACAGGCTCAATCCCCCTGCTTTCGTTGCCAAACTAATCCTACTGCCGCAACGCGCTCTTCCATTCTTGACGAGTTTAATGTGGCAGGACGTGTTTGTGGAATAAAACCTAAGTATTTAAGCTTAGATGTGGTTGATTTACCCAAATTGTAGAAACTCAGATCCAGGGTTTCAATCGCAATGTGTGATTAAAACCCCATATCTGAGTTCGTGCGCTTAGGGTTGTGTTTGGGTGCTGCACAGGTGGCTGGGCCTAATTGCGGGGTTGGCGACGATGCAAATGGTGAGTTCGTGCGATTAGGGTTGCATTTAGGTGCGGCCCAGGTGGCTGGGCTGACTGCAGGGTTGGCGACGGTGCAATGGTTTGGTTGATGACTGGTCTAACGATGCACAGCTCGTGGTGGGTGGCGGCAGTGCACTTGGTGCTGGGTTAATGGAGGGCTAGCGCGGCGACATAGGGTCATGGTTGGTGGTCGGGGCTCGGTGGCGGCAGAAATTGGGGATGGTGGTGGTAGACGGGGCTCTATGGTGGCAAAAATTGCAACTTGGGTTTTGGTTGAGGGTGGCGGGCTGGGGGCTAGTGTTTTTGTTGGTGAAGGTAGCGACTAGAGTTAGAATTTGGTTGAATTGGAGAAGAAGTTGGAACATGAGTGGGAGAGAAAAAAGATAGAGAGGGTATTTTAGTCTTTTTAATGTATTAACATCACGAAACGTACTTCTTAAGAAAGTGAACATCACACTCTGTCAATTTGGACGATTTCTTTAACGATTACAATAACATTGGCACTTCAGGTGCTCTTTTGCAATTTTTGTAACTCTAGGGGTTTTATGCAATTATTCCTAGTTTTAACCCAAGAGACAAAAATAAATAGATTAACATAATTTCAGTGGCATCTCATTTAAAATTACATCAATCAAGCATTCAGTTGAAGCTTTTGCACATTAGAAACGACAGGAATCGGATAATTTTTACTCGACAATCATATGAATAAAATAAATGTAGTACATTTTATTGACTACATCTGAAGGGAGTGGAGAAAATGACCTTGCATCTCCGACAAAAAAGTATGGCACAAAGGGCCATCTACTTTGTTTAGAAGTAGAAAAAGTAAATAACCAGTAATTAGAGAAGCAATTAATTAGCCAAATTATTAAAGCATGATAACATTGTTGGGTCCATTCTCTAACAGCTTAAGCTTTTAGAGCAAATGATAACTTAACATGGTATCAGAGCTCTGTTTTAGTAAGGTCTGGGGTTAAATTCTTTCCGCTTGCATATCTGGTCCCTTTCTACTTATTTATGCCTCTCTGTTTATTTCTATCTTTATATGTCTCTCCGCGTGCAATCAGAAGCTTGCACGTGAGGGGGAGTATTAAAGCATGATAATATTGTTGGGCTCATTCTTTAACCGCTTAAGCTTTTAGAGTAAATGGTAACTTAGCACAAATGATGCCCTTGAAATTGTACTAGCACTTCACAATGACGCAGCAGCATCGAAAAGGGCAAAATTATATGATTGGGCATTATATCAGGCCCTTAGGATTGCATTTTTTTATTGTTCTGTATTCCGACCGTCCGTCAAGGGGGGAGGGGGTTACTTTAAGGGACGAGAATAAACAATATTTTGGTCTTTGCTTAACTACAATTATTCTTTTTCGTAGTTCTTTATCAGGAATCTTGACCATTTTGCATCTATATATGTGTTGGTTATGGATTTACGCAATTGCAGGGGAATCTTTTTTTAAATTACACCAATCAAGCATTGAACTTGCACTTCTTTTTTACTTTCCTGAACAGGGCTAGCCATGTCTCTCGAACTTGTTCACATCATCTTTCACAATTCTGTAAACATGGCTTACTCATGTTGGTTTTCCTCCTAGGGTTTCGGTTTTCGCTACTTCCTCTATTGCTTTCATAGAAGCGCGTAGCTGTCATGCCTTGGACATCAACATTGTAGACACCCCATAATTGTAGGCTTATATTTATAATTTATTCACTTGTTATTCATTGGGCTTTGTTATTGCTTAGGCATTCATTGCTATTATTGGTATAGGCCTGGAAAAAAATAAAAAAACTTAACCTAATCAATCATGTTTGGTCCAATAAGCAGTTTAGTTAAAGTCCAGTCTAATAAGTAGTCCCGCCCAGTTAGTTGATCCAACTAGTAGTCTAGTCTAGTTAGTGGGGTTTAACCCACGTTAAGGTCTACATAGGATATTAGATTTTGGCTTAATTTGGAAAGGATTTGGGGTCAATTAAAGAAATTTGGATTATCCCATGTATTTTGATAGTGTTCTATCCGAATTCAGGGTTTTATTCCCTAGATTTAGTTTAAAATCAAATCAAATAAGAGGATAAAACCGGCAGTTTCTGACAAAACTTGGCCATAAAGATCTTAACCTTGATTAGCCGGCCGGTAAAGGGCAATTTAGACTTTTCACTTTAATTCGGTTACTATCATTAGGGAATGTTATTCATGATCCACGGCTCTAGATCTCTATAAATAGACCACATGGCAATAGGGTTAGAGGAGTTCTCTTTTGACAGAAGATTCTGAAGAAGTTGTAAGAAAGAAATGAAATGGATCATTTCCATACCATTTCTAGTTCATATGCCCCCAGGCAGTCTCCCAACATATTGTTGGTTCACCCCAGCCTCCTATGGATTAGTCAAGTTGAGCTAGGTCACGAGGTATTCTATCTATTCGATTTCTTCTACTTTTGTCTTTCATTTTCCATTACTTAGGTTTAGTGGTTTAGGCCAGGAGTCTTAGACTCATTTCCCTTTCATCGCGAACAGATTATGGTCTATAAGAGGAAAAAACCAAAGTTAGAATTAGAATCCTAGTAGAAATAGAAGTTGAATATGCATTATAAGCATTAAAAAAGTTAGGACTTTATCTTAGTTAGAATTCTAAGACAATTGGATGTATTACTTGAGTAGAACTCTAAATACACTTAGCTCGAAGAAGTTCGGTTTATTTAGGCCTCTTAGAAGTAAGACTAAAATCTAAGTCGCCTCGCCTAAGGTCTATCAAAATTACATGGTTTTGACCCCGGATACTCCGACTGGGTACATAGGCCACTCGATGTTGGATTCAAACCCAAAGTTTGTTTAGGTTAGGTATTGTTATGCATGTCTTAGGGTACAATGGGGTACTTAACTCCTCTTTGTATAATTTAATCTCTGAACCCATGACCTCTGATTTCGCATCATTAGATGCCTAAGTTTGTAAATTTAAGGTCATATCGTTTTTCCTATTTTTCTGTTATTCATGAAATATTAATGTTAAAGTAAATGATGCCTCGATATTTTAGACCCGAAGAAGTTTCTGAAGGCAGTTCGCAACAGCGGCAATTGTGCTGGGGACTTACTATGAGGACTAGATTCGAAATATTTTTGTGAATTTTGACTTTTATATCTGTGATGCTGCTTTGTTGTAAATGTGCATGCTCTTTGATATGTGTTCTTCTTTTTATGATTCATACATGAGAACCATTATCCCAGCCAACATAATCGAGGGTTATGGTTGAAACCATCAAGCTTCCTAGTTGTAAGGTGATTTTTAACTTTACTCGCCTCTAAGGCCATAGCACTGAGAGCCTACTGGTTTCTCGACATATCGAACAATTTGTACACGTACTGATTTCCAACCAAGATTAAATGATAGAGTAAACGGTGAGACATTTATAGAACATATTGGCTTGGTCTCTTTTTTGCCTCTTACCCACTCAGCAATTGTCCAGGGCTCTTGTTGTAGATCATTGTTCTTCTAGTAGCTCTAAGCGTAAGCTTGATGGTCAAAGTTTTGCTTAAAACAAGGGTAACACAAGCCTAAAAAGGCTTGTTGGAATTGTGCAAAAACTAAGCACTTGAAAAGGGATTGCCGAGTGGCTAAGAGGTAAAAAAGAGACCAAGCCAACATGGTGGGATAAGATGAGAAGTGGTGGAGAGACTTTGGAGCAACCAAGCACATTGCTAAAAACATAAATATGTTCAAGGACCTTGAGCCAGTTCGGAAGGACATCATCTCTACATCAGAAACTCGTCGACGGCTAAGGTCATGGGCAAGTGTACAGTGTTGCAGCATATTTCTTTCAGAAAGAAGTTGACCTTGAAGGTTGTACCGCTTCATTCTCAATGTTAGGAAGAACCTTGTGTCTGTTACTCTACTTAATTAATTTGGCTTTAAGATTCATTTTGAGTTAGATGGTGTTATTTTGACTAAGGGTGGGAACTATGTTGGAAAAGGCTATGAAACCAATGGCTTGTACAAGCTTACTACGGTTAATAAAGATTCTACATTTGCTTACCTTGCTATTTATTTTTATTTATGGTAATATAGACTAGGACATATTAACTATAAACGCATGAGAAGTATAGTTAACTTAAATTAATACCTCAGCATACTTCATCTTGATTAGAAAAATGTTCAGTTTGGATAAAATAAAAAACTGCTAGGAAGCCCTTCAAAGGGGTTGAAAATAAAACACAATTATTAAAATTAGTACACTCCGACTTCTGTGAATTGGAAGGTCATCTAACAAGGGGTGGTAAAAGGTATCTTATAACATTTATAGATAATTGCTCATGTAATACTAACATATACCTTCTAAGGACTAAAGATGAAGGTTTGGATAAATTTAAGATTTACAAAGTGTGGAAGTAGAAAATCAACTAATTCGTAAGGTTAAAATTTTACGATAGGATAGGGGATGTGAATACTTTTCCTTTGATGATCTATTTAAAACTTGGGGTATCGTTCACCTGGTTATTACTCCTTATAGTTCCCAACAGAATTGTGTGGCCAAGACGAAAATAGGACTTTGCTAGAAATTAAATGACATTATTGCTAACTTCTAATTTGCCTAAAAAGTTTGTTAAGGGAAGCACTCAAAACTTCTGCATATATACCTAATAATATACCCCACAAAGTCACTAATGTCACACCTTATGAATTATGAAAAAAGAGAAAACCTTTTCTTGGACCTTAAGGTGTGGGGCATAGGCATTAGTTAGGTTAATTGATCTGAAAAGACCCAAATTAAGGGAAAAAGCAATGAACGTGTCTTTATTAGTTATGCTTAATATAGCAAAGCTTATAGATTCATAACCATGGAGTCAACTAAAACCGTTAGCCAGATTATTATGTTAGATTCTTGAGATGCAGATTACGTTTAGATTCTCTTTCTAGGAAAGGAGAAAATGAAGACAAAATCAATAAGGATCAAGTTCACCCTACTCTAGAAAAGGAGAAGCAGGTCAAACCCAGGAGAAGAACGAGAGCAAGAACAGAAAAGTCCTATGGTTCAGATGTCTACCATTTTATAGATGAGGAAGGTAGAAATGTAGGTGATTCCTCTTATATGTATAACCTACAACATGACGCTCTCACATTTAGATAAACCATAACTTCTCGAGATTCTGTCCTATGGCAATAAACTATAATTCATAAAGCAAACTCAATTGACTAATTTGCCACTAGGGTTTAAACCAATAAACTGCAAATGGATCTTTAAGCGAAAGTTACGCCTGATGGATCCGTAGATAAATATAAAGCAAGACTTGTAGCCAAGCGTTTTTTTAAAACAAAAAAAAAAAGAAGAAAGAATTGACCACTTTGAAACCAATGCTCTAGTAGCTAGACTTGGCACTATAAGATTATCATTTGATTTATCATATATTAACAAACTAGTTATACAACAAATGGATGTCAAGATTGCCTTTCTAAATGGTGCTTTAGATGAGGCTATGACATGGAACAACCAGAAGGTTTTGTACTTAAGGATAAAGAAACAAAGGTTTGAAAGCTTATCAAATCTTTGTATGGCCTAAAATAAGCTCCTAAGCAGTGGCAGTAACGATTTGACAAAGTCGTCATTTCTTATGGATTTAAATAAATGAATGTGACAAGCGTGTTTATTCTAAGCTTGATAATGGACGTAGTGTGATAATTTCTTTATAGATAATTTCTTTATATGTTGGTAATATGTTAATCTTTAATACTAATTTGGAACTATGTTGGAACCAAGTCATCATTTCATATGAAGGATATGGGGAAGCTAATTTCATTGTGGGAATGCAAATAATTCGATCATCGGATTCTATTTCTTTTATGTCAGTCTCATTATATCGAGAAAATATAAATAAATTTAATCATGAGAATTGTGTCCCTATTACTAACTCATATTATCCTTCTATCAAATAAAGGACAAGTGGAGGGAAATGTGATTCACAGCTGGAGTATTCTAGTGCTATTGCTAGTTTGATGTATGTCATGCAGTGTACCATACGTGACATAGGCTCTGCAATTGGTGTTTTGAGTAGGTTTACTCATAACCCTGGACAAGTCCATTGAAATGCGGTGTTTAGGGTGCTTAAGTACCTTAAGGGCACAATGGAATTTTCATAAACTTTTATAAGGAATTTCCTGCCATGTTGAAAGGGTACACGGATGCAAACTGGATCACGGACTCAGATGAAACAAATTCCACAAGTGGTTGGATATTTATTATAGGTGGAGGTGCTATTTCTTTGAGTTTTAAGAAGCAAACTTTGATTTCACATTCAACTATGAAGTCTGAATTTATTGTTTTGGCAAAGGAAATCAAGGAGGCGGAATGACTTAGAAACTTGTTAATAGATATTCCTCCAAGGCTTAAGCCAATGCCTACTATTTCTGTATTATGTGAAAATGAGACAACATTATCATGATCATATAGTAAGGTTTATAATGGGAAGTCTAGACATAAAGTTCGTAGACACAGTTATGTGACAGAACAACTGAGCAAAAGAGTTGTTACTATTAGCCATGTGAAGTTCAAAGGTAACTTGGCGGATCCCTTTACAAAAGGCCTAGGCAGGGATAATATGGAAGTATTTCAAGGAGATGAATTTGAAGCTCATGAAATAATAGATGTACATGCACGTGGAACCAAGCAGACACTAGAGTAACTTTTAGTCTTCTACTTCAATCGAAAACACATTGTATTTATAACCAAGGATGATTAAAAGATGAAGACTTTGATCTTCAAGCCATCTTAAGGTAGTCATACTTGTCCCGAGAATAAGAGGAGTGTGAGAATTATTCTTTGAATAAATCTATGTCTGTAAAGGAGGGTGAAGGTCATACAATTGTACCTTGCTAGATTTACCTATATAACTTCGGGAAGTGTGGCCATTTAAACGAGATTTGAGCTTGTCTCTATGACACTTATAAAAATCCTAAGATGTAGCATAAGGCCGTAAATGTGAAGGCATTTGAAAATTTAGTTGGGAAGCTTTACACATATTAGTGATTATAAATCATCACGGATTTTCACTTCAAAGCTAAGGTAACTCTAAATTCTGATTGACTAGATACTTGTATGATAAATGTTCAAATCAAAAGACACATTTTCTTTAGTAGGACCTACCAAATGATAGAAACAGGTACATTTCCTAAATAAGAAATGTGATAAAACACAATTTCGAAAACCTGGAGGAAATTATTGGAAAATTTTCAATTATTGGACTCTTCACTTTCAACCTTGCTCTATAAGGTTTAATGTCCAAAAAGAACCAATCAATTTCGATATAACTTCTCAAAGTTGGGCGTTTAATAAAGTTTGAAAAGGGGTCATAAATGTGGATTCCCACATTGCTTGGGAAATGAAAAGGCTAAGGACATTTAAGTGACTATGTGACATACCTTTTTTATTATTCTAGAAACATAAAATATACATGACCATGTCTTCGCACATGTCATAGAGACAATAGAGAAATATCAAATTAAACCATTAATGTTAAATCTTAGTAAACTATCATGGGTGAAATATCAAACTAGGTCTTAAAAATTTAAATAATAACGTTCACCCACGTAGGAGCTCTAATGATTAATACTACGATCAAATGTCTTCTTACGGTCGGCTCTAAACAACACAGGCAACCTCAACCTAATGTTGGCTGTCACCTGCGGAAAGGAAATCAAAGGAGACTGAGCTTTCGAGAGCCCAGTAAGGTCGATCAATGATTAAATTAACAAAGAGATTCGGACGAGTTTTCATATAAAGTCAGACGAAACTTTTTAAGAATATTTTCAATAAAATACAGCATTTCGATATAAACAAACGATTCAAACAATTTTGACATTCAAGTCAAACAATATCTTTTCGAAACATTTTTAAATAAAATCTTAGTTTTTTCGATATAAACATAAGAATGAGTATCAACTCAATCCCTCAATTAATAATCATTTCAAAACAATTCAGGTGCCATCAAATAGAAACAGGAAACATTGAACATGAGCAGTACAGAAGCAAAGCCACCCCGGAAGTGCTCGATACGCTTTATATATGCATATGTACACTGACTAGTCCATCTAGGTACTAGTTAAACTCATCCAACAGACCATCCTTAGAACGCCAACAATATAGACCATTCTTATGGCTCCCAAGTTACTAACTCATGTCAACATTGAGAAGTAATAAATAGAATTCAAAATATTTTATGATAATTGAATCGATAAAATAGACGAGAATAAATAAAGAATTCCAAACGATCGCTTAAGGCTTAATTTATGGTTTCATGGGCAATTTAAAAACATCTTTATATCAATCATAAAAATCAACATTCGATCTAGTGTGTAAAACTATTGTTATAAGCATTTGAAATCAGAATAATGAAATAGGGTTCGGATAGAATTCCTTACATCGGTCCAAGCTATGCGATGCTACCAACCTCGATCAATATTTTCTAAATAAACCTACATTGGCAATTTGTTTGTTAGAACATAATTTATGTCAAATACGCTATAAACCCTAATATCAACTACCCACTGCATACCCACTATTTCCAAAATCGTGCACTCAAAACGGTTCTCGCGCACGGCTAACCTAACCGAAAATTCTATACACTTCTTAACATGTACTGACACTCTAGAATTTATAATAATTTATAATAAAATACTTTTATAGCTTAAAATATTATTAAAAGTCAAAATATAAATTTTCTAAATTTTTGAATATTTTCAAATTTAAAATAATTTTTTAAATGCAATAAAAACCATAAATTCCCAAAATTTCTTCTAGCTGAAAATAAAGTCCCATAATTTTTGTAACAGCTTTTAAATATGTATAAAATTATGGAAATTAAAATCAGAATTTAAAAGACATAAAAACTATTTTAAAATTTTTCATTTTGCTAAAACCAATGCGATATGGAAATCATAGCAAATCCACTCCAAAAATTATTAAATTCGAACTGAGTCTTATGTATACCATAAAGACATTACTGTAATTTTTCCCAAAACATTTTCAGGGTTTAAAGGCTTCAAAAGAATTTTCCAAATCTGAAATTACAGAAAATATTAAAAATTCATACTATCTCAGAAAATTATAAAACTTTGCCAAGAATTCTAATATGTTCTAAATTATTATAATGTAAATTTTCACATGCTAACAATAAGCGTGCTTTAATATATGCACGTGCCGAACTTAACACTATCTTGGTACGCGATCCACACTTCTCTTCTTTTCTCTAAATCTCTATACTCTTAGTCCCGCGTCAACCCAAGTCTTATTCTCACCAACCCACCAACCAACAACCTGTAACTCACCTTTATTTGCCAAACACACGTATACACGCACACTTATTCACTTTCCCTCTTCTTTGTCTCAATTCCCACACATATATAATATACACATTCATTTTTGCAGAGAAAAGGTTTTATGTTTTGCATTTATTAGACTTTCCTTTGCATAGTTACAAGAATATATATTGATTTCACAGGTGACGTGAGTGACTTGTGGAGAGACAGATGGACCATGTTTACACTTTAAACATTTGAAAATGCTGAGTTTCAATCTGAGATAAGGCAGCAGCCTTGTGCATGGTATATGGGGCAACAGCCTTGGCTGTGCGTGAGTAGCTTGTTTATGGTTTGCTTGGTAGGCTAACTGTTAACACATTTTACACATACAAGCACACTCACACTACACTATACACGCATGCACCCACACAGCAACCACCTGTACACACACACACAACCACAACACATGCCATCCCACTCTCTACAGACCCCTCATTTTTATTAGCTTCATTTCCCAACCTAACACCACTAAACCCATTTCACCACAGTAGCCGTCCTCTCCCATACACACACACATATAGGAACACACATGAGCACACATCACACTATCCCCCTCACAGAGCAATTATCATGACTGCACAAAATACCTACACTATACCCATTTGACACTCGCATAAGCACACACTCATGCTCATAGCTTACGTACACACCAACTCACTCCTCTAATACCCACAAGATCTTTTCACAGACACACAAGTATGCACAACACCCACTCTTGCACAGCTAGCTACTGCCTCACTCGCGCACACCTTCCACAGACACTCACACACATACACATATGCACCTAATGCACTCACTCTTACACAGCTACTGCCTCATCCTTTGTGCAAAACACACACATATACACGCATAAAACTAACATACATATGCTGCAGAAGATTTAGGCTCCAACTGTGTTGCTTCGTCCTTTTCATTACACATACCCACACAAGCACTCATGGCTGCTGTTAGCAGCTTCACCATGCACACACATACACTTTAGCACACAGTTTACCAACACACGTACGCAAACTCTAAAAAACACTCAATCACGGCACACTCAAAGCTTACAACACACACACACACACACATAGCTCACAACTTTGCACCCTCATACACGGCCACACCCACTTCAAAACACAACTCACACACCACTCAGAAACCCACAACACCTTTTCTCCCTCCCCTCTCCACCAAAACTTCCCACAGACCCATTACAAATATTCTTGCACTCATGGATAGACACACCATATCACACAGATTCCACGCACACTCTTACCACACTCATCACTTCACCTTCATTACATATTCATCTCCATGCCCATTTCTATTTCACAAACCCACTTGATGTCCATGGGCTGTTTTACAGCCTTCCTCCTCTCCCATTTGTACACCCACGCACACACTTATATAATACACAGCACAACACTCACACCCACTTCTTGGCAGCCACAAACTCCCACATATACACACATATTAATCACACAACTAGCACACACATACGTGCTTCACTCTCTCTCTCTCTCACACACACACACACAATGCCTCCTTGGCAGTTCATGCACACACAAAGCATGCATACGCACACCTCCTCACGGCTGAGATTTCAGCCTCACTACCTCACACACACATTATATACACAGCACTACATGCATAACGCAAAGCACACACCAACACTCATTTATGTATTTCACTCACATACGCACATCACCCAACAGCCCCAGCTTTCCCTTCCCCTGCACTTTGTCATATTACTGCAGCTACAAACTCATGGCCATAGTGCCCACTGCCGTGCGGCAATGGGTTCTCTCCGTCTCTCTTTTCTCCTTCCTTTCATTTCAAACCCATGAATATAATTCAGCCACTTCCATTCATCTTATACCCACACAACACACAGAAATACACTCACGGCTACAACACTACCGAAACCCACAACCTGTATACACACCATTCCCTAAACCCACGATATGTATATATATATATATATATATATATATATATATATATATATATATATATATTCTGAAAAATGGACGTAAGTTGACGATCTCTTGCCGGAAAGCTTCGCCGGAAAGAGTCCCTCGATCTATCCCTCTGCAGTTCTCTCTGCCCCCCTCTCTCTCTAGGTGTGTCTGAAGGCTGAATTGGGAGCCTATGAACGGCTGCCCAGACGTACTATATGTCTATATATATTCTAAAAGAAACCCTAGTTGAAAACATGTAAAGAAAACCCTACACATCCATTTGTCACTAAAAACTTATAACCTAAACTTATGATTGCGAAAATGGTCTAAAAATAAAATACTTACGATAACTATATGTAAAGAATTATTAACGGTTGTTACACTAACCCGCTCCATTATGTGTCGGTCGAAGCGACCACATAAAAATATCAACGCTAACTACAAGGAATTTCGTAGCCAAAAATTCAAAAAAAATTGTTTCGCTAATTGTCACTAAAACCTCAATCAATGTTATTTTGTATTTGTCATTTTTAATTTATAACTTATGATTTAGCAAAATTTTGTCATTAAAAATAGCCGTTAAATTTTGGATCACACTAATCGTCACTGAAGGTCTAAATAGGTATTCATATAACTACTATCGTTAAATCAATGCTCCATTATAGTTTCTAAACATTATTGCTAAAGATAACAAAATTTAATGCTCACCAGTTCATCGTTAAGGATCCAGTAAATAATTAACTAAGATTTTTAGCGTAAAACTAGCCTCAAGTTTTGGGGTGTTACATTCTCCCCTGCTTATATAAATTTCGTCCTCGAAATTTCACGACATTGTCAATGTCCAAACACTACGCTTTAACTACGTAACTCCCAAACGAAAGTGTAATCTAATCTTACACATAACCTCCAAAATATGAGTCAATAACACCAATACCAGCTTCGAATATTTCACTATACTACAATATTTCGATTATAACTTAGGGTTTCATAACCCAACCAACCAGATATAATCACTCATGCTCAAAATATTTAGCTAATGCATGTATTCATTCACACATGATGCCTCAAATCAAACGATTTAAGCACTACGCTGTCACTGCGTACTCTGATATCTAACCACTAATATGGTTCAACTAAGGTATTAAAGTTTGCTCTAGCCTTCTTGTCGAAAACTTGGTTTTTCCCTCACACGCTTCTAAAGTTTACAGAATCATATAGCTAAGCTCTGATACCATCTATAACATCAATTTTTCGAAATGTTAACACTCAATTGATCGATAACACTAAGACAATAGTGTTCTCAACCTCAATAAATAATCCATCAACTGTCAGAGCAACTAAACCATTAATGTTAAATCTTAGTAAACTATCATGGGTGAAATATCAAACTAGGTCTTAAGAATTTAAACAATAACGTTCACCCACGCAGAGGCTCTAATGATTAATACTACAATCAAATGTCTTGTTACGCTCGGCTCTAAACAACATAGGCAACCTCAACCTAATGCTGGCTGTCACCTGTGGAAAGAAAATCAAAGGAGAGTGAGCTTTCAAGAGCCCAGTAAAGTCGATCAATGATTAACATTGAAATTAAACTTCGATAACTTCTTCACAACAATAAACTTCAAGTTTATGATAATTTTAATGTACTAAAATGTTAACATTGAAATTAATAGATATGCAAGATAATTTAAATATGTAATATAAGCAACAGCATACAAATATGAAATAAAAAATTTAAAAAGGTTGAGTTTCTGAAAAAATATAAGGTATATTATATATCTCTTAAAAGGCTATAGAAAATTATGCTCCCTGTAAGTTACTCTTTTAATCGAATGTGATAGAAAGTTGAAGTAGCTTTAAGGTAGTTTAGTTTCAATTGAAGTAGCTGTAAGTTACTCTTTTTTTTTATATGAACTTTTCAGTAATCAGAGAGCATGTAGAAGATCAAGGGTGATTTTATAGAATTTCTATAGGGTTTTCTTCCTCTTTTTTAGTAGAAAGTAAAGAAATTAAAAACTAATAAAAAACTAATAAAGTATTTATAGAAAGAGACTTAATATCTTAAAAAAAAGTTAAAAGTGAAAATAACCATTAATACTAATAAAAACATATAATCTAATAAGGTTATTTAAGGAAAGAGGCTTGATATCTTATGAGAAGTAAAAAACATCCACACTTTTTATTAACACTGTAATTTAAAAAGGGTATTTAATAAAAAAAAGAAGTTTTAAGTCAAAAACACCCCTAATCACTTATAATCTTGTAAAAAGACTTCAAATTTAGAAGGGCATCTTAAGGAAAGAAAAGATTAGCCATTTAACCCCATCCGTGCTTTAATATATATGTCTAGATATAGATTAGACAAAAATTTGTAGCTATATCTTGAAGCGTTATCTTTTAACTTTGTATCTCTTTCTCCGGTGACACTTCGTAGGACAAAATTAATAAGCCAATGGCTAGAGTATCAGCATATTAACGCAAATGTCCTTAATTTTGACTTGGATAAACAAATTTGAGTGCGTAGTTTTTTTTTTTTTGTAAAAACAGAAAATGCACCAGCATTGACACGGCAGAACGTAAGGCATTATTAACGCATACATGACTTTGTTATTTAATTGAGAAATAGAAATCCACTAAATGAGCTCCTGCATCATAGATCAAAAGGTTAAGGGCAATGTTACACACGACGAAAATCAGAAAGAAGCCCTTGCCTCCATTTTAAGCATTGTATACATTTGGTAGTTACGGTTACTTCCTTGAAACCAGCCTTCACCGAAATAACATCGTTGAACTAAATTTCTTAAAAAGCTGAATAGGGATCATTACTGTAATATTTCAGCTAGAGTTGCTACTAAATTTCAAGAATTGCAAGCTATCCAAGGTCATATCATCAACCAACAGAATTCAGCTCTCTTAAGGGAGGAGAAGGAGCTACCATAAGGAGTATTATCACTTAATGCAGGCAGAGGAAGCTTTCTACCAACAGAAAGCTAGAGTTAAAGACATCAAACTTGAGGATTGCAATACAAGATATTTTTTCAGGAAAATGCAATCTCACAGAGCTCATAACAAGATCCTAGCAATCAAGGACATGCATGGGGAGCAAGTGATGGGAGCTAAGGAGGTTCATGATGTAGCTATAAGATACTTCTCAGAATTCCTAGGGACTTCTGTGCCAACTCATTCTCTGATGAAAGCCAGGTTGAATTCAGTGATTCAAAAACAATTAACACAGGAGGAACAAGATATGCTTGTTAAGTCAGTGGATGGACAGGAAATTAAGGAAGCATTTTTCTCTTTTAAGGCAAATAAGGCCCCTGGGCCTGATGGATTCACCACTTAATTTTTTTGAAAGAATTGGGAGGTGGTTGGACAACAGGTCATTGATGCAGTGAAGGAAATGTTAAACAAGAATAAGGGCATTAAATGATTCAACAACACTAGTTTGACTCTAGTTCCAAAGGTGGCTTGCCCGAATACCATGAGTGACTTTAGACCTATTGCATGTTGTAATGCAATATGCAAAGGTGTCTCCAACATTCTCTGTGCTAGAATAAAAAAGGTACTGCCAAGAATAATAAACATCAAGCAATCTGCCTTAATTTGTAGCAAAAAGAAGTATTGCAGATAACATTTTATTAATGCAAGAATTAGTAAGGCATTATCACAAGCAGGGAGGTCAACCAAGATGTGTCATGAAAATAGACCTCGAAAAGGCCTATGACTCAGCTGGATGGGTTTTCTTAAAGTATGTAATAGAAGCTATGCATTTTCCTAGGCAATTTGTTGAATGGATCAAGCAGTGTGTTTCATCTGCAAGGTTTTCAATCAGCCTGAATGGAAACATGGAAGGCTTCTTTTGTAGCTCAAAAGGGTTGAGGCAAGGAGACCCTATCTCTTCTTACTTATTCCTATTAGTGATGGAAGCTTTCTCAGGCCTGTTGGACAGCTATACCCAAGATGCTAGATTCTCCTTTCATCCTAAGTGTAAGGAGCTGAATATCAACCATCTGAGCTTTGCTGATGACCTATTCTTAGTGGTTAAAGCAAATCCCATCTCTCTTATGATACTCAAAGAAGTGCTCAAGGAGTTTGAACAGCTCTCTGGTATGGCACCTAACCTTACTAAGAGTACTATCTATATTGCAGGGCTGGATGAGGCTACTAAAACTCAGTTAGTTGACATTATTGGCATCCCTATTGGTGAATTCCCAGTTACCTACTTGGGGATTCCTTTGATCTCGACCAAATTGCATCCTAAAGATTGCAAAGTGCGGGTAGAAAAGGTAACAAAGAAGATAGCAAGTTAGAATACTCAGTACTTGTCATACGCTGGTAGACTTCAGCTGGTTATCTCAGTATTGGTAAGCATGCAAATATTTTGGTGTACTATTTTTGTGCTGCCTAAGAAGATAATAAACCAAATTGAAGGTAAGATTAGGGCCTTTTTTTGGCATGGAAAGGATATGCAAGGCAAGGGAGCTAAAGTTTCTTGGAAAGAGCTGTGCCTTTCGAAAAGAGAGGGAGGGCTGGGATTAAAGAGATTAGCAGAATGGACAAGGCAGCCATTTGGAAACACCTATGGGATTTGGCAAATAAGAAGGATTCACTATGGGTGAAGTGGTGCCACACATATGCGATAAAACATGAACACTAGTGGACTTTTAAACCACCAGTGAACTTATCATGGACTTGGAGGAAACTTGTCAATGAGAAATCAAATGGCTCAATTTTGTACCCACACAGTGGGGAATGGGAAAGAGACATGGCTCTGGCTTGATAGATGGATTGATGAAGAAACACTTGTGAGCAAATTGGGGTATAGAGTAGTGTACGATGTTGGATTGAACCTTAATAGCAGAGTTAGTGCAATCATACAAGGAGATTCATGGCAATTGCCAACAAACAGATCAATTGAGCTGAGAATTCTTACTCAAATGATGGGGAAAATGCCTAGGCCTGATAGAGGACAGGATGACAAACTAAGGTGGAAGATGCACTTAAGTGGGAACTTTACTATAAGATCAGCATGGGAAGTGACTAGAACAAAGGCACCAGCAGTCAACTAGTGGAAGCTTATCTGATTCCCAATTAATATTCCTAAATGTGACATGATACTTTGGCTAATTTGCAAAGGAGGGATTAGAACAAAGGGTAAACTGAGGGACTGGAATAGAATTCCAGATAACACATGTGTAATGTGTGGTGAATGCCCTGAAACTATTGATCATCTGTTCCTACAGTGTAAGTATGCATAAGAGCTGTGGCAACTGGTGTTGAGCAGGCAGAGAATTCAAATTGGCAAGGGATCATGGGACCAGTTTATCCATGAAGCAGCCAAAATATGCAGAGGTAAGAGTCTCCAAGCCAAGATGAATAAACTGGTGGGGGCTGTAACAACTTATGGAATATGGAAGGAAAGGAACCTCATAGTGTTCGAACAGCAAAGCTCAAATGTGCAGGGTTGCCTCCATGAAATCCAAAAAATGGATGAAATATAGAGTGTAAAGCTGGGCAGAGTTCCCAACCGCAGAAAGAAATAAGCACCTATGCCAAGCATGGGGACTGAGTGTACAGAATGTTCTTAGAGCAGGAAATTAGAGTAAGGAATATGCTTGTATATAACTGTGTAGGTAAGAGAGAGATAAAATGTAAAGTGAAGTGAGTACTTTGTAAATTGGTTGAGCTTATCTGAATACAAAGGAATTTTTGACCAAAAAAAAACATCGTTGAACTAAATAGCAATTTTCATGTAATGCATTTGAACTGGAGCGAATATTACACAATCATGTCTTTCAAAATGGCTAATTGCGATAACAGGCGACCATGTGGTTTATACAGTTTCAACTGCAACTGAAAGAAGCACAGAAAAAAGGTGGTTTCTTGTGAAGATGCAGAAGCTAAAAAACTGTAAGATGGAAGAGATAAGACACAAAGATTAAGCAAAATAAAGGTGCGAAGTTCATGTATTCAGATATAAAGTTGGAATTACTTATTTTTGGTTGTGATTGTTGGAACCAAACTCTAAAACTGATTTTGTATGTCCCAACTCCCAAGAATTGCGACTGCAGTAAACAAATCAACAAGGGGCACGAACATTAATTTTGATACCAGAGGACACCGTAAGTTATCCACTGCGACCACGTAAACGGCTGTATTTTTCAGGATGTGCAAGTGTAATTCAAACTTCGCAAGAATGTTATCCACATTGGCTACAAATCTGAATTTCCTGAACATGGCATGGGGTATTTCTTGGATAAGGTCATGGGTAGATGGAGACTGACAGTGGGTAATTAAGATGACTAATTTGTGACTTCGGGTGCACAATTGGCAGCAAGATTTTTTCGGGTTCCATGTAGTCTGTGGGTGAAAGTGGGAGACTATGGGAGAGTATGATTACTATTAGTAATGGAAACAAAACGAAATTTGTACACGTCACATTGAGGACCTTCTAAAGATTACACCCAAAAATAAGGAACCATTTTTTATAAGTGACCCGATATTTTTTTTTATATTTTACCTTTATGGTTATGTTCAAAATTTCAATTTGATGACAACCAGTGCACGCGTTAGCATTTATATTCAACTGAACTGCTTAAGGTTTAGAAGCGTAGATCTATATATGCATAATACAGCGTCATCATGCTTAATTAGATTTCTTTATCTTCATTATAAAGCCTTAGTTTGATCTACTTTGAATGCTTTTAAGTAAACATTGTTCTTAAACTATGTTACTCCGGAAAAGGCTGATTTTAAGGTAATGAACATGTACATCATAGCCCAAAATACATGATGGTCAAAATGGAGGCAAGGTTTACCTTCTGATGCTCGTCGTGGCTAACATCGACCTAAACCCTTTGAGCCACGACACAAGAGCGCATCTAGTGATTTATGTGGCTTAAGTTAATCACTGATTGTGATAGTGTATCATGCTAGCGGTGAATGGTGACATTTTCCTTTTCTTTTACAAACCAAAACACACAAAACTAGGCCCTTAAATTATCCTTATTCAAGGCAAAGTTGGGAATCCTTCACGTGCGCATTCACATGGTGACCCTCCTATCATTGGACGATTAACTTTGGCCTTTGAAATGATACTGAAGTAAAGAAGGCAAAAATGATAAAATATATGGATGAATATGTTTAGCAACAAACTTCAATATAACTTCCACCAAATATTGTATGCTTGCCAAAGAAAATTTGATAATGCTTTTAGCAACTACTTTATTATGCCATACGGCTTAAGTTGCAATATTATTCTGTCAGCCAGTGAATATGGGTACTTCTGGGGCTTGGATTTCATGTGCTAGTCTTGGAAAAGCGCTCTAGACGGTTTCTTGAACATTGTCGCTAGACAGTGCCTCTGACTTTGGCTCATCCTGCTCGTTGTGACCATGGCGGTGGTGGTGGTGGTAAGGATGGTCAGCTGCCTCATACTGTGATCGTGGCTCAGCCACATCAGGTGCTCCCACCGGTGGTTCTGGTGACTCCCCGGGCCATCCGGACACATCAGGTGCTCCTACGGGTGGTTCAGGTGACCGCTCAGGTGAGTGAGGGGCTTCTTTAGGTGCTCCTGACCAAATTGGTACTGAATATACAGGCACATACTTTCTTGGTATCCCTAGTTCCTGTACCTCTTGAACATAAGGAGTGACATCTTCATCAAAATAGGAAGCCGCAGATGGAGTGGTGAAAACCACAACTCCAAGGAGCAACATCAATATGTCTGTAGCAGACATCTTGACTGAGTTTTGTGTTTTGATGGTGCACAAGTGAGAGGCATTAGAAGCCCTTTTATAAGAGGGACACGTAACTTTTCAATGGTCATAGTCAAACCCTTACCAGTAAATCCAATTACTGCAACCCTGAAAGGTGCAGTAAATTTCTAAAGATTTGGTCGAAGTAATTACAATGTAAATGATGAACCAATAGAACCGATCCGAAAGGATTGTACAAGCAATTGTTCACCTACTAGAACCTTGGATAATTGTTTCTTGTAACTTCTTTTTCTTTTTCATTCTACATATGTCATTAGCTTTTTCTGATTGGATGCTTCACGTAAGAATCTTAGGGTAAATGATGAAGGATTCAACTGCGTATAATTTCGTAATATGATCGATAATTTTGAAAATTTTACCCCTATAATTTCGTAATTTCGCAATTCCTTGTACTACTGTAACAAGTTTTGACACAACTGATGCTCACGAGAAAAACATAAGCTTTTACACATAAACGGGGTTCTTTTCACACCTTTCTGTACTCGAGAATGGAAATGCATGATTTGCTAAGTTACACATATATCAAATCTAAATTAGGCTAGAGATTTGCCTGATTTTTTTAATTTCATGAGACCCCAAGCTAAGGGGGCTGTAGAATGATTTCTTCTTAAATTTTGTGGCCAGTAGTGATCGAGATAACATAGTTGCAAGCGAGAAGCAGGTGAGAGGGGAGCTTAGTAGCATGTTTCCATGAGCAGATTTCATCATTAGTAACAGACCACAACATCAATTAGTCTTGAATAAACTTTTGCAAACTAGCCATAAATGAAAGTGTGCCTTAGACTCTTGATTCAAAACCAGTTTTCTCAGAAACTTAAATTTAAGTAATAAATCAGGAGAACTGAATGGCGTTGTCAACGGATTGTACGAGTTCTACATCGGGTATAAAATCCTATATCCGATAAACATCTGCAAACTAGCGATAAATGAAAGTCTGCCTTAGTACAGCTCTTGTTTCAAAACCTGGTTTTCGTAACAGAACATTTGGCTACGAACTCCACGCAAATTCACTAGCAGATTATCTAAAAGCTCGCAGGTTGAGGTAAACTCCATATTACCTTATTTGTGTCGAGATTGTACTGTAACTTGTAAGATGCGAAAAACATTCAAAATACGTAGGTTATTCAACTTTTCAGTGGTATTATACTTGAAGATCAAGATTTTCACTTCTAGGAATAGTTGTTATGTGAAGTGTTGAATTAGACGTCGGACAATATTCATTATTTTTTCTGCAAAAAAGTAAAGTCCTATCACAAGTCCTCTGACCTTTTGTTGTCCTAATAGACAAAGGAACAAACCCTTAGTAACCAGTGGCGGAACCAGAATTTCACTCCAGGGGGTGCTAAAAATATATTAAAGTCATTAAATTTGTTTATAAGTAAAATAGTACACAAAAAGCCTATTCTAGTGGCAAATTTGAATATTAACCTATATTTCTTATATTTATATACTTTATATATTCATTTTTTTAAATTTCATAAACCCTAATTCTAAGACGCTCATATTAATTTATCCATTCAATTACAGTCGAATGAGGAGAACTTTCAACAAAAATCCTAATAGTCTTACATTGTCAAGTAGCAAACAGCAATTTCGAGTTCAGCTATTCATTCTGGATTTCAAGCAACTAGTTCCACGCGAAGTACTAATAAAAATCGTAATAAAAATGAAGACATATAGCCTAGAATGCTCACACACATCACAATACTCAAATTGAGAAAAATAGTATCTTGAAGCGGTATAACCTTTATTCAGTTGATAACAATATGATTGATTGCATGTCTTTGACGGGATTTATTGGCTTCTAAATAATTTCAAGAAGGAAAGTAAAGGGCTATTGAAGTGAAAGATTTTCATTTTACAAAAGCTGTTAAAAGTAATAACTGATTTCTATTATAAACAATCATTTTGTTTTAAATCTGAAAAAGTTCAACAAAGCATGCAACATGGCTGAAGTACTCAATGGAGAAAGCTTGGGCTACTGGTTGTTCTATTTCATATGAATACCTTTCCTTCTTATCCCCTCCGCGTTATCTTAGATTAGTTTCAATTTCCCTTTTTTATTTGAAGTGGTGATGGACAACAAATGGATCATAGAAAAGGAAAATGCTCATTGATAATAACCCATATCATTTGTAACATTGAACACAAACTTGTACTAAGTGATTGATTCGTATATTTTTTTTCTTAAATTCCAGATAACTAACGAGAAAGCAAAGCAATGTAATGTTTAAGAGAGCCATCACAGCCTCAATAGAATTCAAAACATACTTATGACCTGAATACTTCTTAATTTGTTAATGGATATCTACACTAAATTGGTGGACAACCCCTACAAAACTGCATCCCGTCATCTAAATAACCCGCAGTACTATTTAACCATTGTAACGGCACAATAGGCCTAGAAATCACAGATCTGATAAAGTGTAACCATTGTACTCAATTCAGCAACAGATGCTTTACCAAAATTTTTTTCTTGTCTTTACTATCTGGGTAATTTTAGTGTGTCTGAAATATATTATGGTGGCATGTTCATCAATGAACGAGGCTTCACCTGCACAATCGTGGAAATACAGTTGCAATTGCCCGTTTGGACATCCTTTTTTTTTTTGCTTGTTTCTGTTTTGGTTTTTCATCAGTTTGTCTTACGTTAACTACTTCGTTTTCTACTTTCATTTCCTACTAAGCCCAAAAGATTGGATAACTTAGTAGGCATTCAGAGTCTTTTTAAAAACAACATCAATAAGCAGAAAACAAAACCATGGACGTTATTAGGACAGCAATTGGGAAAGCAACAAAGAGTAATCAAATTAGGAAAGCAACCTTGATGAACAATCGAAGGTCAATTGACATGAAATGCACAATCAACATTCCGAAATGCTCAATGACCTCAATTAACAATCTAAAAAGCTCAATTGGGAAAGCAATTGATCAATTAACAATCTGAAATGTGTACCTAAATCTGAAAAATGATGAAGGTAGTCGATTAATTGACCGATTACGGGTAACCGGTCGTCGATGCGTCGTCGCCGGTAGTGGATTCTTGGCCGGTGGAGTCCTCACCTCGTCGTTGCCACTCGTCGTTCACTGATACTTTCAGATTCGAACAGAAGAAGACCTCTTCGCCGGTCCATTGCCATCTCTTTCCACGGCTCCACTCCTACCACTCGTTCCAGATCTGAGCTCTCCTCACCAGAGAGAGTCGACTGGTGGAGGTGAAAGCCCCTACCGGCTGCCGTGTCGGCGTGTGAGTGTGTCGCCGTCGGGTGATGTCTGCCGTCTTCGGTTTGGTAGTGGGTGAGAGACAAGTCACAGAGAGAGTCGTACGTCTGTTGGGGGGAAAAGAGAGAGAGAGAGAGAGAGAGAGAGAGAGGGGGAGTCGCCACACTTCTGCCGCAGAGAGGTGAAATGTAAAAAAAAATTCTGGAAGTTGAGGGGGTGCATTAGCCCCCCTCATACAAAGCGTGGGTACCTAAAGGGACAAAACCAGAATCTGTTGTAGGTATGCTTGAAAGCAAGGGTAGATTCTAACAAATGGATTCTCGGCAGCAGATGTTCAAGACATATGACCGGTGATCGCTCACTTTTCTCCCATATCACTCCGAATAATGGAGGATTTGTTACCTTCAGAGACAACTCGAATGGGAAGATCATTGGTAAAGGTAAAATTGGCACCAGTTCCATTACTATAGACAACGTATCCTTGGTTGATGGTCTAAAGTTCAATCTGATAAGTATTAGTCAACTCATCGATAGTGGACACAAAGTTCGGTTTGAAGGCGATCAATGCCTAATCAGTCATGCCTCAGATGGAGGTACCTTGGTTGATAAGAGAGATGGTAATATCTATACTTTATTTTTTGATGCATTGACTCTTCTCGTGAAGTTTGTTTTTCTGCTCAACATAATGATATTTGGTTGTAGCATCGTAGATTAGGTCATGTACACATGGATCTAATCAAGAAACTTCTCTCGAAAGAGCTTGTCAGAAGCCTACCAAAGTTAAGGTTTGTCAAGGATAAGGTCTGTGATGCCTGTCAATATGGTAAATAGTCAAAAACATCCTTTCAAGCCAAAAATGTCGTTTCTACTTCTTGCCCTCTTCAACTCCTTCATTTAGATCTTTTTGGTCCTACGAGAATTGCCAGCCTAGGTGGAAAATTTTATGCCTTCGTCATCGTTGATGATTTTTCACGATATACCTGGGTTCTTTTTCTCACTCATAAGGATGAAGCGTTTGAAAAAAAAATTAGTCTTGTTAAGCAGCTTCAAAATGAGAAGGAGTTGAAGCTTATAAAAATTCGAAGTGATCATGGCGGTGATTTTGAAAAAGTTTTTATTCCTTTTTTGTATTCAAAAAGACATTTCACATGAGTTTTCTGCTGCTCGGACACCCCAACAAAATGGGGTTGTAGAGAGAAAGAATCGTACTCTGCAAGAAATGGTCAGTACCATGCTTCATGAAAACTGTCTGCCAAAATATTTTTGGGCCGAAGCGGTCAGCACTTCCTGTTACGTGTTGAACAGAGTACTCTTCAGACCAATTCTTGATAAAACACCTTAGGAAGTGTTCTCAAATTGAAAACCAAAAATTGATTATTTCAAGATTTTCGGTTGCAAATGTTTTATTTTGAACAATCATGAGAATTTGGGAAAGTTCGATGCGAAATCTGACGAGGGAATATTTCTTGGTTATTCATTAAAAAGTAGAGCATATAGAATCTATAACCGTAGAACTATGACAGTTGAAGAATCTATAACCGTAGAACTATGACAGTTGAAGAATCTATAACGTAAAACTATGACAGTTGAAGAATCTATGCATGTAATATTTGAAGAGTCTAATGTTAAAAAACCAAGTAAGAATGCAGGTGATGACAGTGAAGAACTCTCCCTGGACTTGAAGAACAAACTTAATGTTTCTTCAACGGAGGGGGAGTGCTCAACATCCTCTCACAACAACAATGATGAGACATAGCCACTCCCAAAAAGCTGGAGATACTCCTCAAGTCATCCACTGGAACAAGTCATAGGTAATGTGGAACGCGGAGTTACAACACGATTTACGGTAAAAAAAAATTGCGCGAATTTTGCTTTTCTTTCTCAAATAGAGCCTAAAAACAATATAGAGGCTCTAAACGATTCTGAGTGGATTCTTTCCATGCAAGATGAATTGAATCAATTTGAGATAAGCTGTGTTTGGTCACTAGTTCTTGTTCCTATTCAACAAAAGGTCATTGGAACAAAGTGGGTTTTCGAAACAAACTTGATGAAAATGGCCATATGGTTCGTAACAAGGCTAGACTAGTTGCTCAAGGATACAATCAAGTCGAAGGGGTTGATTTAGTTGAAACCTTTGCCCCAGTCGCTCGACTTGAGGCTATTCGAATGCTTTTGGCATTTTCATGTCATATGAACTTTAAACTTTTTCAAATGGACATGAAAAGTGCCTTCTTGAATGGGGTAATACAGGAGGAAGTGTTCGTTAAACAACCTCCTGGTTTTGAAAATGAAAAATATCCCAATCATGTATTTAAGCTGAAAAAGGCTTTGTACGGTCTTAAACAAGCTCCTTGAGCTTGGTACGATCGTCTTAGTAGCTTCCTCATTGATCATGGATTCTCTCGTGGCAAAGTCGATACGACTCTCTTTAAGAAAATTTGAAATTCGCATATTTTAATAGTTCAAATATATGTTGATGACATTATTTTTTGTGCCACTAACAATGATCTATGCCAAGAGTTTGCTGAGAATATGCGCAGGGATTTTGAGATGAGCATGATGGGAGAACTTACCTTTTTCCTTGGACTTCAAATCAAGCAATCAAAAGAAGAAATTTTTATAAGTCAGTCTAAGTACACACGGGAGCTTTTGAAACGGTTTGGCTTGGATAATGCTAAATCTAGAGGGACCCCTATTTCTCATAGCGTTACTCTTGTCAAAGATGAAAATGGTAAAGATGTAGATAACAAACTTTACCATGGCATGATTGGTAGTTTACTCTATCTTACTTTTTCTAGACCTGACATAATGTTTAGTGTATGTATTTGTGCCCGCTTTCAAGCTTGTCCCAAAGAATCTCATCTTTCTACAGTTAAACGTATTTTTAAATACCTTTCTGGGACTCTAAATCTAGGACTTTGGTATCCGCAAAACTCCTCACTAGATCTAGTAGGTTTTTCGGATTCTGATTATGCGGGATGTCTTGTTGATCGTAAGAGTACTAGCGGCACTTGTCAATTCCTTGGAGATGCTTTAGTGTCCTAGCATAGTAAGAAACAAACGTCTGTGGCTCTCTCCACAGCTGAGATAGAATATGTTGCAGCTGGAAGCTGTTGTGCCCAAGTATTGTGGATGGGTCAAACTTTACAAGATTTTGGTATCTCAATAGACCATATTCCTATTATATGGGACAGTAGCAGTGCTATTGACATTAGTAAAAATCCAGTCCAACACTCGCGCACTAAGCACATCGATATTCGTCACTATTTTCTCCGAGACAATGTTCAAAAAGGATTAATTGAACTTCAGAAAGTTGGCTATGAAGATCAGCTCGCAGATATCTTTACAAAACCCTTAGCTAAATCCTCTTTCTGTTCTCTTCATCGCCGTTTAGGTATGTGTGATCTTAGCTAAAAAACAATTCTTCTTTTTCTTTTCCCGAAATCTTTCTCCTTGATCAGCTCTGTTCCTTCGTCTCTTCAAAATTCATTTTTTTTCTCTCTCCTTGGTCTCTGACAAACTTTAGTCGACTAAAAGTGTTTCAGTCAACTAAAAGTTCTTAAGTCGATTAAAAGTCGGTTTTCTGTCCACTAAAAGCTCTTTTTCAGTCGACTGAAAGTCATGTTTCAGTCGACTAAAAGTTCGTTGCCTTTATATAGCCCCCTTTTTCACTTTACTTTTCACTGTACCTTTTTTTTTCACTGTTTGTCTTTAGTTTTCTCAGACTCTTACTCTTCTTCTCTCTCTAGTCCACCTGTCACTCCAAGAACCCACATGGACTCCAATCCATGCCCTCGTAGTCGGCGTCGTCTTTTCATTGACTCTGATGATGAATCCGACGTGGCTCATGCCTCTACTCTTGCTTCACCTGCTGCTGTTGCTCCACCACCGCCGTCCTCCCGCCACCGCTCTCGTCAAACATCAACTGCTGCTCCCTGTCCGTCATCTTCTGCACCTGTCCCTCCATCGTCTGCTGCTCCGTCATCTTCAGGTACTGTTGTTCCTCCTCCACCTGTTGCCTCTTCTTCATCTGCCTCTCCACCAACCTGTCAACCCCCTACCTGCCCCTATATTTCCCTACCGACATACTTCACATTCCCCATTTCTTTCCGTCTGTCGACGACCAAATCTCCTACTATACAAATTTCGTAAATCGGGAGGTCATTGCTGGTCGTCCAAGTGATGTCAATCTAATGACTCAACTTGGTCTTACCGGCCTTTTTGAGCGAATGAGATGTCTCTCCATTCTCTCTCCACCTTCTATTTATTACCCTGCTCTTGTTTGCATGTTCTACTCCAACATGCATTTTACCGCTCAATCCCCTTCCTTTTTAACCACTTAGGTGAATGACGTCCACATCCGTCTTGATGCCACCATCTTAGCCCACATCCTCGATTTTACCAATCAATCCTCTACCCTTGTTTTCACCTCAAACACGTGGTGTACCACCAGTTCCTTTACTCCCCTCCAACAAACTCAAACTCTTTTAGGCGACCCGTCAATTTCTCGACCCCGTAAACCTAGTCTAGGTGACCTTTCTCCTCTTCATCGTGTCCTCCATCTTATTCTTTGTTTTAATCTCTCAGCCCGTTCCGGCTCATATGCTACTTTTTCTTATTTAGACATCATTCTTCTCACCCACTTCATTCGAGGTTCTCCCTTAAACATTGCGGGCATTATCATGCTCGTAATGAATGCCTGAAAAATCAAATCCTCTGCTAATCTTTCTTTCGGCCTCCTGTTAACCCAAATTTTTGAATTTTTTCATCTTCCTTTGCCTACCTCTAACTCGAAATCTATCTCTCTTCCGAGTCACCATATACTTGACGAAACTTCTCTTCGTGGTGCTGGTTTAGCCATTCACTCTGACCTCACATCCAACACTGTCCTTCTTGAGCTCATCACTGTTACTGACCCTTCCCACACCCAGTCTATTCTGGCCTTTGCTTCTACTCCTTTTCCCTCCCCTGCTCCTGCAATTCCCTCAGCAGCACCTTCTGCTCCTTCCCTGTCTATTTCACCACCACCTCCTTCCACTTAGTTCATACCCCTTGCCCCTACTAAAGCATCTAGCTCTATCCACTTTCCTCCTTCTGACCCTTCTTCCTCGATCCCCTATCTATCCACCCCTCCTCACCCTTCTGATCCTTTTTTCAGTAGTCCGCTTAACGACTTCTCCAATCTCAATTTTGATGAGTTCCTCTCTTCCGACAACTCCGACCTCTCTGAAACTCTTTCTCGTCTCTCTACTTCGATTCAGTTACTACTTGAATCGCAAACCACCCTTGCTGCTTCTGTTGCAGCTAACCACACTGTTCTCTTTCATGAGCTTGATGCCCTTCAGCAGTCAGTTCAACACTCCTCCACCCAGCTTCTTTCGAACCAAATCGACTTTCACAACCTTTTCAATGACCTTACCACTAACCTTTCCTCTCTCCCTCTAAATCATACTCTAATCCTGGACAGTTTGACTCGGATGGAGCATGATTTTCAACGCCAGTAGGAAGCTGCCATTCAGGCTTATCGTCGCCAGGCTTATCTCACCATGAGCATTCTGACTGAACAAAATCGCTACCTGGCTCATCAAATCTTCGATCAGGCTCATAGCTTTAGGGTGACTCATCTGGATGTCTTTCCTTCTCAACACGCTAGCACCGACGGGGAAGAATGGTTCTTTAACCCACATCTCCCATACAACCCTCCGCCGCTGTGCTCTCCTTGTGTCGTCGAAGTCATTGAAGTCCCCACAACCGTTCCGCCGCTTGCTGATCCCTCCTCTTCTGCTAAAGGTGCTCGTCGATCTACTCCGCCGCCCGCTGATCCTTCCTCATCTGCCCAGGGTACTCACCGCCGTCGGCCTTAGCATTTTTTATTTATTTATTCTTTTGCTTGTTGCACAAGCTACCCTTCTTTTTGATTTGACAAAGGGGGAAAACAAGTACTAATTGATCATTCTTTATATGCATCTTTATTAATTCTTTTCTTAAATATTATAAGATGCTCTTTAAGTTATCTACTTGTGTGAATGTTAACTGATTAAGGGGGAGTATGTCTTTATAATGTTAGAACTAATATTGTCATCATCAAAAAGGGGGAGATTGTTGACTTATTGATTTTGATGATACAGACTTATTATCTCTAACATTAATCTGACAACATTATTAAGATAAACATTTCAAGAATTATTTTAATCAAACAAAGACGAGATCTTGACATGGACAAAGCTTGAACCTGGACTTGAACTCGGGATTTAAAGATTTGGACTACATTGAAGATACGAGAACCTGAAGTATTTTTCCTTGTTAGCATTTATAAGTCATTCTTAAAAGATCTGACAGAAATTCTAGTAAAGAGCCAAATCTTTTAGTCGAAGTCAAAACTTTCAGTCGAAGTCAAGACTTTCAGTCGAAGTCAAGACTTTCAGTCGAAGTCAAATCTTTTAGTCGAAGTCAAATCTTTCAGTCGAAGCCAAAACTTTCAGTCGAAGTCAAAACTTTTAGTCGAAGCCAAAACTTTTAGTCGAAGTCAAAATGTTTTAGTCGAAGCCAAATATTTGAGTCAAAGCCAAAACTTTCAGTCGACTAATTCTATTATTTTAGTCGAATCCTTCCTTTTTTAGCTTTCCCTTCTTAACAGTTCACTTCTGTTACTTGTATAAAAAGGGGTCCTGGAGAGCATTTTACATCTCTCTCTTGCGCGAATTATTTCTCTCTTAAAAAGTCTCTCATCTTGATCTTTTATTCTCATCTATTCTCTATTGAGTGAGTTTACCTTTGAGATAGTTCTTTGTAAGCTTTTTGGTTTGGTTCTTGAAAGAATATAGATCTTCCCACCTAAGAAGACTTAGTCTTAGTTTTCATTGTAACATATGCTCGAGAAGGAGTTTGTTTGTTGTATTCAAATTGTAAATCTCTTTTCGTTTGTAAACTATTGGAAACCTTGGAAGGGATTCAGAAATTGTACTACGGTTTGAGCTAGCACCCGAAGCTAGCTGGTTTAGTGAAAGACTCGAGTAGGTCTCCCTTGTGTGGAGTGCTCGAGGACAGGACGTAAGCTGGTGGGGCTGAACCAGTATAAATCTCTGTGTTAAATCTATTACCGATATATGTGTCATTACTTTGTAATTTTATTTTTAAATTTATACTCAAACTTGTAAAACACCTATTCACCCCCCTCTAGTTGTATTTAGGGACCTACATCCGGAACGTTAACGCTCAATTCATCAATCACTTAATCATAGAATCCTCAGACTCAAACAAAATAAATACTACCAATCTGTCAGTGCAACTAATCCATCAATTAATGTATTATTTCGAGTACACAATCATGATCAATAAACTAAATTTAAACATGATAATGAACTACAGAGGTTCACCCATGCAAAGGTTCTAAAGAGAAACACTACTTAAGTTCACTAGCTTGCTTTCTAGTTCAATTTCAATTAGTCTAACGCTGGTTACTACCTGCTGAGAAAAAGTCAAAGAGGAGTGAGCTTTTGAGAGCTCAGTAAGGTCGCTCAAACGAAGTAATTACGAACAATTCACAGATGCAATTTAATGAAAAATTTTTCAAGAATTTCAAAAGAATCATAACTAATTCCATCAGATGTCAATATGATTTTTGGACACAATGCAAACAATCAATTGCAGATACACCGGCTAGTCTAGTAAGGTACTAGCCCACACCAATACACCGGCTAGTCCGTCAAGGTACTAGCCCACACCAATATACTGGCTAGTTCTTCAAGGTACTAACCCACACCAATATCCTCCAATATACACCAACTCCCACCAAACACTTCGATGCAAATTCTCATGTCAATATGCAGAATGACAATAAACGATAATAGAATTACTAAATCGATGCACAATGAGAAATAAACACAGAGCATCGAATATGATTTCCAATAATCGCTTAAGGCTCAAGAAAAGATATTAAAGGCAAATAACGAATTCTCATAACAAATATAACGAAGTCCAAAGAAATTCGATAGCAATTCTTAAAAAATATACGAAAAAAAATTGATGAATTGGGTTTCGGATAGAAATTCCTTGCCTCGGTCCAAGCTAAGCGAAGCTACCGACCTCAATCAATATTTCCTGAATAAACCGGAATCGCCTCGCCGAAATCTTGCCGTCTACCCTTACTCTCTTTCTCTATATCTCCCATCTGTGACTCAGAGAACAAGCAAGAACCATTAGGGCCCGCTGATCTCTCCCTCAAAGCCCTATATATAACACCCTAAATTTGGAAAGTAGCTAAAAGTTCCCCCTAACTATCATTAGTTGGATAAAATTTTCACCCGAAGCATTTATTTCTACGAAATGGTCCAAAATAGATATTTACTATTATTTACGCGCTAAGAGAATTATTAACGGTTGTTACGCCATCCCGTTTCACACATCGTTGCAAAAAAGTACACTGAAGCTAAAAGAAAATTTTAATTGTCGCTAAAGTATTTCGACGATAAGAAAATAAATCCATCGCTACAAAATATAGCGATGCTAAGTTAAAAGTATTGTCGCTAAAAACATTTACCAATAAAATTTCTGCTCATTGCAAACAATGTTAAATCTTCGTATAAAAGTCGCTAAAATCGTTAAACGGAAATATCAATGCTAGCCAAAATTTTCGTTGCTAAGTAAAAGTATTTTTGCCGCTAAAAATTTTAAACGAATTGAAAAAATATCGGGGTGTTACATTAACGGTCAAATTTAAGGCTTAATTAATATGTGTATATCCATATCAGATAGAGTTTTAGAATTAATTTTTCAGTTCAATAAGATTAACAAAAATCAGACAAAATTACCTACAGAGTTTTAGTAACAAATTATATTAAATATTAATAAAAATTTCTAAAAAAGAAACACCAAACTAAATAGGACAATGTTTTGCATAACTAAAAGGAGTAAAAAAAAAGGAAGGGGGGGGGGGGGGGGGGGGATAAGCTAAGAAAAGCTTTTTTTATTTGTTATTAATCATTCATTTTCACACATGATTTTCATTGTTTAGATCCACGAGATTTTATTTTGTTTTATTATAAGTGCTTTTAAGATGTTAATAGTCAAATTAAAGTCTAATATGTAAATCTATGAGTTATGAAGAATTTAGAAGATGTAGAATTGGTTTTCTAATTTTATGATATTTACAAAAATCAGGCCAATAATACCTACAAAGTTTTTAACAATAGAATCATATTAACGAGTTAGTAAGTAGGGGTTGATTTTGTACTTTATATTTTTGAGATTTTATATTGTTATTTTAAAGTGATTTTGAGGTGTTTCATAATTAAAATTAAGTTCTAATATATAAGTATATTGATTAGGTAGAGTTCTAGAAGGTTTATAATTAATTTCTTAATTTTTTAAAGTTTAGGCAAATTGTACCTACGAATTTTCTAATATTTAATCATAGGACACCAAAACATATAAGATTCTTAAGGTATATATATCCAATTTAAAAAATTTAGAATCTTAATGAAGAGACCAATTAAGTTGAGGGACTACCCCGTGTTGGACTCTTAATGAGAGACCAATTAAGTTGGGAACTACCATGTTTTGTATATTATAAGTACTTTTAAGATGTTAAAAGTCAAAATTGAAGTCTAATATGTAGATTAATGGGTTATGAAGAATTTTAGAAGATGGAGAATTTGTTTCTTAGGTTTATAAGATTTACAAAAAATCAGGTCAATAATACGCACACAATTTTTTAACAAAAGAATCATAATAAAGAGTTAGTAAGTAGGGGATAATTTCGTAGTTTACATTTTTGAAATTTTATATTATTATTTTAAAGTATTTTTTAGGTGTTCATAATCAAAATTATGGCCTAATATATGAGTATATTGATTATGTAGAGTTTTAGAAGGTTTATAATTGGTTTCTTAATTTTACAGAGTTTACAAATATTTGGCAAATTAAACCTATGAGGTTTCTGATATTAAATCATAGTAAATAGTAGGTTATGATTTGTGAGATTTTATTTTATTTATTTTATGTGTTTTTTAGAAGTTAGTAGTCCAAATTAAAGCCTTTTGTGGATTATATAGAGCTTTAAAAGAAATAGATTTGATTTTTTAATTTTATAAAATGTACAAAAGTCTGGCCAATGAAGTAGAGTATAATTTTGGTACTTTACATTTTTGAGATTTTATATTGTTATTTTAAAGTACTTTTGAGGTTTTAATAATAAAAAATAAGGCTAATGTATAAGTATATTGATTAGGTAGAGCTTTAGAAGGTGCATAATTAGTTTCTTAGCTTTATACAGCTTAAAAAATATTGGATAAATTATACCTATGAATTTCTAATAATAAATTATAGTAAAGAGTTAAATAGAGTAGAAAAGAAAAAGAATACCAAAACAAATAGGATTCTTGAATTTTATATATCTAATTCAAAAGAGTTGAACTCTAAATAAAGAGACCAGTTAAGTTAAGGGACTACCACATGCAAAGCTGAAGCTTACATGGTAGAAAGAGAATGTTCTTAAAAAGTCTTACTTGTCGCGAAGACAGAGTTTCAAAAATTCTACGTATCGCAATTTTAATCAAAAGTTTCAACTTTTTATATATACTAGTTCAGTAACCCAGGCAAGGCCTGGGTGAGTCTTATTTAAACGCTATGAATATGTTTGAGTTTTCATATATTTTGGTAGAGTTTTGGTTGGGTATTTAAGTATCATGTCGATGGTTTTGAAAATTATGATTTATTCACTTAAAGTGAACTATAGAATTCAAAACATATGGCATTCATGCATTTCATATATAAGCAGTATCATAACTAAGAGAAATTCAATCAAAGCATAATTCTTAAATTATTTTATAATAGTAAAGCATGTTATAGTGCTTAAAAATTAGTAAGATTCAGAAGTTCAAAATAAAGTATTCAAAAAGTGAAGCATACAATGAGTAATCAATTATTTCACATTAAATTAGAATGTTACTTTGTTCTTTAATATTTTAGGTACTAATTTTATTTTTATACGAAAAGTTAAATTTCAAGAATTTATACACAAAATTATATTTATGCTATTTATTTTTCTGAACATATCCATATAAGTGTGAGACTTTTTTTTTTTGTTTTCCATGTTATGTAACGCATCACTGATCAACAATTTTATTTTATAAGTACCTCTGATAGAACTCCTTATTGTATATCAAATTAGACATTTGCTACAATGCTCTACAATGAAATTTAAAGTTTATAAAAAAAAGTACAAAAAAGGTACAAATAATTTTTTTAGTATATTATTGTCTAGACTGAATAAACCTACCTAAAAAATATATCATGAAAACTTTAGAGCAAAAATGGAAATAAGTGGAGCTCTTTTACTTCCTTTCAGACAACCAACCCTTTAAAATATAGAAATAGCCCTGAAAAAAAAAACTGTAGTATTATAGTTGCAAATATCTTTATTTTAATTGCTTTATGTTATGGTCATGTTCGGCGCTATTTCGACCATCCATTTTGATTTTGAATATTTTTTAAGATAATTAATTTTAAAATATGTGTGCATCATGCACTTAATTATTATCTGAACGATCATAAAAATGTTTTATCATTTTACAAAACCTTTTTTTAAGTTTGAGGGTAAACAATAATATAGCGGTGAATATTCGTACAATTGTCTAGATTGTGATATATGGAGATGTAATTGGATAAGGTTATGAAATTCTTATACTTATATCTTTGATTTGTAAATTATTCATTAAGTTCTAAGCTTAATATATTAAGGTGAATATAGAAGTTTGTGAAGTTAGAATACCATTTATATTTAATATTATTTTTTGTAGATTATCCTATATATACACACGAATTGAAACATAATAAATTAAAAACCAGTCGCGGTCATTTGTATTGGAAAATAAAAATTCTAAAAAAAGTGCACGAACTATACAATTAGTAATTTATTATGTAGACATAAATATGCAACTAAAAATAGACAATGGAACTGAAATTGAAGCACGTGGAGTAATATTCATTCATTTCAGATAATGACTTATTTTTATATACTGCCCATGAAAATCCCTATAACCCTCTATATAAAATAGTTAATGATCGATAAATATGCTTAGTGTCATTTTTGTTGACACCATAACTAAAGTACTTTTTCAAAGCCACTAAATAAGTGCCACCAAAAGTATACAACGACCATTGGGTTTCACTGTATGGGAGGTGGTAGGCATCTTCCTATGACTTAGATAGTGACAAAAAAATTCTTAGATTATCATCATTTTAAGAGATGTAATTAATCCTATAGTTAACCCTATAAAAGAAATGGTATAGCATTACAGTGACAATCCCTATGTTTAATTGTTTTACCTCAAGATCATGTTCAACAATTTTTGGGTTTTGATCCGTTTTTTAAAACTTTCTCAAAGTAATCAATTTAAAAATGCGTTATATTTGATTCCTTTGATTTGGGCATTTGAAAGAGTAAATGATTTCTATTTTATACTTTGAGTTATAATTTGTGAAGTAAACTGCTATTTTGGCATTTCAAAGATATCTAAACATAAAATCATATTTGTTTCTTATATTGCTTATATAAAAAGATGTTAAGTATTAATCCATATTTTGTATACATTGTCTTCGTACTTTATATATGTGAAATTCTATTTTGTTATTTTAAAGTGCGCTTAAGATATTAACAGTCAAATTTAATGCCTAATATGTAAGTATATTCATTAGGTAGTGTTTTAAAAACTTTAGAGTTAGTTTCCTAGTTTTAAAAGGATTACGAAAATTAGGCCAATAATATTCACAATTTTTTTAAAAATAAATTATAATACATAGTTAATAAGTTGGGGTGAAAAAGGATAGTGATCAAAACAAATAGGATGATGAATCGCAAAGTAAGAAGGGTAAAAAGAAAAAAACACTAAAATCTAATTTATTGAAAGTTCAATGTTATATAATTAAAATTTTAGAATCATTTTTCCAGTTTTAAAAGGTTTACAACAATTAGAGCAATAATGTTCACAAATATTTTAATAATAAATTTGAGTAAAGAGTTAATAAGTTGCGTAAAAAACAGAAAAGGACATTAAAACAATTAAGATGATGTGACAAGTAAGATGGATAAATAAGAAAAAGAACACTTAAAAAAGCTTATATATTTTAAAGTTTAATGTGATAAAATTAGAATTAACTGGTGAAGTAAAATCTCATATTGGTATTTTTAAATTACTTACTACAATTAACTCATATTCTTTCTACATGTTGCTTCTATATAAAGAAAAGAAAGTTTTAAATTTGTGACCTATCATTTTTTTTTTCATAAGTGACTTATGTTTGAGTATTTATGTTGTTATTTAAAGGTGCTAATAGTTAAAATCAAGTTCCAATGTGTTGATACTTTGATTATGTAGAGTTTTAGAAGGTGTAGAATTGATTTTTTTTACTCGTATAAGATCAACTAAATTTATGGTAATTATATATACATCCGAATTTCTCAATAATAAGTTACATTGAAGAGTCATGATGCATGTGTGTGTATAATTTGTAGAGATTGAAGAGGAATGGAACACCAAAGCAAACATGATGACGTGTAATTTATGTTTTCTTTATGTTTGAGTATTTATTTTGTTATAAAAAGTATTTTTGAGGTGTTAATAGTCAAAATCAAGTCCTAATATATCGTTACATTGATTAGATATAGTTTTAGAAGGTATAGAATAGATTTTTTTACCTTTACAAGGTCTACTAAGTTTATGGTAATAATACCTTCGAATTTTTAATAATAAGTTATACTAAATAGTCATAATACATGTGTGACTTTTAAGAAGTAGAGATAAAGGAGGAATAGAAATCCAAACAGACACGATAACTTGTAATTTATGTTTTCTTTATGATTCAGTGTTTATGTTGTCAGTTAAAGTATTTTTGAGGCATTAATAATCTAAATTAAGTTCTAATATTTTGATACATTGATTAGATAGAGTTTTAGAATGTATAGAATTGATTTTTTACTCTTATAAGGTCAACTAAATTTATAGTAATAATATCTTCGAATTTTTCAATATAAGTTATAATAAAGAGTAATGATGTATATGAAACTTTAATAAGTAGAGGTAAAAAGAGGAATGAAACTTCAAAACAAAGATGATGACGTGTCACAAATTTGAACAAAGATGATGTGTCGCATAATTGGAAGGGTAAAAAGGAAAAAGAACACTAAATAAAGCTTATGTGTCGCTTCGACAACGCACAACGCTTCGTCTATTATATATTTATATGATATGATATATGATTAATTTTACGCTACACCCCATACTTAGGGGTCAGTTGCACCCAGCACCCGATAGTTTTAGTTTTGGCAACCAACACCAAAATGTTTAAAATCTTCGTATCCAATATCAAATGACGGTCAAACTGGCGCTTGACCATATGTTTGTTACTTTTTAAAGGCCAAATGGTCTTTTTACCGGTTAAATCCACCTTTTGTTCACATCAGCTCCAAATGACACCAATAATTGACACGAGGTCCTCCACATAATTTCCTCACCCTTTCTTTTTCTTTGACTAATCATCTTCCTAATCCCACGACCCACCCTGCCCCGTCTTGCCCTTGCCCCCGCCTCACGCCAAACCTCTGTCACTGCTACCAACATACACTAAGCCCCACTCCCCACTGTGCTACCACCTAGCCCATCCATAACCTTTTCCTCAGTCCCTCCTACAACCCCGGCCCTCCCATAGCCCCTCCCTTAGCCCCACCGACAACACAGACCTTCATTAGCCCCATCCCTGCTTTACTTCGGCGACACCGCATCACGGTCATAACAACCCTACACCAGACCACCTTTACTACACTGATTATCTCCCTAACCACCATTACCTCCAAAACTTTCAATCCATCACCAAACCAACACCAACAGTACCACTGATTCGGACCATTAATGCGGACCCACAACCACCCAACCATCACCACCACCAAATCACAACCCACGGGTTCACCATAATCACCATCAATCTCAACCCTATCACTATTAGCAACCAGATCCATGACCGAAGACCCAGCACCACTAGTTTAAAAATATGCTCGAATGACCGAATCACGATAGTTGCCGGCGAACCCAATCATTCATTGCTAGTCTCGTTGAGTCAACTCCGGCGCCGCACCCAAAACATAGCAGCACCACCACCATTCTGGGATGCAGATCTGGGGCTTGTTGGTGGCACCACAATGATGTTGGGCCATGGCTGGTTGGTGGGGTAATTGGAAAGGGCTCGGTGATAGATGGGTTGGGTGGTCAGATATGGTGGGTGGGTGTGATTGTGGGTTGCTAGGGTCAGCAGCTAGCGATGGTGGGTTTTCAGGTCGTGATGGAGGTGAGGATTCGTAGGTTGGTGGCCGTGGGGGTTTGGTTGCACGTAAGTTGTGGCAACAGAGTTTTTAGGTTGGTGGCCGTAATGTGCTCAACAAGGGTGGTGGTAGAAATGAGTGGGTGGGGTGAGGGTGGGGGAGAAAGATAATGAAGTAGGTCCAAGGGGATAAATTAATTGAGGAATTGATCACATGGAAATGACATGGACACCATGTCATTTGTAAAGGACAAAGAGACTATTTTGCCCCTAAAATTTAACAGAAGTGCGGTCAAAGGCCATTTTGACCGTTATTTGGTACTAGAAACCAAGATTTTCAAAATTGTGTTGGGTACTAATTTTAAAACACTGGGGTGCTGGATGCAACTGACCACTAAGTATGGGGTGTAGCGTAAAATTAATCCTATGATATATGATATGATATGATAGATAGATAGATAGATATTATAGGCTTTGTATGAAGGAGGCCCTGATTCTTCAATAGCTAGCTTCATCCAATATTGATGGCTTCAATCAGTCGAAAAATATGTTCAATATAGGCTAGTTTAGTGTAAAGAGATAAGCAATAAATTGTGCATCAAGAGTGAAGAATAACTGCGAGGTGCCCACTATCTTAGTCATAACATCTTGAAAGGAACATTCAGCTTTCAATATTTCTTGAGCAGTTTTGTACCTCTACCTAAGCACATTACTCATGACATTTTATACTTTTTTCCTAGAATATCTTGCAGAACGGCGGAGTCCCATGTCACACAATTTGGATAAAAAAGAGTCTTATTTGTTCGCAACAGTTTTCTCTTTAGATTTCGAGCCTAGATATACACCATCTAACGAGGTAGATGATCACGTATACATTCTTGAAAAAGAAGATATACATTGTTCTCAAAAGGTTGCCTAAGAGGATAAAATGGCAAGTCAGCCACACGTACATATATGTCCTAAAAAACTTTAAATGATATAAAGATGGTTATTAGAAGATTGTTCCCATCCAGTTGTAAATACATGTTCTAAAACACTCAAAATGATACAAAACACTTTAAATGATATAAGGATGTAAATCCTAGCTGGTCTATCATGTCAATGTTTTGTTTGTTTTACAAACCGAAACACATAACTTAGCATTCTGATTCTCTACATCAATGGCAATATTAGGCATCCATCACATGTGGGTTAATATGTTGACACTCCTGCCTTTGGATTTTTTATTTTCTCCTATGAAATGACACCAAAGGAACAGAAACTGAATGGGAATGGTGCATGGAAATGAGGAGCAATAAAATGTAGTAGGACTTTAACCATAATATGCTTCCAAAAAGAACAATAAATATGTTACTTTTAATAACTGGTTATTACACCATTCGGCTTAAGAAGCGATATTGATCTGCAAATCGGTGAATATGGATGCTTGTTTGGCTTGGGCTTCTTGTCCTAGTCTTGAGGAACGCCCTCCAGATGGTGTCCATTGACATCGTTGCTAGATGACGCCTGTGAGTTTGGCTCATGCTCATTGTGATTGTGGTGGTGGTGGTGAGGAGGGTTAGGCGCTCCAGCTGGTGGTGGTGGCTCAGACACATCAGGTGCTCCTAATGGTGGTTCGGGTGACACTGGCCATTTAGGCACATCAGGTGCTCCTACGGGTGGTTCGAGTGACTCCTCGGGTGATTGAGGGACGTCGGGATCTTCTGTAGGTGCTGCTGCTGGTATTGGCGATGGATAGAAAGGTCTATACTTTCTTGGCATCCCTACTTCCAGCATCTCTGCCTGATAAGGAGAGTCATCTTCTTGGATATAAGAAGTCGTTGATGGAACCGCGAAAACCACAACTCCAAGTAGCAACACCAATATGTATGTAGTAGTCATCTTGATTGAGTTTTCGATTTTGATGCTGCGTAAGTGATAGGCATTGGAAACTCTTTTATAAGAGGGACAACTAAAGTCTCAATGGTCATAGTCAAACCTTTGTCAACTCAACATGCGTTCTTAGGTAGCAAATGTGATTTTCTAAGTAAATCCAGTTACTTCAACCCTGAGAGGTGGAGCAAATCTCTGAAGATTTTGGTCCAAATCCATGAAATGTAAATGATAAATCAACAAGACTGAAAAGGTTTGCCGAAGGATTGCACAAGCAATTGTGCATGTACTACAACCTTGGATTGTTGTTTGTTTCTAACTTCTTTTGGTTTATATCTTACAAATTGCAGTAGATAATTTTACAGGCTGCTCCACATAAGAATCTTAGCACAAGACAGATTTTACTTGTATAATAGCGTAGTATGTCGAGGATTTTAATCATTTGACCCCTCTATGTTAGGCAATCCGTTCTACCGAGATTGAAGAAGTTTTTACAAAATGAACGTTCACAAGAAAGCATACGGTTCTACACCAAAATGACTTATCTTGGTTGAATTTCTATGCTGTGCAACAGGAGCATCGATTACAAAATGAGTTCTTTCATACCTTCCTTTCTTTGCATCTGGGGATAAAGTTTCAAATTTCTTTCTTTAATCGGGCATTGACTTGTATGATTTTCAAGGCTACATATTTGTCAAATCTAACGGCCGAGTATTTGCCTGATTTTCTCAATCACTGAAGACTGAAGACCCCAAAGCTAACGATTTGTTCTTAAATTTTGAGGTGACTAGAGGGTAGTCACCAAGGGGCTATTTGCTTCGGGAAAAATGATTCAGGAAAAACTCTTTCCCACAAATGCTTTTGGGAAATAGCATGCTCGTCTTTAAATACTTGCACAGATTTCATTTTCAGTTGTTTGGGCAACGCAAGGAAAAATGATAAAATCACTAATACTAAAAACAATAAAATAAAGAGAAAATAATACAAATATTATAAAATCTTCAAAGACATTATCAACAATTCCACGACCTTGTCCGATTTACATACATGTCAATAGCGAAAAAGAAGTACAATAAAATGATGCTAAGCTCATGTAGATTAAACAAAACCCAAAATTAAAATTACTTTCCCATTAAATGCTTAGTCATTAAATTCGCTATCCATAACTATCGAGGGTTGTCACTTATTAGTTTAAACGCTGAACAATTTAAGAAACTCAATATACGAACATGAGACGAATGTGGAATACAAATTACATTAGAAGACAACTTTAACCCCAGTGCACCATTCGAAGGTCTCCATATAAATCTTAGGAGTAAAAACCAATTAATGTTGACATTTGTCCGCAACAGTCTCTTGATGTTGGATAATTTGTGATTGGCCTTATAACATCCTGCCCATGAACTCATAAGTACCTGCTTAGCTAGCCTTTTTAAGGGAGACATTACCCTATGGTGGAGCCGTGGACCGGGTCGTTTTATAGATAGTCTTAGAGCCGACTCTTGAAAGCTCAGGCCTGACTATCCAGTCGGATTGCCTATCGTTGTGCGAAAGAAGGCAAGCCCGAGTAACGAAGAGTGAGTCTCCCACATTGGCTAAAGAGAAAAATTCTGGGATATGTGTGATCGAGCCTTAGTAAGGATGTTAAGGCATAAGGTGGGAAAATTGTGATATCCCACATTAGATGTCGGATGATTTGTGATTGGCCTTGTAAGATTATGTCCATAAACTCATAAGTACCTACTTCGCTAGCCCTTTTAAGGGAGGCATTGCCCTGTGGTGAGGTTGTGGACCGAGCCATTATATAGATTATATTAAAGCCGACTTTTGAAATCTTGAGTTAAACTATCCAGTCGGGTTGCCAAATGGTTGGGGGAAATGAAGACAGGCTCTGCTATATCCCACATGAAGAGGATCGTTGGAGCAACGAAGGGTGAGCCAGGTATATCCCATATTGGTTAGAGAGGAAGATTCTAGGCTATGTGTAATTGAGTCTTAGTGAGGATGTAAATGCATAAGGTAGGGAGATTGTTATATCCCACACTAGACGTGGGATAATTTATGATTGGCCTTAAAAGACCATGCCTATGAACTCATAAGTATTTACTTAGCTAGCCCTTTTGAGGGAGGCATTGATCTGTGGTGGAACCATGGACCGAGTCATTCTACAGATTGTATCAGAATAGACTTTCAAAAGCTTGGGCTGGGCTATCTAGTTAGGTTGCCTATGGCTGGTAGAAACGAAGGAAAGCCTGACTATATCCCACGCTATCTAGTTAGGCTGCCTATGGCTGGTAGAAACGAAGGAAAGCCTGACTATATCCCACATCAAAAGGATGTTTATGCCAATGAAGGGTAAGCCAGGTATATCCCACATCGCTTAGACATGAAGATTATAGGCTATGTGTGATCAAGCCTTAGCGAGGACGCTAAGGCATAACATAGAGAGATTGTGATATCCCACATTGAATGTAGAATGATTTGTGATTCACCTTATAAGACCTTGCGTATGAACTCATAAGTACCTATTTGGCTTGCCCTTTTGAGGGATGCATTGCCCTGTGATGGGGCCATAGATCGCGTTGTTACAAGTGGTATCCACCGACTCTTAAAATCTTGGGCTGTGTTATCCATTCAGGTTACCGATGGTTAGGAAAAATATAGGCAAGTCTGGGTATATCACATATCAAGAGAATGGTTGGGGCATCAAAGGGTGAGCCGGATATATCCCCTATCGGCTAGAGAGAAAGATTCTGGACTGTGTCAGATCGAGCCTTAGTGAGAACACTAAGGCATAAGGAGGAAAATTGTGATATCCCACATCGGCTGTTGAATAGTTTATGATTGGCTTTATAACCATGCCCACTACAAAGAATAAGGCTTTTGGCGACGGAAAAATCCGTCTCTAAAAGCCTTAATTCTATCATTAAAAGTTTTAGCAACGGAACTACCGTAGCTAAAAGTCTCTAGTATAAATGCCCGTAACTAAAAATTTTGTGACAGAATTTTAAAATTCATCGTCTAATATTGAACTTTCTACGACAGATTTTTTTATAATTTAGCGACGGAATTTCTGTAGCTAATTGTATTTTACATATTTTAATTAATTTATTTTTTTTGTGAAATTAATTTAATCGGTACATATTTTAGTGACGGAATATAATTTAGAATTAAGTACAGTTTTATAGACGAAATTAATCCGTCGCTAAAAGTCAACTTTTTTAAAAACAAAATTTAATGCCCAAACCTCTAATAAAAAATTCAATCCTCAACAACAACGCACAATCCCCAAGGCACAAACAACTATATATAATCAAATTTAAAAAAATATTTATTATAATAAAAAATGCACAAGCCGGGAACCGGATACAGCCGGTTAGGGGAAGGGAGAAGAGTACAAGTCAGGCAGGAAGACAAGCTGGGACCGGGCACGAGAAGGGGCTCATCAGGTGTTGTCGAGTCTCGGATCTGGATCCTCCTGATCCGGGTCCGGCTTGGCATGTCCAGCAAGGGTGCCCTATTGATCCTGCTTCCTGATCATCCTCAACACCACCATAGCAATGCGCTAGATCTCCTCCTTGGCCAACGGACACGGAGGAGCCGATGTCTGTGAAGGGGCAACGGGGGGTGGGGAAGATCCTATCACGGCACGTGCAGTCGTGCTAGGCAAGCCGCATATGCGGTCTTTCGGCCGATTGACGACCTCCGGTGTAGCCAGTCATTGCTTCAACACCCCAGTACGCGCACCCGTACTAGTGGACGCTAATGGCTGTCCGGACTGATGCTTGGACCCCCTAAGTTGTTCATACAAGGCCTGCAAGAACAGTGATTTAAATATATGTTAGTGCATTAATTAATACAACAAACATTGAATAGAAAGACAAAAAATTAGCAACTTAAACAAATTGACTAACATCGATCCGCTGGGCAATATCTGAAACATAGTCACCTGCCCGGTGCACCTCGTCCTTATCCTTCTTCCGCACGTGCTTCTGATTATACTTCAGTGCATAAAAAAACATCATAAGCTCTGGCGATCAAAGCGATCTGGTGACCTACAACATTCCATAACCCCGACCATCCCCCTAATCCTCTCTACCCAACCCCCATAGTGGTCGACAATGGTTCTCTCCAGGCTTCTCTGTCGGAAGTCTCACACCAACACCCTCCTCCGCACCCCGATCCTCCATCAGATCCATGTTAACAGGTAAATTTTGGGCTAACCCAGGCAGTCAAGAAAACCCCCTTGAGGAGACCCCAGGAAAAACCTCTACACCTCTACCTTTTGATAACTCTAAATACCTGTTAGTACCATTCAAAACATTAATGGCTGAACCATTAATGGAGGTGAGAAAAACCTCAAAAAATTAAGAAAGCACAACTACTGCGTGAAATGGAGGGCACTCTGGCAACTACTGAACCAATCACTAGAGAAGAAATCATGGTGTACTCTGCTATAACAGAAATAGGGCAGCTGGATTCAAACCAAAAGACAAGGAAACAAGAAATGGTACAGAAATGTCGGCCCGTATGGAAACAACCCCAGCATACTTCAAGACAATAGAACTTTCCAGCTCAAAATCTTACCGTGATGTTGTCTTCAAGAACTAAGATGAAAAGGTGGTGTATTTTATAGAAAACACTAACGGCGTCTTTGATGATATGGCTCCTGAAGAATCAATAGACAGCACCAACCAGAGCATACCGAAAGTCAAACTTCCTGAAGAAATGATCCAACACATTTGTGCTCAGTGGAAAGACTGCCTAATAGTTAAATTACTGGGAAAAATATAGGCTTTAGAGCTCTATCTACACGGCTCAAGTCAACTTAGGATCTTCATGGTGATTTTGAAATTATCGATTTAGATGATGGATTCTTTCTAATTAAGTTCGATTCCAGAGCTGATGCGGAGCATGCGCTTAATGGAGGGCCTTGGATTACTCTTAGCCATTACTTAACTGTTAGAAGATGGGAGCCAAACTTCAAGCCATCAGAAGCCATTGAAACCACTACGGCAGTTTGGGTTTGGCTACCAGAACTCCCAATTGAATATTACAGTGAAAACGTTCTACGAAGAATCGCGGTCAAACTCGGCCGACCAATTAAAGTAGACTTTAACACAGCCACTTCGATCCGAGAGAAATACGCTAGAATCTGCATCAAAATTGATTTATCCAAACCTCTGATACCGGCAAATATTCTGGCAGGGAAAGAATACAAGGTGGAATACGAATTCTTGCCGGTAATTTGCTTCAATTGCGGCCGCGTGGGACACCAAAAAGATAATTGTACTCAACGGTTGGAAACCGGGGCATCAGGGAGAAACAACGCCAGCCAAGATAGGCTTCTGACAAAGGACAACGGAAACCTGCAAGGCCAGAACGGAAACTTCAACGTCCGAATCCCGAAAAGAAAAAGGGTCAGACACAACAGAAACCTAATTATGGTGAATGGATGGTGGTGAAGAAAAGAGCCCAAAAGGCCACACAAAAGAAATACACAGACCATCCCAACCCTGGTCCAAGAAAATACTAAGATAGCCAAGTCCATATGACTAAACTGTCAACAGCCTATAATAATCGCTACAAGGCCCTAAATTCCCTGGCCCATTTGCCCCAGATATCCTTGGTCCAACAGACACCTTTAGCTCGGGCCCAAACCAAAAACACAAAGAACCAAGCAGAAAAAACCAAAGTTTTGGCAGCCCACCCAAGCATCAACATGACCTACACAGGTACCAGCAACGAAATCACAACCACCCCCATGACTGTTGACATCATTCCCAGTGAAACAACTGGAGCAATCTCAGCCGCTAAATCTACCTTAAAACCTAAAACTAACTCCAACCTCACCTCTCCCTTAGAATCGCCGCCCCAAACTGTACAACTTTTATATAGCTCCTCTAGCCAAGCAACTATTTCGCCTCCCACAAAGCTCATCCCTAAAAACGATCCCCTGCTTTCTCACCCAACAATCACCGGCACCCCCCCCCCCCCCCCCCGCGGATCCTGTTCCCCATACGCTGAGACTAGATGACACATACCCAAGTCAGGCAACTCGAGTTTTGCAGAGTGAAAATGAAGGAAACAAAAGGGAAGAATTAATCTTATTCACGGAAATGGAGGTCTTAATAGAAAATTTTTGAATGGTTCTTACTCCAGATCGGTGGATATAAGTCGAAGCCCCACTAGAGGTACGATTATCAGCAATAACTCACCCGTTTATAGGGATGAAGAAAGTAGAAGGTCTTTTGAAAGGTAAAGCCCATCTTTTTTTCAAGATCTTTTCATCCATAAGCACTCCATGACTACCCTTATATGGAACACTAGAGGTACAGGAAACAAAAAATTCAAGAGACATGTCCACCAGCTAGCTCAACAATTTAAATTTCAGATGGTTGCCTTGCTGGAAACCAAAGTATGTTTCACATCTATGGCAGACTACTTTGAAAAATTTGGTCTCACGTCCACAGCTATTGTAGATCCGGATGGCAGAGCGGGTGGTATTTGGGTTCTATGGAACCCCGAGGAATTTTCCGTGACCCCTCTCCAATTACATAGTAAAGTGGTTCATGTGGAATTCAAGAACACAAACTTCAAAAACTGGAACTTCTCGGCTTTTACGGTAACCCCCAAATCAACAACAGAGCCAAACTGTGGGATAATCTCTCCGACTTTGCTGAAGTCGTCCCTGCCCCCTGGCTTCTCGTAGAAGACTTCAATGATTATATGGGACCTAACGAGCAACAAAGTTTCACTACCTTCAATGACTTCCAAAGATGCCAACACTTCTGCAATAATATTAACAGCTGTGATTTGATGGACATTGGATGTTATGGACCTAAACTCGCCTGGGATAATGGGTGACAAGGGCTTTCCAATACTGAGGAACAGTTGGATCTTGCCTTGGTGAATTCTGACTGGCGTCTTTAATTCCCTGAGGCCGCCATCACCAATATTCCGCGTATGTACTCTGATCATTGTCCTATGATTTTACATTTTAATGGCATTGATAAATTTAGATATAGAATTAAGCCTTTCCTCATGGAAGCCATGTGGAATGAACACTAAGATTTCAGAAACATTGTCGTTAAAGCCTGGTGTAATAACGCCTCTCTCAACACTGCCAAAAATAATTTTAGACCATTAGCTTCTAAATGGAATCAAAATACTTTCGGAAACCTTTTCCGGAGAAAAAGACATATATCGCCAGACTTAATGGTATCAACTGCTATTTCTAATCATTTTAGTTTTAACCTCGATAATCTAGAAAGAGACATCAAACGTGAACTTAACTCTATCCTTGATCAAGAAGAAATATTCTAGAAACAAAAGTTCAGGGAAGAAAATATCAGACTTAGGGGAAAAAACACCAAATACTTTCATATAACTACTCTAAAGAGAAGGAAAAGAAATAGAATTGAAGGGCTGAAGAATGAGAATGACATTTGGACTGATGACCCTACTGAGCTGAAAAACATTATAATTTCTCACTTTCAAGAAATTTTCATGAATAAGAATACTACCACTCCCTTTATTGACTGGCAGAATACTGCGAGTTTCACCCTGGAACGGCAAGTGGGCCTTACTGTTATCATTGAGGATTCTGAGATTAAAAGTGTTGTCTTTAATATAAAAGCCAACAAAGCTCCGGGCCCTGACAGTATACCTTCCATTCTCTATCATAATTTCTGGGATATCATTGGCCCTTCTACTTGTAGCTATGTCAAAAGTTGTTTTCATACTAAAAAACTTCCTTCTACTGACAAAGATGTCTTCATCTCTCTTATACCCAAAGTTTATTTTTCAAAAAAAATAAACCAATTCCGTCCCATAAGCTTGTTTAATGTGAACTATAAGATCATCACCAAAATCATAGTCAATAGAATCCGTCCGTTCCTTGAAGAAATCATCAGTCCTTTCCAGAGCAGCTTCCTCCTTGGAAGACACGCCATTGATAATGTTTGTATTACTCAGGAAATAATTCACTCTTTATCCCTTAAAAAAGGAAAACAAGGAGGTATGATCTGGAAAATAGACCTAAAAAAAGCTTATGACAAAATTAACGGGTGCTTTATAAGACAAACTTTATATGAATTTAAATTCCCAAAAAAATGATCTTATAATGGACTATATTGTGGGCAATAAATTAAATTTCATATGCAATGGTGAGATCACTGAGAGTATCACCCCCGAGAGGTAATAGACAAGGAGACCCTCTGTCGCCTTATATTTTTGTTTTGTGCATGGAGAGGCTTACTAACCTTATATTCAATAAAACTAGTGCCAAGCTTTGGACTAGGCTTAAGGCTTCCCCCCATGGTCCTGCTATTTCTCACCTCTTCTACGCCGATGACCTTATGATGTTTGCTAAAGCTGATAAAAATAACTGTGATCACATGATAGATACTCTCACCAAGTTCTGTGATAAGTCTGGCCTTAATATAAATACGGGCAAATCTAAGATTTTTTTGTCCACTAATACTCCTAGGCACGTTGGGTTAGAGATTAGCTACTTGTGTGGTTTCCCTCTTACTTAGAACCTGGGCAATTACTTTGGCATGCCTCTTATCCATGATAAACTGTCTAAAAATCACTTCTCTCATATCATTGAAAGAGTGCAAAAAAGACTTGCTGGCTGGAAATCTAAGCTTATATCCCTCAATGGAAGAGTTACCCTTGTGAAAGTTGTCACTGCTACCCTGCCTACCTATGCTATGCAAACCAAGGCCTTCCCCATAACTACCTGTCAAATGTTGGACAAAATCAATAGGAACTTCTTATGGGGTAACACTTAAAATGCCAAGAAAATACATCTCATCAACTGGGACAAGGTTTGAGAACCTATTAGTCTGGGAGGATTAGGTATTAGGAAGACCAGAAATAACAACCTTGCTATGCTTTCCAAACTGGGCCGGACTATCATTCAAAATGCCCCTAAAACTTGGGTTGAAGTCATGAAAAGCAAGTACAAAATCCCCATCAATCCCAGATTTTGGAAAAAAGGTAAAAGGACTTCATACATTTTGAGAGGTATCTTAAGCACCAAAGATTATTTAGTTAAAGGAACTAAATGGGTGATTGGCAATTGGGAATAATACCTCCCTGTGGGAAGATTGGTGGTGTGGGCCTAGCCCCTTAATGCTGAGAATAGAAGAGGTAATGAAGAAACCAGAGTTAGTAACATTATCATAAGGGAAAATTGGTATCTGGACAAAATCAACAGCTCCTTGGATAAAGATGAGATTGATGTCAAACGTAATACCCCCATCCCATGTTTTAGCTCCTTCCAGGACACTCCTAGCTGGGGATATTCTGGCAATGGTTCTTTCTCTACCAAAGCCTTCTATAAACTCCTGATTGAGTCCCTTATCTCTAGCTCCCACATCCCTCCTACTACATGAAATAGGCTTTGGCGTCTACGTATACCAAAAAAAAATCATAGGATTTTTGTGGGTTGTTCTCCATGAGCCTCTTGACCAACAATTTGAGAAAAACCAGATGTATTACTAATGACAACACTTGCCCCAGATGCAAGCGTTATGAGGAATCCACCATCCATGTTCTTTAGAACTATGTTTTTGCTTAAAGAGTTTGGAAACATTTCCTAAGCAATCAACAGATTCAAGAACTCCAAAACTTGGACGTTGCTCAATGGTTTTGGAAAGGTATTGATCTTGAGGTCATCTCCAACCAAGTAGGTAAATGGGAAACTCTCTTTATATCTATTTTGCGGACTAACTGGAAATGCAGGAATCTAAAAGTCTTTGACAACAAACACTGCTCCACAGATTAAGCTATCTCACCAGCAACCAACTTACAAGGAAAGTCGTTATCACCTTTCTAAAAAAATATAAATGCCCCTAAACCAAAAATCTATAGACTAATCAAATGGCATTTCCCTGTGACGGGTTTTATTAAAATCAACACGGATGGAGCTTCAAGAGGTAATCCTGGGCAAAATGGATAAGGATGAATTGTAAGGGATGATAGAGGCTGTTGGCTCAAAGGTTTCTTTGGCAGCATTGGTAAAAACTCAAGTCTTAATGCGGAAGTATGGGGTATTCATCGAGGCCTAACAACCATTCGTGAAAGAAATTGGAGACAGACGACCCTTGAATCAGATTCTAAGGAATAAGAAATTCAAAGTCACCCCTTGCGTGCCCTTGTTGAAGACTGTCGGGAAATAATAACTCAAACGGGATGCGTGTTGACACACACCATGAGGGAAGGCAACAAATGTGCCGACTACCTAGCGAACTTGGGAGCTAGCCAAGGATAATTTTACGTTCATCTTGCAGAAGCTCCCACAGATTTGGGAAGCCTTATTGTTGCAGATATGAGTGGAGTTGCCTTTGAAAGGCCTCCCAACTAACTCTCTGTTTTTCCTTTTTCCGTTGTACCAAAAGAAAATAGATTATACGTCAGTGCTACGATCTCATCCTCCTCCAGATCCGGGTGCTCGATCGCATTCATGTGCAGATGATGTCGTGTGCCACCGACCCCCCCTGTGCATCGGATCTCTGTTATGTCTGTTCTCGGCCCCGCTCTTACTCTTGGCATCCCAGCCTGGATCTGTAACCCACCGATCTATCATCTGCCCCCATACAGTCGAAGATATCCAATGTGGGGGATATCTCTTCATCTCCGTCATCGGGGCACCCTCGGATAGCATCTTCTTCACCCGGTCCCGTGCGTCGTGGAGCCATCGGCGGTAATTCTTGCCGATGTAAGCAAAGAAGGCCTGCCGCCCCAGTGCCTGCTGATCAGGCGAGTCAAACGTGAACCCCTCCTACAAGGCATTCAATAACACAAATTAATTTAAAAACAAACTCTAATTAAACAAATACTATCGCGCAAAAAAAATACTTCACCGTACCAGCCACTCCTCCCATAGGGACTCCCTCGCAGCGGCATCCCAGTCCTTCCAGTACAGGCGTGGCTCGAAGAATCGGCCCTTCACAAGAACGCCGATCTTCGTCCTCGCCTGATTCTCCAGGATCCTGCCAAAGAAGTAAATAAATAAATTAATACAGTTCAAATATAAATTAACACCCCAAAATTTTAATATAAGGCATGATGTGATTTTTTTTTTACTTACAGGCCCTCCTGGGTGAGCGTAACTCTCTGTTTACGCTGGGGGTCGATGCGTACCCCGCGTGTCGGGCCACGGCCTCGTCGAGATCCTACAAAACACAGACATTAATACAGTTCAAATATACTTTAAATATAAGGCTAGCGAAAATGACTAAACACCGTTATCAACTATACCTGAGGTAGAACCCACAGAAGAAGGAGAATCAACGCGCGTGTGGGATGAATCTGCGTCAGGCTGGGGCGACAGTTGGGGCTGAGGCTGGAGCTGGGGCCCCGTCTGCTGTACGCGAGCACTCTGTGCCTCGTCATCAGTGGGCAATGACGAGGTGGGACCCACCGGGGAGGAAGCAGCTCGGCGTCCACCCCGGCCACGAATAGCCCGTATCCTATCCATATCTGACTTTGTATAGATAAATTGCAAAGACATTAACACATTAAAAATAATAATTTGGCAGAAAATCATCATCGGCACTATATATATGAACGGAGGTGCAAAAACACATCAATATGAACCAAGTTCTAAAATGTTACAACATTACAAGTCAATCATTTTCAGTTTATCATCTTTATCACTAGACTCGTCGTCCTCTTCTTCGTGGGACTCGTCGTCCTCTTCATCTTCTAATTCATCCTCTTCATCAGTAGACTCAGTCACATCATCTCCAACACTTTCAACGTCTTCTGCGTCATCATCTACGACTTCTTCTCCTACATGAAGTGTTGTTGGAAGAGGAAGATCGTCCTCCTCGTTGTTGACCTCAACAGGTAACAAGACAGGTGGTTGGTCGGCTTGAAAGGAGTCTAGCTCACTGTCATATGTCACGGGCAATTTCTTGGACTTGATAATTGTATACCAATGAGATTTGGGATTGGCGACTTCCTAAAAGACTTGTGCAGCTTGACTAGCAAACACAAAGGGCTCGTCTGATGCAAGTCTTGACTTGACATTGACATCTACAATCCCTTGAGAGCTAACACGGATTCCTCTACTGCATGTGACATCGAACCACGTACACTTGAACATTACCAGGCGGTTTTGGGAACCCAAATATGTTAGCTCAACAATCTCATCTAGCTCTCCGTAAAAATCCATGCAATTCTCGGCATAACAGTCGCCGTTGACCAAGACTCCACTGTTTTGGGTTTGTTTTGTTCGGTCATCATCTTTTACGTTAAACCTAAACCCGTTGATGATATAGCCTCCATGACAGGATGCTTTTTGTTAGGGCCTTGAGCTAGTAATTTCAAGCAGGAGGCCACTGGTCTATCCATTGACTGAACCTATTGTAGATGACGGTAAAAATTAAGGATAAATCAGTATACTAATTGGCCACAGAACTGTATATAACACATAATATAATTTCGTTAAAGACTTACACGCCTTTTGAACCACTGTACAAATTGTGATTTTCGATGAGATTCAAGTCCAGCGGGATCAGTGATTAAAGATTCCGCATCGAACTCACTGCAAACCAATATAGTTGACTCGCTTATCACACACTTTCAATTATGTACAGCAATGTAAGTGAATTAAGACATTAACTTACTCAACGAATGCCAAAACTTCATCGCAATTTAGAAGGGCATATATTGTTGCAGCACTGTACTCTTCATCCGTTAGCCATCGAGTATACGTTCGGCCGAACGGACTATCTGACTGCTTGAATATTGACAATTGCCCTTCCAAATTTGTGCTTGATCCGGGGTCATTTTGGCCTAGTTGATTTAACCTTGTATCAACATCAGGCCCAAATATTGACTACAAAAGTTTACAAGTTCTTCCATTACGTAAGCCTCCGCAATTGAGACCTCAACCCGAGCCTTATTGCAGACTTTTTTCTTTAAATGGAACATGAACCTAGAAGTTTAGCGAATCGAGTTAGGTGGAATATCAATGATAACAGATGTCACATTAAGTGTAAACGAACAACTGTAACAATTTAAAGATTACCTCTCGAAGGGATACATCCACCGATATTGCACAGGTCCACCCATCTTAGCTTCATATGCCAAGTGAACAGGCAGATGCTCCATTGAATCAAAGAACGAAGGTGGGAAGATTTTCTCCAGCTTGCAAATCGTCACCATAATGTTCTTCTCAAGCACCTCCATGTTACTCACCCGGATCGTAGAAGAACATATATCTCAAAAGAAATGAGATAATTCAGTCAAAGTCTCGTCAACCCGTGGCAACAGAAGGCAATAGGAATGAATCTCTCCATGAATACGTGGCAGTCGTGACTCTTCATCCCTTGAAACTTGCATTCTGATACATTGCAACAACGAGATATGTTGGACGCAAACCCATCCGGAAGCTTCAAATTCTTAACCCACTGACAGACCTTCTCCACTTGTTTCTTGTCTAGACAGTAAGGTGCTTTCGGAAGTTCGTCCTCCACTGACTGTCCGAGGATGCAATTCACGGCGTACACCCAACTGTTGTAGATCCCTTCTCGCTTTAAGGTGATCTTTCGATTTTCCCTTGACATTCATCACTGTGTTGAACACATTATCAAAAATGTTCTTCTCAATATGCATCACATCCATGTTGTTTCAGATAACGAGCGTCCTCCAGTAGGCTAACTCCCAGAAAATACAAAATTTCTCCAGTTGTGCTCTTTCCCGTACCCTGGAATCTTTTGATCTGGCACACCCTTGCCGTGTGGTATGTCAGTATCAAGTGCCTCCAGGTGTGAGAGCACTTCTTCACCAGATGGGTAGTCCAGTGTGACAACCTCACGCTCGATTGTCCCGTCAAATTTATCCTTCTGCCTACGAAACTGATGGCCCGGTGGCAAAAGCTTACGGTGACATCCGAACCACGAGAGCTTTCTGCCGTGCTTTAACGTATGACCGGGGTTCACGCCCATACAAGCAGGGCATGCTAGCTTCCCATGTGTGCTCCAGCCACACGTCATTCCCAATGCAGGGAAATCATGTATAGTCCACATCAAAGCAGCCCTCATCTGAAAATTTTGTTTAAGGGATGCATCATATGTTTTGACTCCATGATTCCATAACTGTTTTAACTCATCAATCAACGGCCTTAAATACACATCTATGTCCTTACCGGGACTCTTCGGCCCCGGAATAAGCAACGACAAGAACATGTACGGCTTCTTCATGCACATGCCTGGTGGAAGGTTGTACGGGACAATAATAACAGGCCAACATGAGTAAGGCGTGCTAGACTGACCGAAAGGGTTGAACCCATCGGTTGCCAGACCAAGTCTAACATTCGAACTTCCTGAGCAAAGACTGGATGCCTGCGGTCAAACTCTTTCCACGCCTCTCCATCAGCTGGGTGTGTCAGCACATCGGCATCGTTGCTACGAGTCTCACGGTGAGCCCTCATATGTTCAGCCATATTGGAGGAGTAGTACATTCTCTGAAGCCGTGGTGTGATCGAAAAATATTACAATATCTTCCATGCAATGTTTTTCTTCTTCCCTTTGTCCGGTTTGTACCTCGAATGATCACATACTGGACACCGTGACAAATCCTTATTCTCTTTCCAGAACAATACACAATCGTTATTGCACGCATCTATCCGCTCATAGCTCAACCCAAGTTTCCTCATCATCTTCTTTGCGTCATAGTACGACGGCGGTAGCTTTTCACTTTCGGGCAAAATTTCTTTGATTAAGGTAACAAACTCGTTAAAACCTTTCTCACTCAGCCCGTGGTCTGATTTCAACTGTAATAACCTACTAACCGTAGACAGCCGTGTGTGTTTCAGAGCTCCATCCCACAACGGCTCTTCCGCAGCTCTCAACAACTCATAAAACTGATGAGCCCCCTCGTTCTACAGTTGAGGACTATCGTCACCACCGTTGTTACCCCAGTCAACATTAGCATGCCCAGCATCCATAATCATATCTCAGTAATCATACCGTGCCTCCTCCCTAACTTCAGTTTGACTAGCCGGGTTAGACGACAATACTATCGTTTCCCCGTGCTGCGTCCACCTTGTGTATCCACCCATAAAACGTACCGACAAAGATGCCATTTTACTTCAATTTTTTTCTCCAATCATATCTACTGCACGGACACCTTATCTTATCAAAGTCAACATGTGCAGGATGCACGTAAGCAAAGTCGAGAAATTCATCAACGCGATCCTCAAAATCGTCAGCATTCTTCCTTTTCATCCAACTTCAATCGACTGACATGACGACTGAATAATCGTACTGTATACCACCTTCAATTATGACCAATCATTAGGCAGGGTCGATGTAAATATAAATGCATGAATGTGACAACATGTCTATATATTTTCCCTCCATTCTCTAATAGGTAGTGGTCATATCACATTCAGAAAAGCACATGTTTATAAAACAGTGAAGAACTCATGCTTAGTCCTATGTCTGCAAAAAATTCGGCAGCACCTCCCCGCATTTCTCCAAGTACACGACATCGATTAGGTGTTCTAACATTCATCTAACCTTGCAAGGCAAGGTTTGATGAATGTTAGAACACCAGATCTGTATGCACCCGGAGAAACACATGAGAACGTGTACCAAATATCCACGACATAGAACACAGAGCATGAGTTGAAACACTATTTTATAAACACATAGCTTTTCCAAATTATCCAAACTGGACATCCAAAGGCTCATTACAAAGCATTACTTTGTAATGAGTACCTTTGAACGGGAACTAAGGGTTTTTATGCATGCATGCGTTCAGAAATTGATAACATATGCAAGAATCTTTTCCAAAATATCAAAATTGCAGAAAGATCGTTGCATATGTTACCAATTTCACTTTAAATAGAATTCGTTGGCAATGAGTTGAACCATCTCGTTGCCAATGGACTTGGCAAAACAACAACGAATATAAAGAATGCAGGATTTATAAACAACGAGTAATTGAACCATCTCTGGGCAATATGGAGTAATTATGGGATGTACAAGGGCTAATTAGGGCTAACTGGGTTATTAGGGTTAATTACGAGTGTTAGGGTTTAGGGTTTAGCTTTAAGGGTTTAATTAATCTAATTAGGATGTATTAAGATATGTTAGGGCTAATTAGTGTTAATGAGGAGTACCTTGGGCTAATTATAGCTAATTAGGGTTGATTAGGACTAATTAGGGTTATTTAGAACTAATTAGGATTTAATTGTGTCGAGTAGTGTTGATTAGTCTTAATTAGAGCTAATTAGGCATAATCGGGTTATGTTAGGGCTAATTAGTATTAATGAAGAGTACCTTGGACTAATTATAGCTAATTAGGGTTGATTAGGACTAATTAGGGTTATTTAGAACTAATTAGGATTTAATTGTACCGAGTAGTGCTGATTAGTCCTGATTAAGGCTAATTAGGTTTAATTGGGTTATGTTAGGGCTAATTAGTGTTAATGGGGAGTACCTTGGGCTAATTATAGCTAATTAAAGTTGATTATAACTAATTAGGGTTATTTAGGGCTAATTAGGATTTAATTGTGCCGAGTAGTGTTGATTAGTCCTAATTAGGCTTAATTAGGTTATGTTAGGCTTAATTATGACTAATTAGGCTAACTATAATCAATATGCGCGTAATTGGGTTCATTTATCGCTAATCAGAGTTTAGTTAGGTTTAAGGGTTTATTTAATCTAATCACGAGTGACTAAGATATGAGTAATTAGGCTAATTATGATTTAATTTGGGCTGATTAGTGCTAATTAGGGCTAATTTGGGATAATTATAGCTAATTTGATTTTTATTGGGTTCTTAGGGTTAATTAAAACCAATTAGGCTTGTTAGGACTAATTAAGGTTAATTGGGTTCATTAGGGTTAATCGGAACTAATTTGGGCTAATTATAGCCAGTGTTGGAGCCACGATGAGATTCCAGAGGGTGCTAAAAATATCGCGTTAATTAACCTAAATTCAATGCACAGTCAACAATCTCAATTCCGACACCTCATGTAGGTTGTCGGTATGGAGTCTGATATCTGTCCGACACCTCTGGACACGTGTCCGACACCTCCGGACACGTGTCCGACACCCCCGGACACATCGGCATACATTGATTTATTTTTTAAATGTCGGACACCGTCAATTGGACGCGGTGTCCGTGTCCGTGCTACCTAACAGGTATCTCAATCCAATTGGGTCCCATCCTCCGTCAACAATCTCAATTCTCAAATGCTCAATGTAATAAAAATTAATAATAATCACACATTCAATCTAATTGAGTCTCATCTTCCATCAACAATCTCAATTCTCAAATGCTCAATGCAATAAAAATTAATAAAAATCACACATTCAATCCAATTGGGTCCCATCATCCGTCAACAATATCAATATCTCAAATGCTCTAGGCACAACTAACAATCTAAAATCATCAATTAACAACCTAAAATCATCAATTCTCAAATGCACATCTAACAACCTAAAATCATCAATTATGCTTGTTTATCATTTTCTATGTTTTTAAAATTCACATTATTGAATTTTACTTGTTTGCTTATTACTATTAATTAGTTTTCAAAAATACCTGAATTAAGCCCTAAGCCCTAAGGTGACAACCCGATCATATATAGCAAGACTACCCACAACAGAACCTGCACTGCAGCATGCCAAGATTTATACACAAGCACGATCAATATACACAAGACTAACAAAAATCAAATTCTACTGACCCAATTCTCTAAGAACATATTACTATAAAAATTTATCTCACTCGTTTTATTAAGTTTATAAACCAGTATAAGTTAAGACATTGGACACAAAAATAATCAGCCACACAAGCATCTAAGCAAAATAGACGCAATCAAGCCACTGCATGACACCATCTATAGCTCGTACGTAGATGGGCAAGACAGTAATATACAATGTTTTCCAATTTCAGAAAAATGCTTGAGCAATGATAAAACATCTCCAACAATTTATTCCAGCTTCCAAAATGTCTCAAATTTGGTACTAAAACATTCATGAGTTGGCTAAGCAAAATATGGATCTTTGTTGTACAGGACGATATACCTACTCGCAGAGTAAGTGTAACAGCTAGCAAGCATGAGGGAAGCAAAAAATAAGAGGAAATGCAAGTAATCAAGAAATGACCAGTGAAGAAGGCATGTTGAAGCAAAATGAATCTGTCAAAGTTCCGGTTGAAAGGTACATATATTTTAGGTGACCTATTACTTAACATTTTTTCATCGTATCATTGTGCACTCGCATCTAGACAGATTTCTTTCAAAATGATGACACACTTAAGAATCTGAATTCACCCATGTTTTATAGAGAAACATAAACTATGACAGAGGAAGAGCTAAGAGTGCCCATTTTCGTTACCAATGACAGCTGTGATTTTACGAAATTAGTAAGTGAAGTGGCATCACTGCAGGCAAGGAACAATCAAATAGACAATGAGCTGAAAGAAATGCAAGAAAAAAAACTCGAAAATAAGTCTTAAATTTGCAGAGGTAGAAGGTGAAAGGCAATAGCTGGTAATGATGATACGTAATCTGAAGAATGCCAAGACGATATCGTATTTCAAAGTGAAATTATGCATCAGTCAATAACGTGCCGAAATCATGCACAAAATGTGAAACAAAGAAATAGCAAAGTCACAGCAAATAAAAAAAACGACTAGCTAGGGAAGTCACCGCCGAAATCATACACGAAAGTCACAAATTCACAGCAAATCATACACGAATATGAAAAACAACTGGCTAGAAGTAAACAAAGTCACAGCAAATAAAAAAAAATACCTAATGGGAGTCGCCAATGTCGAGGGAGGTCGCCGCCGATGTCGAGGCTTTCGGTGGCGCCTGAAGTGGGGCAGGATGTGAGAACAACGGTGGTACAATCGTCGAAGCCTTTTTTGGGATTTTCGAAGAGAGAAATGGTGAGAGAGAAAACCAGATCTGAGAATTAAATAGACTTTTAGCGATGGAATATATCCGTCGCTAAAAGTCCGTCGGTGAAGGTTTATTTTTACCGACAGATCTATTCCGTCGTTTAAAATATTTCGTTAAACCCTTGGGGAAAAAATTCCCATCAAAATGTTTTAGCGACGGAAGTCATTACAAGGAAATGTACTTTTAGCAACGGATTTTGTCTCGTCGCTAAAAGTTGCCTTTAGCGACAGATTTGGTCGACGGAATGCAGTTTATCGCTAAAATAACTTCAAACTAATTAACAACGGAATTTTTTGTTGCTAAAAATTTTAGCGAATAATTTTTACCGACGGACTTTTGGCAATGGTTTATTTGTAGCTAAAAATGTTTTTCCCTTTTTTTCAAAATTTTTTCCCCTAAAAATTTTTAAAATGTTTTCAGCGACGGACTTTTTCCGATGAAAAAACTCCGTCAGTAAAAAGTATTCTTTTACTCTTAAATCAGACAAACCCTAACTATTTCTCCATTCTTTTCTCATGCCGCTCTTCTCTCTTTCTCTCTCACAACCCACCGTCGCCCACCACTGACTCCACAGCCTCTCATCTTCCCCAGCCGCCTCCACAGCACCCACCCTTACTACTATCGCCAACCATTCGATGCACTCACCACGCCGCTACCGCTGCCCAACCACTTAAGGAGATCTGCAAATCATTGCAAGGTAATAATCTATTCATATCAATCTCACACTCCTGAAACTTTCAATCTCTTAATAGTCAATATTCAACTTATTTGTCTCATCTTTCTCTCTCTGCTTCTACCTCTGTCTCTGTCAAAGGAGCAATGGATTTTTGGGTTTACCTCTTTCTCCCTCTCCTTGTTTCTTGCTTAATGCATTTCTTCCCCCCACCCCACCCCACACACACTCTCACTTAATACTTATTTCCAGTGTTAATGTTGTATGTTATCTCTTAATTAGGAACTGCACTCAAATCTGAAAAAGCCATATACTCATTCATTTGATCTGGTGCATGGAAGGCTACACATTTCACATGTATTTTTTATACGGTGTTATGAATAAGCAAGTAAGATTAGAAATTTCATTGATTAGTTAGGGGTTTATTTTTCATGTCCAGTTTCTGACAATTGAAATTAGTTATGAATATGCAAGTAAGGCTACACTTATTTGTACAATTTTAAGAATAGGAGTACGAATTTTAGTTACTCAATTAGGCTTGTAGTTTATACGTTGGCGTGAAATCACGATTTTTTGTCTTATATTTTGCTACAATTGAAATTTTTTAGGGATTTTTTGCATTGTGTTTTAGGATGGGTGATTCGCAGTGGCTTTGCATTTTTTTTGTTTCAAGTATGCGGATGAAGCACAGAAAGCAGTGGATAGGCTGGATGGTATTTATCGGTTTCTTCTTTTTTAACTTGTGCCAATATTTTTGTACTTCTGGTGTAAGTAGAAAGTGCAGGGAGAGTTGCCCTTTGGACAACATATGTTCTCATGGCATTTTGGTTTTAATGACGAAAGTATGTTCGTGTAGATCGGTATTCTGGGGAATGCATGTAGAAGGTACATGGTTCTCTACTGAAGACTTTGCCATATTGCTTTTAGTAAATTAATCTAGAGAGAGCGTTGTTTCACCTTCATTTCCCTCTCTTAGTTCTTGTAAATTTTTCTGAGATTAGAGAATGGCGAAATGGGGTAAAATTAATAGCTTCATTATTCACTTAATAGTTGGAATTGAATGGTATTCTACAAAACCTAATCGATCCTCTTTAAAACATAAAAGATCATAAGCAATCTGTTCAGAGAATCAGTAAGAAAAGCCTTTACTCATTTGTTCATTTCTCTCTCATTATATACTTAACGCATTTTAATTATATAGTGGTACTGTACATGTTCTTTCAGGCACAATTGGATTTGAGTGCCTATCTTGGGACTATTGTGCAGCCGTGCAGGCTCTGGAGCAATTTTCTGGTTTATATATTTTTTTTATTTCTATGAAACTTGTAATTTTTTTTTATGTACGATGTGATTTATTATATTAAGCAAAAGTTAGTATTGAGTGTTAATTAATGGTGTATGACTTCAATCTTATTTGTATGACTTGAAATTTGATAAAGAATGTCAGTTTAAATAATAAAATTTTTGATATATTGGTTGATTAGGGTTGATTGTCGATGGATTAGTTGATTTAATTGTGTGTATTGTTTCAAATACAGAAAACAAGTTGGATTTTCAAAACATAAAAAATTGAAAAACAGTTTTTTTTTAAATTTTTGTTGATGGACTTTAGCGATGAAATTACGTTGCCATAAGTGTTTTAAACAAATCATAGATGGTTTTTAGCGACGAAAATGTGTCGCAAAAGGTTTCAAATTTTAGCAAACGACTTTTATCCTTCGCCAAAAGTCCATCAATAATACTTTTAGCTATAGAATATTCCGTCGCTAAAAGTATTTTTAGAAATTAATTTTGAAAAACACAAAAAGGCAAAAATACAGAAATTACCTTTAGCGATGGATTTTTTCGTACCTAAAAGTAATAAAATTTGTGGCTAAAAGTTAAACTTTTTTCAACGGATGACAATTCCGTCGCTAAACTTTAGCGACGGGGTTTTTTACAACGGACTTTTAGCAACGGACTATCCGTCGCTAAAAGTCTTTTTCGACAGAACTTTCTGTCACTAAAAGTTCTTTTTGTGGTAGTAAGTACAGTCGCTAAAAGTCCGTCGGCAAAAGTCGTTGCCAAAAATTATTGTCGACGGTTTATTTCGTCGGTAATAATATTTTACGACGGAATTTTACTGATGGAGGTTATGTCGATAAAACTCCATTTATCGACAGAATAGATTCTCTCGCTAAAAAACCATCGCAAAAAATGTCTTTTCTTGTAGTGGCCTATGAACTTTATAAGTACCTACTTGGCTAGCTCTTTTGAGGGAGACATTGCCCTATAATGGGACTGTGGATTGTGTTGTTACGAGTGGTATCAGACCCGTCTCTCCAAAGATTGGGCTGGGCTATATAGTCGGGTTACCGATAGTTAGGAAAAACGAAAGTAAGCCCGAGAATATCCCATATCAAAAGTATGGTTGGGGTAATTAAGAGTGAGTCAGGTATATCTCACATTCGCTAGAGAAGAAAACTTTGGGCTATGTTTAATGGAACCTTAGTGAGTATGCTAAGGCATAAGGTGAGGAGATTGTGATATCCCACACTGGATGTGGGATGATTTGTGATCGGCCTTATAACACCTTGCCTAAGAACTCATAAGTACCTATTTGGCTAACCTTTTTAGGGAAGGCGCTGCCTTGTAGCAGGGTCATGGATTGGGGTCGTTACACCTTTCCCCTTCCCGCTTCCTTCTAGTCAGTAGTAATCATCCCTACCTTTTGCACCAAACTAAGACCTTACCATGCAGCACTGCACCACGACCTAAATCTCCATTATGGACTGACCCACCTCCACCAATACTGTTAGATCTTTCACCCCCACCAACACTTCCACCGCAACCTTCACAAATGCCTAACCCTTGGTCCTCCACCACCTCTCCTCCATCACTACCATCGAATCATTCACTTCCACCATAGCCCTACCCCCTATAACTCTAAATTGTCATCAAGGAATTTGGCCACCATTCACGAAGTCCTATATTCATTTATAGGCTCAAATATGTCAAAAAGTGAACCATTAAATGGTGAGAGAAAAAGCAAAATAAATAGAGAAGAAGATCAAACACAAAGGCAGAAGACAACGTGACAGAGTGGGGAGACAGAGGTGGCAGTGGTTGTGATGGAGTAAGGTGCCAAGGTCAGTAATGGAGTCAGACTGTCATGAGGATAATAAGGCGCATGTGAGATGTGAATAGTTTTGATGGGTTTGGTTATGAAAATGACTTCTCCGATTGTTCGGAAGCGTGAGTTCTGGTGTGTGGGGGCGTGCTAGGTCTTGACGTGACAACGTGTGAAATACAATTCCCAAAAATGTTCAGTGGTCTAGCATTTGTGAGGAAGTGCCTAATCTGACTTCTTTTCAAATGATCTATGAGAACTTGGGAATATCCTCAGAGTTCTTCTAGCCTAATGCTTTAGGATTTTTTCAGTCTTATTTATGCCATAGCTACTCCTAGCTAATATACTCTTAATCCTAATCCAACCAGGCATGAATAGAATGATGATCGGTTTACCTTCATTTGGCAAATGACAATTCATATAAATCATAACACTTTAAGAGTAAAAAGTACCTCCTACAAATATTGAATACACCTTGGACTTTCTAGATGACACAGATAGTTGGTTTGGTTGTTCTATTCTAACTTATGATGAACATGTTTATCTAAGGTGAAGAGAGGTGAGTGAGCTATGTAGTTTGTGCTTTGGTGGTTAAGAGGAGCAATTAAGTCAAGCTTCATGGCTTTCAGAGCTGAGTGGTGGTCTTGGCATCTGGACAATCCAATTTAGAGCTGTCACGTGCTTTAAGCATGCTTACTTTGTTGCTATGTTTACACCAAGCTTCTAGGACAATCCAATTTAGAGCTGCCAGATGTCCAAGCATATATGTTTTACTACTATGCTCTCGCTAAGGAGAGTGATCTAATCTTCTCACGTGATGGGACTGGAGAGGACCCTATTTTACCTTCTTGACTAAGTCTTCATCCGGTCCTTGACACGCTTTTCTTTTGATGACACGTAGTACAGTACAAACTTTAGACTCTGTGCAGGAGCCATTTTCTTTCTCATACTCAATACTTGCCACGCGTCGTATAATCATTGCTATCTTAGATTTGAAGGTATGACTCACTACAAGAAATAATGTCTTTAGCGATCGGGTTGTTAGGTCATACTTTAGCGATCGCATCGACCGCTATTGTTCGCAGTCGCTAAGTATAGACAAAATCTGGTCCGATCAAAATCACACTTTAGCGACAACCGTAGTTAGCGACCGTAGGTCGCTAAATTCACGGTATAAAACTCTAATTCCCAATCTTTCTCTCACACTTCAGCCATAGGTCTGCACTCACAGTTTTACCCTCACAGCCTCACCCACTCCGGCCACTCCTAAATCGCGGATGGGCGACGTCGCAACGACCACAGTGATTTGCGACGCAGATGCTCTCTAATAGCAACGGTTCTAGGGTTCTGACGACTACGGTGGAGACTGTAGTTTTGATGACCACCAACAGTCGACCACGTCTCTCTCTCTAATGGCATCGCCGTCGCCCATGATCTAGGGTTATGATAGCATGGCTAGTGGACCGGCGACAGCGAGCTCTTCTTCTGTTCAAATCTATCCGGTGTGTGGTGACGACGAAGAGAGGACTCCACCGGCGGCGAAGAACCCACTACCGGCAACGACAACCGATGACCCGAAGACGAACTGGGAATGGTGTTAACGGTCGGGTCAACTATCAAGGTATAATCCCCCACTGAATCTGATCACGCTCCCACCTCTCTCTCTCTCACACACGCACGCACACACATAAACACAACCCTAGTTCTCTCTCTAGAACATGCAATCTTTTTCTCTTCTCTCTTTCTGTCTGTCTGCCTTGCCCTGCTATATATGTCTCTATCTCTATTTCCGTCTTTAGCTCTTACATGCCGTCTTCGATTTATTTATTAGTTATGTACTGGGGTTTTAGGCTTTTGGGGGTTTTAGGTTTTATTTACAAGTTGCTAGTTGCGGTTTTGACAGGTTAGAGGACGAAAACCGGAGGCAAAAAGGGCGGACTCTGTTCCAGGTTGGTTTTAATTTGTGCCCTGTAATTTGATTCATGGCTAAGTTTTGGTGCTAATGTTGTAAATTCTTGATCTGGGTTTGTTGATTTGGGTTTTGTTGTATCAGGGACACCGTCAGATCCTCCATATGCACATCCATTGCCTGACAAAAAGACTTTGGAGTTGATTCTTGACAAACTTCAGAAGTGCGTGCCAGATGTCATTCCTTTTCTGATTAATGTTCGAATTGTATATTTGTCTCCTTTTCTATCTTTTCTACTTTCTCAATCTCATCCCTCTTAAAGTGTTTTTAATCAACTGATTTAACCATATTGTATTTAATTTTTTGCTTAGCCCCTGGATAAGTGTTACGTGTCTACTCCACCATTCACCAATGTATTTAGATTTATATCCGTCAATTAGTGTTGCACAAATGGATAATTTCATGGATTTTAAATGTTACAGTAAGATTTGAGTTTAGACAAGGCAACCTTGATTACAGTAGGTCCTGAAATAATAGATAAGTTCGAAAGTAAAAATTCACTATCATAAGTTTTGACAGAGGCTTTAGATGAGTTGATTCATGATCAGTCCCCAGGTTTAAAGTTACATGGGAAATATTATTATCAGTCGTACATTCACACAGCACATGTATATGAGTTAGGCTATAGAGTTGGTTGAGGAGAAAGCTGCATATGAATTTAGGATTTTCACTGCAAATTACAATTATTGCATGTAGAATGGTACTTTTAATTCTTCTATTGTTTGATAACTGAGATAAATATGAAGTTGAACGTAGTAATCACTGGCAATGTGATAATATTTGATCATAAGGACAACTTGGGTTTGCTTCTGCCATGAACAACGGTGTGCACGCGAGTGGGGAACGACTATATAGGCTTTTTTTCTTGATGATAAAAATCAAGCAATTATGACAATTTTGGTCACTAGTGTAATTCTTTAGGGATGTATTTACCTACTTCCCAGTTCTCCAATAATGTTTGGTCATCATATGTCATTTATGGAAAGTGTGTCTTAGCTTCGAAGTAGACTTCTTGCTTACATAGAAATTGGTTCTTCTAAATTTATTAGTCAAGCAGTGGTGATGCTATCTTCAACGGTTAAAGGCCCTGCATAGATTGGATTCACATCTTTTGCAGGCCATATCTTCTTTGGGTTGTTATGGGATTGATGTAGTTGGCCAGTCTAGCAATGCATAGATGCCTTCCTGGTTTCACTGAATACTAGGATTGGTAGACCAGAACTGGGCTCTGTAGCAGTTGTTGAGAGAGAGCTATTCCAGCAGTTGCTCATAAACCAGGGCACGTAAATCATGCCTTTAATTCATCAATCTAGACGGAGTTTGGTCAATTATCGTGCTAAAGAAGCATATCTTTGCTCACCAATGGTTAAGATTTTGTGTTCTTATCTGTTTTCAGCAAAAATAAAGCATAGGGTGACATTTGTGGAACTCAAATTAAATCTCCTACTTTTTATTTTTATTTTTATTTTTTACAGGACGCATTATTTTCGTCTTCTTTGTCAGTATTTTGTGGTAATTTTAAATGCATGATGCTTTAAATTTTCTTTCTCTATTCTTCTCTTCCTATAGCCTTGCTGTAATCGAGTATTTTTGCCCAGTATTGGGGTTGCTCCATAAAGTTGTCGCGGAGTGATGTGTTCCTAATTTGCTCAAATGCTATGCAATACAATGCGCCAGATACCGTGTACTATAAACAGGTAACTACTTTTGGCTCTTCTTGAACTCCTTTTCCATTGGCCATCCCTTTTGATGTTCTAATCTCATTCACAATTTTAATTTTTAAGGAGGCTCCATTCAAGAGCTAACGAAAAGAAAATTTCAGAAGTTAAGGATTATTGTTGAACGTTCTGGAAAAGAGCTCAAGTCAGAGCAAAAGACCGGATCCAACTCTTTGGCAAAGAAGCTTTTAAAAAAGCCCATAAGTCAGACAGTGCAAGAACATGTTGGCTCTGATTTCTCCTCAGGTGCCACTCTTGCGACCGCTGGAGATTTTCAAAATGGTCCATATGCAGTCGAAGCCGGCGGGAATGAGAGGCCTGCTAATGCTAATGCGTTCATACCGTAGTTGTTTAGCTCGTGAAATACTTGACTCGTTTTTTAATTTTTGGTTCAAGACAATATATATTTAATGGAGACTTGATGTTTTATTTGTCAATTTGACGTGATTGTTAGCTAAATGAGTTTTGAAATGAATTATGTTTATAATTTGATGGTATAATACTTTGACGTGATTGTTAGTTAAATGAGTTTCAGAATGAATTATGATTATAATTTGATGATATAACTATCAGGAGTAGTAGGTTAAAATGTTGGTTTTCTGTCAATCCAGAGCACATCATTAGTGACCGCAAAATTCGGTCACTAAATAGGTATAAACGGTCGCTAAATAAAGCATTAACGTCAGTTACAAAAGAAATGCGGTCGCTAAATTTAGTCAACACGGGCGCTAAATTTAGCAACTGCATTAACGACGCGGTCACTAATCTACTTTAACGACCGCAATTTCATGTTTAAGGTCTCTAAAGCCACTGTTTTTATGTAGTGACTTGACATTTATCAACTTGTCTCACTTGTGCCAGGACGAGGAGAATTGTTCTCAGGCCAATTGCTCAACCACTGATGATGTTACATGTTTGATACCTTTAGATATATCAGCCTTGCTTTGGCAGACACATTGCAATTTTTATGGTGTAAACAGTTTTCACTAAATCATTCTCCTAAGAGATCTTCTTTCTGCACGAATGTTAAACATTCTCCGTAAAAAGAATTCCTATAAGCACTCCAAACATAGCACAGAATGAGAAGTATTTTCAGTAAAACATGTTTACTGAAACAGACATGGCCTAAGAATGATCAAATCATGTGAAAAGAAAAATTACCCATGAGCTCAAGCTATTAAAATGCAAACCAAACAAAAAGGTTTCATGAGCTGCAACTCCAGTAAAATCTATTACTTTCAGATAATGATCATTAATTGTCGCTATAATTACCGGTAACATTTTTATAGATATTTTTTTTAGCAAAAATTCTTAGCATTTTTTTTAATAACAAATAAAAGCCACCAAACATTTACTGCACTAACTAAACATTATTTGTCATTATACTGGGTGGGAGCCAAAAATTTTCAAAATCAAATAACCTTACTATGGGAACCGACAACCGCGTAAAATGGGACACACCATACTTGCTCTCTTAGTTAACCAGTAAAATGGGAACCGGTCCCTTTGTTTTTTTTTTTTTCTCCTCTGAAACGCACTTGCTCATTTATTACTCTCGTACCCAGCGTCGTCCATTTTCCAATTTTTCGTCTGATGGGATCCCAATTGAACCTAAACAAGACAATGCACCACCACGTTCAACCAAGATGTACATAATCTTTTGTTGAAAAATCTCCACAAATCAAGGTACGTGTTTTAAGAGTAACATGAATACGATGTTGACACTGTCTGGCTCCAACTACATTATAAATGGCCCCTCTAATTTCCTCCTAATTTCCCACACAAAGTCCCAAGATGTCTCTTGAAGGCTTGCTAGTATTGCTCCTTGGTGTGGTGGTTCTCATCACTCCCTCCCTTGCTCTTTACCCTAAGCCACCCCCATATGAGCACAAGCCACCCTTTCCTCCTATTTTCAAGCTTCCCCCATTCATAAAGCCGCCGCCCTTTGTTAAGCCACCCATATATAAGCCTCCCTTCGTGAAGCCCCTGCCGATTTACAAGCCGCCTCCCTATGGAAAGCTGCCACCAATTTACAAACCTCCCTTCGGGAAGCCACCAAAGCCGGTTTATAAGCCGCCTCCCTACGTAAAGCGGCCGCCAATTTACAAACCTCCGGTTGGGAAGCCACCCAAGCCGGTTTACAAGCCGCCTCCTTACGTAAACCCGTTGCCAATTTACAAACCTCCTGTCGGGAAGCCACCAAAGCCGGTTTACAAGCCGCCTCCCTACGTAAATCGGCCACCAATTTACAAACCTCCCGTCGGGAAGCCACCTAAGCGGGTTTACAAGCCGCCTCCCTATGTAAAGCCGCCGCCAACTTATCAATCTCCTGTGGGGAAGCCACCCAAGCCGGTCTACAAGCCATTTCCCTACGTAAAGCCACCACCAACTTATAAACCTCCCTTCGTGAAACCACCAAAGCCTGTTTACAAGCCGACTCCGTTTCTAAAGCCGCCACCTGTGTACAAGCCACCAGCCTTCCCTCCCATCATTGTGAAACCCCCACCATTCCCACCTAAAGGTCATTTCCCTGGACACCCTCCATTCTACAAGCCACCCCACAAGCCCTGGCCTCCGGCTAACGGGAACTGAGATATCATGACAATTTCTGCAACAGTCATCTAGTGCGCGTGTTAATTTGTACCACTGCTCAATAAATTTACTCTCCCACTGTTACCAAGAAGCGATTACTGTATTGCACAACGCATATCTAGGTTCTTGTAATTCTATAGCAAGCAATGAATGTCTTATTTTAGCGACAGTACTATTTACAAACTGCAAGCATTTCCTTTTATTGATCTTTCGTTGCCTTTTTCGTTCATGTGTTCTGGAACATAGCAACTTTTTGGGGAAGGACAGTTTTTTTTTTTGGTCCTGCACAAATATGTGATAGAAAATTTAATGCTCCCAACCCAGTAAATTAGGGACTAGGATGACCTGCTAGTTGAAAAATATAGTTAAATGTATTAAGAATAAAATATTTTTACTGTAAAATTTAAAAAAGCGACAACATATTTTTAATGAATTTTTTTTCCACTAAGGATGTTGCACATAGATATTGTACAACAGAGTATCCTTATCCAGTAAATTAAGGGCATGTCTACAAAGAGAGGTGAAACATTCAATTGTGGATCGCATTTCTTGAAGCAGCATTGAAATTTTGAAGCTAAAACTCATTGGTGGAATTTTGGACAAAAAGTTTTGCGACATAAGTTACAACAAATTGCATAGTTATCATAAAAGATTTACCATCAACATCTCAAAGGAATTCAACAATAAATTCTTGTTACTCCAAAAATAATTTCCTTCACTTTGCTATCTTTGAAAACTAAAGTTGATGGTATCCATAAGTTTGTGACATAAGAGGTAGGATAGGGATGAAGCGTAAGTATCTTTCATTGGAGAAACTAATATGTTGCTAGTGAATAGATAACATGTAATATTGTGGTTTTAGAATGACGTAATTTGAAATAATTTGAGTGTGAATGAGCAAAGTAGTTTGAGATTTAATAAAACTAGTTATGGGACCCGTGCAACGCGAGGAACATTCTCTAGTTTCCAATTCTTGTTCAAAATTCAGTTCTATACATAGTCACAACTATTAATTTCCCTAGTTTTCTCAAAATATGTTTAAAATGTATTTTTACAGATTGCTCGTTACTGTTATTGTTTGAATTGCTGGCAAGAAAAAAATTACGTATAACATTGTCTCTAATGCAACATTTCAAAAAGTATCGTAACAATTGCATATTTTAGCAACAAAAGTACATAGAATGCATGAATTAGCATTATTAGTTCTTACTCACAAACGAGACGAGAGTGTTGTAATTAAAAAATTATTATATATACTTATGATGCATTTTCACAAGCCGCACTTTCGTCGTTTTGTCACAACATTGTGACAATCTCATACGAGCATATTATATTTCAATACCAATACAACCGATGTTGTCATAACTATTACAAATCTCACTATCGATACCCCACCACTACCACAACGGTTATCAATAGGATAATTACTGTGGCCGATCACTCGCATAATTGCATATTACCATCCTCCCACTCTCACATCTAGCACCGGCATTTTGCTAACACCATTGCCATAATTATCACCCTGGGCTGTGAAAGGTGAAAAGTTCTTATAACTAATTTACCTTTCCACCCCAACATTAATCCCTCTGCACACACAAATAAAGCCTATGGTTCGAACAAAGAGTTGGGTGTCTGGGCCTTGAATCAGAAGCATGGTATGCGAATGCGAGCTCTTCGGAATTAACCTAACCTGATTGCCCACACACAGATCCACGCACACACACACACACACACATAGCTGGACGCCATTCGTAGACCGACACGCCGCCGCCGCCGCCGCCGCCAACGGCGGGGGCAGGCCCACTACGAGGCGGTCCCATAGCAACTGCGGCGCCGCAGCACTGTTGCTATAGGCAATAGCCTAAATCCATGGCGAAATCCACCGCGAAACCATTCGGCCATTTTACACCAACCAGTCGCCATCATCAACCACCCCACCGCCCCATCACCCACAAAACAGGCCCATTAATTGGAAACACGAATCTGACTTCTGATGTGCTACAAACAGAATAGGAGCTTCTGCCCCTAATAGACGAAGATTCCCTTTTTAACTTTGCGACTCAAGGTCAGAATAAGGTTTGAGTGTTAGATTGAGAGGTGGGGTGGTCTGTTAGGTGGGGGTCTGCAAAACATTTTGGGGACATTTGGCGTGGTTGGGGTCTGTTAGGCAGTATACATGGTGAGGATTAGAGGTTGGCCGGGCATGGGCTGCCCAGCTCTGGCCAAGCAGGCCAGGGGAGGGCCCGGGCTAGACCGGGCCCAATGGGAGGATTTCTTGGCTTGTACAAGCCTTAGGCCCTAACTTTGAGGCCGGGCCAGGTCCGAGTCTGAATAAAGAATTATTATTTTTTAAAAATACTCTTCATTCATATTTTATGTTGCATTAAAATTAGATTTTATATGAATTTATTCGTCGGCCCTCTTTCTTTTATTCGGATTTGGTATCACTTTGACGTGTTTGATGCTGCTAGGAATCGTGGGAAGTGTCATTCTGAATGTCGATGGATGATAACTAGATAAGATTTGTTGTTTGGTTATGTTCCATAAGATGGCCTCTGAGATATGTTTTCCATGACACTATCATGATTTGAACCACATAAGTAGTCACATACAATCAAGCATATCAATAGATTGTCTTGAAAAATATTTTTATGCCACTATTAGCTTATATGGGTAAACTAATCAGCCAAAATAACTTTGACAATAAAACCATCTTTTAAAGTACATGTCTTCGTAACTAAAAACATAGAAACTCTTATATATGTTGTTGATCTCTTAGACTAAATTTTGCTTAATTATCAAGTCCATTTAAAAAATTCCTACCTTTGTTCTGGTAAAATGCTTGTTCTTTTAACCAACTAGCCCTCTCAGATCTTTCAGGTTCATCTCTGGCATGGTTTTCATGTTCTAGTTTGCTATGGTGGACTCCGCAGTTAAGAAGCTTGAAATAACATTGACCAAAAATTGTCAAAGTAACGTAGATACACGCGTAATAACATGTTTCTAGAGTTTTATAAGGATAATAAAAGTCAACTTACTGTCGAGTTTGACCAATTAAACTACCATATTATCCTAATTAACTACACATGCATTTAACATATGTTATCTGAATGTTAAATTTTTGATCATTTTGTTACATTAAAATTACTTTTCATACTTAAACGAGAGTATGAACATATAAAAGTGTTCATGAAGATGTTCGCGAACGGCTCATTAAGCATGAGATTTTTATATAAAGTTTTTATGCTGAAGTTGGACTATGTGCATAATAGTCAAGAAAATTATAAGGCCTATACTCAGATAACTTAAAAGGCCAAGCCCAAATAACTTAAGCCACGTAGATATTAATCACAAAAGCCAAGCCCAAAAAATTGAATTTTCGGGTCCGTCCCGGTCTGAACCAGATCTGGGACTGGCCCTTTTTGGGCTTGGATCTGAGCCAGGCCTTGGCCGGACCGGGCTCATTTGGTCAATTTTTCGACCTGGCCCTATGGACCAGGCCGATATGTTAACACCTTGGGCCAGCTCGGCCCTTTTGCCATCTCTAGATAGGATTAAGGATAAATAAGGGGAGAGAGAGAGAGAGAGAGAGATGGGGTGGGGTAAGAATATGTACTTGGTGTTAAAATAGTGTTAAAATACGTATTACATATAGTATTAACATTTTTAAATATGAACTTATCATGTCAGCAAAATAGTTAGTTAAGGTTACGGAACTCTTACGTTCGGCAAATCTGATATAAATTTTATGCATTTTGGATATGGGTGTAACCTTTGAGAAAACTGTCTCTTTTATTGTAACTTTTCCCTGAATTCAGGGACACTCACTACAAGAAAAACGCATCTGTTGCGACAGACTTTTAGCGACGGAAGCAATTCCGTCGCTAAAAGTTATTTAATCGACGGAATTTTAGCGACGGAATAAATCCTCGATAAAAGTCCGTTATTGAAACCTTTTATCGACGGAACATTCCGTCACAAAAAGATATTTGCCGACGAAATTCTACTGACAGACTTTTTACAATGGGCCATCCGTTGCTAAATTTTTTTAAAATTTTTGATGTTTTTTTTTTTTAAATTAGGCGATAGAATTTTACATTCGCTAAACGTTCCGTCGCTAAAATGCGATTTTTACCGACGGGTTTTTAGCGACCCCAAATTCCGTCGCTAAAAGGCTATTGGGAATTCTCAATTGATAGAATACCCAATAAAAAGTAAATTTACCGACGGAATCTCTTCCGTCAATAAATTAAACTGATTGAACCCCTAATTGAACCCTAAATTGAATGCTCTAATTCAATCGGACCCTAAACTGAACTAATTGAACCCCAAATTGAATGCCCCAATTCCATCGAACCCTAAATTGAACTAATAGAACCTCCTAATTGAACCCAAATTAAACCTTAAATTGAATGCCTTAATCAAAGCGAACCCTAAATTAAACTAATTGAACCCCTACTTGAACCCTAAATTGAATGCCCTAATCCAACCGAACCCTATATTGAACTTATTGATCCCCCTAATTGAACCTTAAATTGAATGCCCTAATTCAACTGACAACTGAATTAAACTAATTGAACCCTAAATTGAAGTAATTGAACCCTAATTAAACCCTAAATTGAATGCCCTAATCGAATCGAACCCTATAATGAACTAATTGAACCCTCTAATTGAACCCTAAATTGAATGGCCCAATTCAACCGAACCCTAAATTGAACTAATTGAACTCCCTAATCAACCCTAAATTGAAGTAATTAAACCCTAATTAAACCCTAAATTGAATGCCTTAATTGCATCGAACCTTAAATTAAACTAATTGAACCCTAAATTGAATGCCCTAATCGAATCGAACCGAACCTTAAATTGAACTTATTGAACCCTAAATTGAATGTCTCAATTCAACCGACCACTAAATTGAACCATTATTGAACCCAAAATTGAAGTAATTGAACTATAATTAAATCCTAAATTGAAATCGAACTCTAAATTAAACTAATTGAACCCCTAATTGAACCCTAAATTGAATGCATTAATTCAATCGAACCCTAAATTGAACTAATTGAACCTCCTGATTGAATCCTAAATTGAATACCCAATTCAACCAAACCTTAAATTGAACAAATAAAACCTCTTAATTGAATCCTAAATTGAAGTAATTGAACTCTAATTAAACCCTAAATTGAATGCCTTAATCAAATCAAACCCTAGATTGAACTAATTGAAACCCCAGCCCCAGCCGTCGCCACAGCCTGACGCAGATTCATACCACACGCACATTGATTCTCCTTCTTTCGTGGGTTCTTACTCAAGTATAGTTGATAACAGTGTTTAGTCAATTTTCACTAACCTTATATTTAAAGTATATTTGAACTGTATTAATGTTTGTGTTTTCTAGGATCTCGATGAGGCCGTGGCTTGACACACTGGGTACGCATCGACCCTCAGCGTAAATAGAGAGTTACCCTCACCCAGGAGGGCCAGTAAGTAAAAAAAAAATCACATCATGCCTTACATTTCAAATTTTGGGGTATTAATTTATATTTGAACTGTATTAATTTATTTATTTACTTCTTTCGCAGGATCCTAGAGAATCAGGCGAGGACGAAGACCGGCGTCCTTATGAAGGGCCGATTCTTCGAACCACGCCTGTACAGAAAGGACTGAGATGCTGCTACGAGGGAGTCCCTATGGGAGGAGTGGCTGGTACGTTAAAGTATTTATTTCTACGATAGTAGCATTAATCCAATCAAACCCTAAATTGAACTAATTGAACCTCCTCATTGAACCCTGAATTGAATGCCCCAATTCAACCAAACCTTAAATTGAACTAATAGAAACCCTTAATTGAACCCTAAATTGAAGTAATTGAACCCTAATTAAACCCTAAATTGAATGCCTTAATCGAATCAAACCCTAAATTGAACTGATTGAACCCCCAGCCGTCGCCACAGCCTGACGCAGATTCATCCCACATGCACATTGATTCTCCTTCTTTCGTGGGTTCTTCCTCAAGTATAGTTGATAACGGTGTTTAGTCAATTTTGCTAGCCTTATATTTAAAGTATATTTGAACTGTATTAATATCAGTATTTTCTAGGATCTCGATGAGGCCGTGGCCTAACACATGGGGTACGCATTGACCCTCAGCATAAACAGAGAGTTACGCTCACCTAGGAGGGCCAGTAAGTAAAAAAAATCACATCATGCCTTATATTTAAAATTTTGGGGTATTAATTTATATTTGAATGGTATTAATTTATTTATTTACTTCTTTCGCAGGATCCTGGAGAATCAGGCGAGGACGAAGATTGGTGTCCTTGTGAAGGGCCGATTCTTCGAGCCACGCCTGTACTGGAAGGACTGGGATGCCGCTACAATGGAGTCTCTATGGGAGGAGTGGCTGGCACATTGAAGTATTTATTTCTACGATAGTATTTGTTTAATTAGAATTTGTTTTTTAAATTAATTTGTGTTATTGGATGCCTTGCAGGAGGGGTTCACGTTTGACTCGCCCGATCAGCAGACGCTGGGGCGGCAGGCCTTCTTTGCTTACATCGGCAAGAATTACCACTGATGGCTCCATGATGCACGGGATCGGGCGAAGAAGGTGCTGCCTGAGGGTGCCCTCATGACAGAGATGAAGACATATCCCCTACATTGGATATATCCGACTGTATGGGGGGAGATGATAGATCGGTGGGCTGTGGATCCAGGCTAGGACGCCAAGAGTAAGAGTGGGGCCAAGAACAGATAAAACAGATATCTGATGCACATGGGTAGAGGGGGGATCGGTGGCACACGACATTATCCGATACATGAATGCGGTCCAGAACCCGGATCTGGAGGATGAGGTCATAGCTCTGATGTATAATCAGACGTACGTGCGGAAGAAGGACAAGGACGAGGCGCACCAGGCGGGTGACTATGTTTCAAATATTGCTCGGCGGATCGATGTAAGTCAATTTGTTTAAGTTGTTAATTTTTTTCTTTCTATCCTCAATGTCTGTTGCGGTAATTAATGCCCTAACATATCTTTAAATCACTATTTTTGCAGGCCTCATATGAATAGCTTAGGGGGTCTGAGCAGCAGTCTATACAGCCACCAACGTCCACTAGTACGGGTCCAAGTAGTGGGGCGTTGAAGCGATGGCTGGATACGCTGGAGGTTGTCAATTGGCTAAAAGGCTGTATACGCAGACTGCTTAGCATGACTGCTGGTGCCGTGATAGGAGCGTCCCACCCCCCGCTGCCCCTCCACAGAAACCGGCTCCTCAACGTCCGTTGGACTATGAAAAGATCCAGCGCATTGCTACGGTGGTGTTGAGATGATCAAAGAGCAGGATTAGCAGGGCACTGCTGTTGGACATGCCGAGCCGGCCCCGGATCAGTAGGATCCAGATCCAGGACTCAGCAACCCCTGATGAGACCCTTCTCATGCCCGGTCCCAGCTTGTCCCCCCTGCCCATTCCAAGCTTGTCCCCCCCCCCCCCGCATGGCTTATACTCTTTCCCCTTCCCTAACCGGCTGTATTAGGTTCCCGGCTTGTACATTACTAGTTTTTTTATAATAAATATTTTTAAAAGTTGATTATATATAGTTGTTTGTGTCTTGGGAATTGTGTGTTGTTGTTGAGGATTGAATTTTTTTATTACAGGTTTGGGCATTAGAAGAATAAAAAAAATAGACTTTTAGCGACGGATTAATTCCGTCGCTAAAGTGTGCTTTATTCTAGATTTTTAGCGACGGAATCTTCCATCTTTAAAACTCTCATTTATTCTGTCGCTAAAAATTGTATTCTGTCACTAAAATATTTAATTTTTATAAAAAAAAAATAAATTAAAATACGTAAAATAGAATTAGCGACGGACCCAAAAATTATATTCCGTCATTAAAATAGAAAATAAATTAAAATACGTAAAAGAATGTCTGACCCAAAAATTATCTATATCTCTGCCCATTCTCAAGCTTCGAAAGATTTCACATGCAGTAATACATCGTTTCACTTCTCACCAAACACATTAACTCTTAAGATGCATGAATAAATTTCAATTTCAAGTAAACACAGGCTTAAGATGCCATGCAATGAGAAAAAAAAAGGTGGTAAAAAGACAAAAGAGAGTTCTATTGTTACAAGGTACCAACTACACTGCAAGAAAAGAGGGATTTAGTGACGGACTTTTAGCGACAGAAGATATTTCGTCGCTAAAACATCTTTCAGCGACGGAAAATATCGTCGATGAAAATCTGTTGGTAAAACTGTTTAACGACGGAATATTTTATAGATTTTAACCGACGGATTTTCATCGACGAATTTTTACCGACGAATAGTACCGTCGATAAATATTTTATAGGTTTTTATAAATTTTGATGATTTTTCAAAAACATATAAGCGACGGAATACTTCCGTCGATAAAAAACTCGTCGGTGAAAGCGGGATTTTTCTAGCAGACTTTTACCGACGATTTTATTCCGTCGCTAAAGGTCTTAAGAACACAGATCCTTTCTCTCTTTCTCTCTCTCTCTCACCGGTGATATATCCTTCGTTGCCACCTCCGTCTCTGTCATCCCCGGCAAGCCCACTCCCTGAGGAAATTGAGCCTGCCACTGCTATCGCCGCTGCCACTGATACTGCCGCCGATCTTCAAAACCAAAGGACCCGATCTCTCTTATAGTCTCTTGATTTTCAAGTAGTTTTTGTACCAGTTTTTCATATCCATTTATACTGTTTTATCTTGCAGTCTTTCGATCTTTATTTAATTTTTGCAAATAAAATAACGCAAAGAACAGATTTAACGATCAAGTAGTCCATCAAGAATTTCTTGAACAGAAGACATGCAAGCAAAGAAAATACCTTATGTTGGTTGTCAAAATTACTGAAAATCAAACTCAAACTGGAAATACCTTATGCTGGCGAGGGATAAAGTCGTGATTATGTGCTTACTTATGATAAATCTTGAAGACTAGATAACAATAGAGCTTAAGTAGGACCATAATTACCTCTATAGTATGCTTATGAACACTTAGGTCTACAGAGGAACTTGATTTCAGAAAAATTTCAAAATTATGAATGATGTTGTTCTATGAAGATTCTAAATAAAATTAATGTAGTAAAATTATACTTTATACAGATCATAGCAGCCCTTAAATATAATCAACCTGCTCCATGAATAACACTATACATCTGAATAGTTTAATCATATCGCACCCAACGTATAAGCATGGATTTTGGAGCAATGATTATTTTGTACTCTAAGTCTGACTGAAGTTTCACCCATGAAATTCCAAGTGGAAAGTCTTTACAGACTGAGACTTAATGCAAGTCTGTTACCCTATAAAAGTGTAATAAAAATAGAATTGAGGTATAAATAACTTTTTACATCACAGATAGTCATGAACTATATTATTATGTATAAAGTGGTGAGGCTCTGTACCTAAAACTTACTGAATTATAATTATGTATAAATAACCTTCAAGGTGACATATGAAATTTCTTGCGAAGGCATTCATGCACTAAAGAATTAGGTCTTCAAATTTGTAATTAAAGTATCAAACCAAGTAAAATTAAATCAAAGGATTTGAGTGACTGAATGGTGTTGATGCTGATCGAATTGATATAATAATTGCATATGGAAAATTATGTTTTGACATATATAGACGTACATATAAGAAGTAGTTATATCAGTGCATATGGATATTAAGGTAATTAAATGCATTAAAAACTAAATTAAAAAATTAAGAGCCTGAATCGTGCTGATTTTTATCAACCATATTTGGCATATAGACAGACTTACACATAAGTAGCTCGATCTCTATCCCCAGACAACATGCTCATGACTAAGAAGGGATAGGCAGTGGAGTGAAGTGAGCCATGAGATCCCCCTATTTGGAGAAACCTATTTCGCGGTCATGAAAAGGATTAGGAGACAAAACAAGCATGCCCCAAATGATGGACACTAAAGAAAGAGCAATCATTGTGCGTTACTGTCGCTGAAAGCCAGCTAGTGTTGACACCTCCCATTTTGGGAAAGTCGCAAAACTCCACAGACCCAAAACTCCACAGACCCAAATGAGCCATCATTCTCTTCAACCCTTCCGATCATTCTCTTCAACCGCTCGCACTTCATGCCATTGAAGAGCTTAGTGCACCGTTGCAATCTGCTTCTAGTTGAGCCCCGCTCCAATTGACGGTTCTTGAAGCTATCCAGATATAGATAATATTAATTCTAAGTTATAGATAATATTAATTCTAAGTAATTTGAAGTAAAATTAATTCTAAGTTATATATAATATTATTAAAAATTTACCCATGGCACACATAATGCGTTCACAAAAATAAAATTATTAATATGATATTCTAATAAAAATAATTTTGGCCTTTAGAATTTATTTTGGCTATATATTTTAGTGAATTTAAAATGATCCCATGTATAATAAAGTTGTTAGAAGTGGTAGATGCAGTGAAATAAACATTTACCAAAGCTAAAATAATTCAAGAGCATCGGATATGTGTATTTTAAACAATTTTTTTTCCATTTAAACATTGATTATTTGTTTGATAATTTTAGGTTGTTATGCATTTGAGAACTGTGATTATTGATTGATGATTTTAGGTTGTTAGTTGTGTATTTGAGAATTGAGATTATTAATTGATGATTTTAGGTTGTTAATTGATGATTTTAGATTGTTAATTATGCATTGAGCATTTGAGATATTGAGATTGTTGACGGATGTTAGGACCCAATTGGATTAAATGTGTGATTTTTATTAATTTTTATTGTATGGAGCATTTGAGAATTGAGATTGTTAACGGAGGATGGGACCCAATTGGATTGAGATACCTATTAGGTAGCACGAACACGAACACTGTGTCTGATCGACGCCGAGATCAAAATGTCATATTTTGGCTTTATACTTGTGGACACCTCTTAAATGGGTGTCCCACACCTCTTCAATGGGTGTCCGACACGATGTTCGGCAATTAAAAAATAAATTAATATCTTCTTCACACACCGCTGAGAGGTATCGGACACGTGTCCGGAGGTGTCCGACACGTGTCTGAATGTGTCGATGAGGTGTCGAGGTGTCGGTAGGTCACAGACACCGCGTCCGATCAACAACGACACCGAAATGTCACATTTTGGCTTTATACTTGTGGACACCTCTACAAGGGGTGACAGACACGGTGTCTGGCATTTACAAAATAAATTAATATTTTTTTATGTGTTCGGAAGTGTCAGACACGTGTCGGTTGGTGTCGGACACGGGTCGGTAGGCGTCGGACACGTGTCCGAAGGTGTCATAAACATGTTGGACACCATACCGATACCCTATATGAGGTATCAGAATTGAGATTGTTGACTGTGCATTGAGAGTTTGACAATTGAGATTGTTAACGGAGGATGAGACCCAATTGGATTGAGATATATGTGAATTAGTTGAATGGTTAGTTGTTGAATTTACGCGGAGGACGTTGCCAATCCTAAATCTCATTGGTATACAGTTATCAAGTCCAAGAAATTTCCCGTGACATATGACAGTGAGCTAGACACCTTTCAAGCCTACCAACCACATGTCTTGTTACCTGTTGAGGTGAACAACGAGGAGGACGATCTTCCTCTTCCAACAATACTTCATGTAGGAGAAGAAGTCGTAGATGATGAAGTGGAAGACGTGGAAAATGTTGAAGATGATGTGACTGAGTCTACCGATGAAGAGGACGACGAGTCTAGTGATGAAGATGATGATGATTCCCAAACTGAAAATGATTGACTTGTAATGTTGTAACATCACGGAAAAAATGTACTAACATTTTATAACTTGGTTCATATTGATTTGTTTTTGCACCTCCGTTCATATATATAATGCTGATGATGATTTCTGCCAAATTATTATCATTATTTATGTGTTAATGTCTTTGCAATCTATCTATACAAAGTCATTTATGGATAGAATACGGGCTATTCGTGGCCTGGGTGGACGCCAAGCTGCTTCCTCCCCGGTGGGTCCCAACTTGTCATTGCCCACTGATGACGAGGCACATACTACTCGCATACAGCAGACGGAGCCCCAGCCCGACGCTGATTCCTCTCACACCCGCGTTGATTCTCATTCTTCTGTGGGTTCTACCTCATGTATAGTTGATAATAATGTTTAGCTAATTTTTGCTACCTTATATTTAAAGTATATTTAAACTGTATTAATGTCTGTGTTTTGTAAGATCTTGACGAGGCCGTGGCCTGATACGCAGAGACTGCTGAAGAAACCACTGCCGAAGAAGAGACTGCTGCCAATCGGACTTTTGTATCTCCACAGAGCGGAGATTCGGAGAAGATCCCAGATCTGGTCCATGGTGATCTGTGTGCATGTATTTGTGGAGAGGGGAGAGAGAGATAGAGAGAGAGAGGTGTATGTGTGAATCTGTGGAGGAGTGTGTGTGTGTGTGTGTGTGTCTGTGTCTCTGTGGACGAGTGTGTCTTTGAGTCTGTTTAGGAGTTGTGCGACTATGTAGGATTTGTAAGTGGGAAGTGTGTGAAAGAAGAGGATTAGTCAGAAGAGGGGATGGGGAAAAGAGAGTGCGGTTGTGAAAATGAAGATGGATGTTAGGGTTTCCTAAATGGATTGGGAGAGGAGTTGGACTGCGCATTTGGGCTTTGTAGTTGCACAATATTATTATAACTTGGGCTACATGTGAGAACTTTTTTGATATGTTATTAGGCTTGAGTTTTAAGTAAATTAAATTTAGGCCTAGCATAAAAATATGAATTTATTATGTGGACGAGCCGTTCACGAACATTTTCGTGAACACTTTTAAGTGTTCATGCTCTGCTCATTTAATAAACGGGCTTGAAAAAGTTATTCACGTTCGGTTTGTATATTATACAAACGAATATGAACGAGCTCCTAAGTGAACGAACCACGAACCGTTCGTGAACAACTCGATTCATTTACAGTCCTACCGGCAAGACATGCAAAAGATGGCCTGTGGTATTATCAAACCAACAGTGATCACTTGACTGCACCAGTTGCAAGATCTAAGCACAACATACAGTGTTGTCATTGCTGTCACCACTTCAAACTCTACGGTAGGCAGTACCATTCCCTCAGACCTATAATCTCTGTCATGCGTCTCGAATTCAAATAATCTGGAGATGAAATGAAAGATTGCCATGCAGCTTCAAGTAATGAGCCTTCCATTTCACAACCTCCGTTGGAACTCATTAGATGGTACTAGAAAAGTTTACGATAGGCACACAGCTATTGATCAACCAGGTATAACTAACCTGTCTTGCAAAAATAAGGACTTCTACGAATTCACTTCTGTAATATGTTGAAAGCACAAGGATTCTGCCTTCCTACGTTAACGTTTCATAGACAACTTGTACTAATTTTGCACCAGTGTACAAGCTCTGTTCAATTGATGCTGCAGTGTGGATTTTATAACAGAAAATGTTTCACCTTCAGCAGGACGGACTCAGGAAATCTATCGGAGGGAGGAACAAAAGTGTTAAAAAAATAATTGACGGCTAGCATAAAAAAGTTAGAAAAGTTCAAGTTCACATAAAACATAAAAATCTAAAAACATTAAATTTAGAAGTAATTTATCAATGTTCCATGAAATGGAGCACAAGAAAAGTAACTTCTCAGGTTTGTATGAATCGATGGTCAAAGTGAAAAACAAGGGAAAGAGAAAGAATTTAAACAAGAAAAAAAAACTAACATTGACTTATTCGTATTTTTTTTTTGTAATATGGAGATTTAGAATTTGGAAGAATGAAGGTAAAGCAAGGGAAAGACAATAAAAAGACTATAACGACCCGTGGCACAAAGAGTTAAAAACAAAACTAATTATAAATCTTAGGGCTAATTACACCTATGTCCTTGAGGTTTGGGGGTAATTATACGCGAGGACACAAAGTTTCAAAATGTAACACTTATGTCCATTGACAAACAGAATACCAAAATACTTAACGGTTTTGACAAAAAGACCAAGTTGCCCCTAAATAAAAGTTAAAATCCTTATTTGCCCCTGGGACCACATGAAACCCTAATTTTTCATTGTCTCCCCCCCCCACTCGCCTGTGCCTCCCCCTACCCCTTTCCCTTCCCCGTCGCCCCCACCATACCCCTTCCCCTTCCCCTTCCCCTTCCCCGTCACCCCCACCCTACCCCTTTCCCTTCCCCGTTGCCCCTACCCTTCCCCTTCCCCGTCGCCCCCCACCCTCCCCCTCCCCCTTCCCCTTCCCCGTCGCCGGCGTCTCCTTCACTAGTCGATCGAAAGAAGCGCCGGAGTTGATCGCCCGTTGCAGTGGTGTAGCAGCACGGTGGCTTCGGCAGTTGCAGCGGTGTAGCAGCACGGTGGCTTCGGCGCGATGCTCGCAGAGGCTCGACGAAGCATCTTCCTCCCCCTTCCCCGTCTGCGCTGTAACCCATCTTCCTCCCCCATCCCCAGCGCTGCACCCCGACCTTCCTCCCCCATCCCCGGCGCTGCACCCTGACCTTCGGTGATTGAATTGAATTGAAGATTGAAGATTGAATACCAAAATACAGATTGAGTTGAAGATTGAATTGAATTGCAGATTGAGTTGAAGATTGAATTGAAGCCCTAATTGGTTTTGAAATTTAGGGTTTGTAAATTAGGGTTTTGAAACCCTAATTGGTAGATTGAAACCCTAATTGAGTTGAAGATTGAATTGAATTGCAGATTGAATTGAAGATGAATTGAAGCCCTAATTGGTTTTGAAAATTAGGGTTTTGAAACCCTAATTGGTAGATTGAAACCCTAATTGAGTTGAAAATTAAATTGAATTACCTTAATCTTTAATTAAGGCTTGATATCTTAATATAAAATTTTTTTTAAAAATATACCAAAATACAGTACAAGGGGTAGCATTGTCATTTTAAAAATACGTATCGATGACATCATAAAAAAAGTACACTTTTTGGACGGAACCCTGACGGATGGACACGGGTGATACATTTGAAACACTTTTGGTCACGGAATGTTACATTTTGAAACTTTGTGTCCTTGACTGTAATTACCCCCTAACCTCAGGGACATAGGTGTAATTAGCCCTAAATCTTAATACATTAATGTTACAATGTAAAGGTATTTTTATAAATATTTTTAATATGGATTATTCATTATTTAAAAAACTAAAAAAATAAAATCCTAAAATTTGGATGGTGGCCGTGGCTCCGCCGGTCATGCAAACGGTCCGCCCATTGACCTCCAGGGTCAAAGCTCCATTCCTGTTGTTTTAACTATAAAATTTTCCAATAAAAACAAAAAAAATATAAAAATTCTTCCCGTTCTTTGAGGAATTAATGAACCTAGGCGGACTTCCAGTTCTGATCCTAGAAGGCTGGGTGGTGTCTAGGGACGCAGCCACCTTGGAACAAAGGTCATGAGCGTGATCCCCTGGAGATCATAGAACCTTGAATTATTGTACTGTAAGATGCGTTTTCATTACTCTATCATTGGTTTTTAGCTTTATATAGATGTTCCAGGGTTCCTTGCTATCTTGACAAGGCATAGACGGAGAGGTTATGTTATCCAATATATGCTATAACACCATCTTATTTTCTGTTAATGACTAAACGACAGTCACTAATATGCATCTTTAGCGGTAAAAAGAGTGAAAAAGTAGAAGCGCTTCAATCCCCCCCAAAACAAGTTCATGATTCCATCGCTGGATTGGTCGTCACAGATTAGTGAACTCCTAATTAAGAGGATGCATAAACTATTTTAAAGATTGCTAGCTAGTTTAATCGGTAGCTCTACGGCTCATGTAACTGGTTATTTGCGACAATCTATAGCTATAATAGTTATATTCATCACTCTCTTTGCGTTACCAGTCAATAGCCCTTGTGAGTCTTATACTGCATTATCCGATTGGACCTTTAGAAAAACAATCTAAGCTTGGCCATCGAGGGACTGTTCCCACCATATCTTGGCTACACCTATAGGCCCATTGGGGGTCCCAATTCTCATGACATGTTGGCACATTTAACGGTCAACTTTTCAACGCTCACAGGCCGGTTAAAGCGTCACATAATCAAGTCACGTGCATTTTTCCTTTGAGAAGCAACCTTGGTGTGCCTTCCCCCTTAAGAGGGTCGACCACCTTGAGGGGGGGTCTGCTACCCTATGGGGTCGGCCACCTACCTTGACGATTGACGACCGTCGCTCACGGTCGCGCACCATAGTAGCAACGACCGTCACTCGCCGCTGTGCTCCGTCGCCGTGGCGACCGTTCGCTAGTCGTCACGCTCCGTTGCCGCGACAACCGTCGCTCGCCGCCGCGAGCCATCTCTGCGATTCTCGTCGCCCGCGCACCATCTTTACGACCTTCGTCGCCCATGTCGGCGCGACATCTCAGCGACTCCCGTCGCCCGTGCTCCAACTCTGCGGCTCTCGTCGCCCGCGTGCCATCTCCGCGACCTTCGTCGCCCGCGTCCGCGCTACAGCTCCGCGACTCCCGTCGCCAACGCTCCAACTCCGCGACTCTCGTCACCCGTACGCCATCTCCGCGACCTTCGTCACCCGCGTCCATGCGACATCTCCGCCACTCCTGTCTCACGCGCTCCAACTCCCCGACTCTCGTCGCCCGTGCGCCATTTTTGCGACCTTCATCGCCAACGTCTGCACGACAGCTCCGTGACTCCCGTCACCTACGCTCCAACTCTGTGACTCCCGTCGCCCATGTGCTGTCTCTGCAACCCCCATCTTCGGCGCCCGCTCAACGCTCGACACCAATGGTCACATGACGCTCGTCACCAACCGTACGCAGTCGTCACGACGGCCGCATACTATCATTTATATATTCTCCATGACGTTCATCGCCGCGCCCATGCGCCATCGTCACGATACGTGCCCCCGGCACCAAGTATTGTCTCTGCGACGGTCGTCGCCGAGCCCATGCACCACAATCAATGCCTCGTTATGTAGGCACCGCGCCCAAGTGCCACAATCATGTTACATGCTTCTGGAGGGGCTCCGGCCCTCACTGTGGGATGGGCTCACAACCTTAAAGCCATCGCCGGCTCAATCAAATTATGGGATGGGCTTAAAGCCATCGCCGACTCAATCAAATTGCGAGATGGGCTCACAACCTTCAAGCCATCACCGGCTCAATCAAATTGCGGGATGGGCTTAAAGCCATCGCCGACACAATCACCGAGAGCTCCGGCCCTCGCAGCGGGATGGGCTCACAACACTGAAGCCATCGTTGGAAACAACCTTAAAGCCATCAACATCACACTCGCAAGGGGCTCCGACACAAAGACTTCCCAGCAACGGACTCTAAGCACTGAGCGGCGACCATGCCCACTCATGTTGCTGTTGATCGTCGACACCACCAAGGCAATGACCCCCGGGTCACTCCGGGACGGGAGCAGGTCCTCGGAGGGCATCGCGCCTAGTCCGCCTGGCAGTTGGCTACAGGGGCAACCCTCAACGCTGTCAGGTTCTCTGCACGTCTCTTGACGCACCTCGTGGGATTCAGTAAGGGCTTGGACTGGTGGCTACGGTAATGGGCTACTCTGACCATGCTACCGTGGCATGATCAGTCTCCTCAGACAGACAGAACGATGTTGCAAGGGCAGGGAAACACGAACTTGGGGACCGGCAGTCCAACGGAGAATTAGTACTTTGGACCCCCTGGCGATGTGTCGCTCCCAGGGGATGACACATGTCAACTTATGACACATTCACATTTTTGCCTATAAATAGCGGACTTTGGAGCTTATTCAAGGATCTTTTTCTCATTTGGAATTTTAGTGAGAGAAACACATTTGGACTTCTGTCACCGGACCCTTGACGCTGCACCCTTGACTTGGACTGTCGACCGCCGGCCCTGTTCGCTGTCGCCCTGCCTGCGCGGCACTGCCAGCCCTCGTGACCTGTCTGGGGAGCCTTGCTCTCAGCCCTTACTCCATCTTTGCTATCTCCCACTTTGCCTACCTGGAAGCTGACTTAGATTGCATCCTTTGTGGTACCTCCGCGTAGCCGCGAACCCCTTTTTCTGGGCAACAGGGACAAATTTCTTATTCCGTATCCTTTTTCATCCACTACAAGAAAACAGGCCTTTAGCGACGGGAAAATCCGTCGCTAAAAGCCCAAAATCCGTCGCTAAAAGAATTAGCGACGGATTCACCGTCGCTAAAAATCCCTCGTATAAAAGCCCGTCACTAATAGTTTAGCGACGGAATGTTTTAAATCCGTCGCTAAATATGTCATTTTTTTCGACGGATTTATTTTTAATTAGCGACGGATATTCCGTCGCTAATTATATTTTAGAATTTTAATTTATTTTCTTTTTTGTCAAATTAGCGACGGATAAAATATTTTAGCGACGGAATATTCCGTCGCTAAAAAACTTATTTAGCGACGGAATATTCCGTCGCTAAATAACTGATTGTAGGAATACTTTTAGCGACGGAATTAATCCGTCGCCAAAAGTCAATTTTTTTTTGAAATTTTTTTTATTTTTCAATTACCCAGACCTGTAATACAATTTTCAATTCTCAACAACAACGCGCAATAATCAATACAGAAAGAAATATATATAATCAATTATAAAAAATATTTATTATAAAAAAAACTCATATATGTACAAGCCGGGAACCGGATACAGCCGGTTAGGAGAGGGGAGAAGAGTACAAGCCGGGCGAGGGGGGGAAGCTAGGAACGGGCACGGGAAGGGGCTCATCAGGGGTTGCCGAGTCCCGGATCTGGATCCTGCTGATCCGGGGCCGGCTCGGCCTGTCCAGCAGTGCCCTGCTCCCTGATCATCCTCACCACCACTGTAGCAATGCGCTGGATCTCCTCGTCGTCCAACTGAGGCCGAGGAGCCGGTGTCTGTGGAGGGGCAGCAGGGGGTGAGGACGCTCCTATCACGGCACGAGCAGTCGTGCTAGGCAGGCCGCGTATGCGGCCTTTCGGCCGATTCACGACCTCCGGCGTATCCAGCCATCGCTTCAACCCCCCAGTACTCGCAGCCGTACTAGTGGACGCTGATGGCTGTCCGGACTGCTGCTCGGACCCCCTTAGCTGTTCATACGAGGCCTGCAAAAATAGTGGTTTAACGATATGTTAGGGCATTAATTAACGAAACAGACATTGAGGATAGAAAGAAAAAACATTAACAACTTAAATAAATTGACTCACATCGATCCGCCGGGCAATATCTGAAATATAGTCGCCGCCCGGTGCGTCTCGTCCTTGTCCTTCTTCCGCACGTGCGTCTGATTATACGTCAGAGCTATGACCTCATCCTCCTCCAGATCCGGGTGCTCGACCGCGTTCATGTGTCGGACGATGTCGTGTGGCACCGACCCCCCCGTGTGCGTCGGATCTCTGTTCTGTCTGTTCTCAGCCCCGCTCTTACTCTTGGCGTCCCAACCTGGATCCGCAGCCCACCGATCTATCATCTCCCCCCATACACGGTGAGATATCCAATGTGGGGGATATCTCGTCATGTCCGTCATCGGGGCACCCGCGGGCAGCGCCTTCTTCGCCCGGTCCCGTGCATCGTGGAGCCATCGGCGGTAATTCTTGCCGATGTAGGCAAAGAAAGCCTGCTGCCCCAGTACCTGCTGCTGAGGCGTGTCAAACGTGAACCCCTCCTGTAAGGCATTCAATAACACAAATTAACAACATAAAACAAACTGTAATTAAACATTTACTAACGCTGAAAAAAATACTTCACCGTACCAGCCACTCCTCCCATAGGGCCTCCCTCGCAGCGGCATCCCAGTCCTTCCAGTACAGGCGTGGCTCGAAGAATCGGCCCTTCACAAGAACGCCGATCTTCGTCCTCGCCTGATTCTCCAGGATCCTGCCAAAGAAGTAAATAAATAAATTAATACAGTTCAAATATAAATTAACACCCCAAAATTTTAAATATAAGGCATGAGGTGATATTTTTAGTACTTACAGGCCCTCCTGCGTGAGCGTAACTCTCTGTTTACGCTGGGGGTCGATGCGTACCCCGCGTGTCGGACCACGGCCTCGTCGAGATCCTACAAAACACAGACATTAATACAGTTCAAATATAAGGCTAGCGAAAATGTACGAAACACCGTTATCAACTATACCTGAGGTAGAACCCACGGAAGATGGAGAATGCACGCGCGTGTGGGATGAATCTGCGTCGGGCTGGGGCGACGACTCGAGCTGGGGCTGGGGCGACGGCGACGGCTGGGGCTGGGGCCCCATCTGCTGTCCGCGATCACTCTGTGCCTCGTCATCAGTAGGCAATGACGAGGTGGGACCCACCGGGGAGGAAGCAGCTCGGCGTCCAGCCCGGCCACGAATAGCCCGTATCCTATCCATATCTGACTTCATATAGATAAATTACAAAGACATTAACACGTTAAAAACAATAATTTGGCAAAAATCATCATCGGCACAATATATATATATATATATATGAACGGATGTGCAAAAACACATCAATAAACACCAAGTTCTAAAATGTTACTACATTTTTCCCGTGATGTTACAACATTACAAGTCAATCATTTTCAGTTTGCGAATCATCTTCATCACTTTTCCCGTCGTCCTCTTCTTCGTGGGACTCGTCGTCCTCTTCATCTTCTAATTCATCCTCTTCATCAGTAGACTCGGTCACATCATCTCCAACACTTTTCACGTCTTCCGCGTCATCATCTACGACTTCTTCTCCTACAAGAAGTGTTGTTGGAAGAGGAAGATCGTCCTCCTCGTTGTTGACCTCAACAGGGAACAAGACACGTGGTTGGTCGGCTTGAAAGGAGTCTAGCTCACTGTCATATGTCACGGGCAATTTCTTGGACTTGATAGTTGTATACCAATGAGATTTGGGATTGGCGACGTCCTCCGCGTAAAAGACTTGTACAGCTTGACTAGCAAACACAAAGGGCTCGTCTGATGCAAGTCTTGACTTGACATTGACATCTACAATCCCTTGAGAGCTAACACGGATTCCTCTACTGCATGTGACATCGAACCACGTACACTTGAACATTACCAGGCGGTTTTGGGAACCCAGATATGTTAGCTCAACAATCTCATCTAGCTCTCCGTAAAAATCCATGCAATTCTCGGCATAACAGTCGCCGTTGACCAAGACTCCACTGTTTTGGGTTTGTTTTGTTCGGTCATCATCTTTTACGTTAAACCTAAACCCGTTGATGATATAGCCTCCGTAACAGGATGTTTGTTTGTTAGGGCCTTCGGCTAGTAATTTCAAGCAGGAGGCCACTGGTCTATCCATTGACTGAACCTATTGTAGATGACGGTAAAAATTAAGGATAAATCAGTATACTAATTGGCCACAGAACTGTATATAACACATAATATAATTTCGTTAAACAATCTTACACGGATTTTGAACCACTGTACAAATTGTGATTTCCGATGAGATTCAAGTCCAGCGGGATCAGTGATTAAAGATTCCGCATCGAACTCACTGCAAACCAATATAGTTGACTCACTTAACACACACTTTCAATTATGTACAACAATGTAAGTGAATTAAGACTTTAACTTACTCAACGAATGCCGAAACTTCATCGCAATTTAGAAGGGCATATATTGTTGCAGCACTGTACTCTTCATCCGTTAGCCATCGAGTATACGTTCGGCCGAACGGACTCCCTGGCTGCTTGAATATTGACAATTGCCCTTCCAAATTTGTGCTTGCTCCGGGGTCATTTCGGCCTAGTTGATTTAACCTTGTACCAACATCAGGCCCGAAATATTGACTACAAAAGTTTACAAGTTCTTCCATTACGTAAGCCTTGAGCCCTCAACCCGAGCCTTATTACGGACTTTTTTCTTTAAATGGAACATGAACCTAGAAGTTTAGCAAATCGAGTTAGGTGGAATATCAATGATAACAGATGTCGCATTAAGTGTAAACGAACAACTGTAATTATGGGTTTGTAAACAACGAGTAATTGAACCTTCTCTGGGCAATATGGAGTAATTATGGGAAGGACAAGGGCTAATTAGGGCTAACTGTGTTATTAGGGTTAATTACGAGTATTAATTATAGCTAATTAGGGTTGATTATGACTAATTAGGGTTATTCAGTCCTAATTAGCGCTAATTAGGCTTAATTAGGACTAATTACGGTTATTTATTCCTAATTAGGGTTTAATTATACCGAGTAATATTGATTAGTCCTAATTAGCGCTAATTAGGCTTAATTGTGTTATGTTAGTGCAAATTACGACTAATTAGGCTAACTATAATCAATATGCGCGTAATTGGGTTCATTTTGGCTAATTTGGGGTAATTACAGCTACTTTGATTTTCATTAGGTTCTTAGGGTTAATTAAAACTAATTAGACTCGTTAGAGCTAATTAATTAGGGTTAATTGATTTATTAAAATATTTATTTTTTAAATGTCGGACACGGTCGATCAGACGTGGTGTCCATGTCTGTGCTAACTAACAGGTATCTCAATCCAATTAGGTCCCATCCTCCGTCAACAATCTCAATTCTCAAATGCCGCCCAATGCAATAAAAATTAACAAAAATCACACATTCAATCCAATTGGGTCTCATCCTCCGTCAATAATCTCAATATCTCAAATGCTCAATGCACAATTAACAATCTAAAATCATCAATTAACAACCTAAAATCATCAATTAATAATCGCAATTACTTCAAATGCACAATTAATAACCTAAAATCAACAATTAACAACCTAAAATCACATATCAATAATCACAATTCTCAAATACACAATTAACAACCTAAAATTATCAAACAAATTATCAATGTTCAAATAGGAAAAAATTATTCAAAATGCACATATCTGACGCACTTGAATTATTTCAATTTAGGGTTGGATTATATTAGGGCATTCAATTTAGGGTTCAATTAGTTTAATTTAGGGTTCGGTTCGATCACGGGTATTCAATTTAGGGTTTAATTAGGGTTCAATTACATCAATTTAGGGTTCAATTAGGGGGTTCTCGAATCAATTTAGGGTTCGGTTGATTTGGGACATTCAATTTAGGGTTCAATTTAGGTTTCAGTTGGATTAGGGCATTCAATTTAGGGTTCAATTAGGGATTAATTTAGGGTTCGATTCGATTAGGGCATTCAATTTTGGGATTTAATTAGGGTTCAATTACTTCAATTTAGGGTTCAATTAGGGGATTATATTGATTCAATTTAGGGTTCGGTTGATTTGGGGCATTCAATTTAGGGTTCAATTAGGCGGAGTTCAATTATTTCAATTTAGGGTTCGGTTGGATCAGGACATTCAATTAGGAGTTCAATTACAATTAATTGGTTCAATTAGGTTGAATCGGGGTTCATTACAATTAATTGGTTAAGTTAGGGTTAATCAGGTTTAATTGAGGTTAATTCGTTCAATTAGGGTTACGCCGGGTTAATTACTGTTAATTGGTTAGTTTAGGTTGAATGGTTCATTACAATTAATTGGTTCAATTAGGGTTAATCAGGTTTAATTGGGGTTAATTCGTTCAATTAGGGTTACGCGGAGTTAATTACTGTTAATTGGTTAGATTAGGGATAATTACGGTTTGATTAGGAATAATTGGGAACAAATTAAGGATAGTTAGGGTTTATCCGGGATAATTATGCTTTAATTAGGGTTTAGGGTTTAAGGTTAACCGGTTCAAACAGGTTTAATTGGAGCTAATTACGGTTAATTGGTTCAATCAGGGCTAATTAGAGTTTATTGGTTCAATTAGGGTAAATCGGGATTAATTAGGGCTAATTGGTTAGATTAGGTTGAATCGGGGTTCATTACAATTAATTGGTTCAATTAGGGTTAATCAGGTTTAATTGGGATTAATTCGTTCAATTAGGGTTACGCGGGGTTAATTACTGTTAATTGGTTAGATTAGGGATAATTACGGTTTGATTAGGGTAAATTTGGTTCAATTAGGGTTACTTGGAAACAAATTAGGGATAATTAGGGTTTAATCGTTACAATTACATTACAACAAATTAAATACAATACAATACACTACAAAAAATTAAATTTAATTACATTACAACAAATTAAATTCAATTACATTATAGCAAATCAAATACAATTACATTACAATAGATTAAATACAATTACATTATAACAATAGATTTAATGCGATAAATAATTTCTAGCATACAATTACATTATAACAACAGATTAATTCAATATGATAAATAATTTCTAACCGGGAAAAAAAGTGAGTTCAGGCAGTGGTGGTGCGAGGCGGATGACGACAGTGGTGCACGGAAGGCAGCGCCAGAGGGTGGTGGTGCGGCAGAGGGGGAGGAACTGTGGCGATGGTAGTGCGACTGTGAGGTGGCTGTGGCAGTAGTGGCGTAGCTGCGAGGCGGCGAGGTGGCAATGGGGATGGCAGATCTGAGGGGAGAGGGAATTAGGGCGGTGTGGTGGTGGCGGGGGGGCCTGTCGCCGGCGTGGGGGGCTGGTGGGGAGGGACGGAGGCGGGGGCCTGTCACCGGCGTGGGGGGCTGGTGGGGAGAAAAGACGGGGAGAGAGAGAGAAATCTGAGTATTTAAGAACACATTTAGCGACGGACATGTCCCGTCGCTAAAGATCCGTCGGTAAAATCATTTAGCGACGGTTTATACTGTCGTTAAAAGAACGTCGTTAAACGTCCGTCGGGAATGGTTTTACCGACGGATTAATCCGTCGGTAAAATATTTTTTTGGACAACGTTTTTACCCACGAAAATTCCGTCGCTGAAAATACCTTTAGCGACGGAACGACTTCCGTCGCTAAAAGTCCGTCGCTAAACCCTTTTTTCTTGTAGTGATCGCTTATAAAGAGACTATTCTTGATACTACTATAATTGCAATTAATGCATAATTAATTTAATTGATAATGATACAAGCCGCCTATAACGTGACCGCCTTTGTGCCCAATTCTGCTATAAATTTGCCACCGTACCCTGCATATCAACAAATCATCGCCATGGCTTGTACCACCAAACTCCTTGGCCCACCACAACTCAACCGCCCACTGCCGCGGCAAGACTCCGACACGGCGGAAGACCCACCACTAGGCTACACGGAAAACAACTCCCTAACATACCTGTCCACAACCAATCCTTGCCTAGACTTCTTCTTCCACGTTGTGCCCTCAACGTGCCCTCACGATCTCACGGACCGCCTGGCAAAGTCCTGGGCTCACGACTCTTTAACCACCGTAAAGCTTGTCTCCAACCTGCGAGGCGTGCGTGGGACAGGGAAGTCCGACAAGGAGAACTTTACAGGGCGGCTCTTTGGCTGCATGAAAACCACCCTAAAACCCTAGCATGCAACGTGGGAGTCTTCGCCGAGTTCGGCTATTTGAAGGATCTGCCGGAGATTCTTTACCGTCTGCTTGAGGGTTCTGACGTTAGAATGCTTGCGAAAGAGGCGTGGGAAGTGAAGAAGAAGAAGAAAGGAAGGGTGAGAAAAGCGCGCCGTGCAAAAGCTGCCCGGGGTATGTACGGCAGAAAGGGGGATAAGAGAGAGGCGAAGAGCAAGAAGAGGTTGAGGGTAAAAGTACCTAGGATGAAGAGGATTTCTGAAAATACGGCCAAAGTTAAGGAGGTTCAAGAGACGGCAAGGGTTTTGAGAAAGGAGAGAGAGGCTGCCAAGGCAAAAAAGGCCTTGGAGAGGTATAATCGGGACCCAGATTATCGTTTCTTGCACATGCTTTTTTTCAAGCAAGTCAGCTATTTTCCTTCCTTATTACTTATGCACCACGGTCGAATTCCATTGTTGTAGCTGGCAGAGATTCAAAAGAAGGGGGGATAGCTGTTGAGAATTTGAAGGAATCGGAATCACTATATGAAGACTTTGAGGCGCGTGATCGCTTTCTTTAAGGCTTTATTTGTCCCCACTCGAAAACGAGTTTCCTGATGGGTTAGTGACAAATAATCCTCCAGGATACAACAAAGTCAGTAGGAATCTGCAAACAGCAAAATCGAAAATTCCTCTTGGAATTCTCTTTGAAGCAATGTACGTTTTGGCTATAGAAATTTTACAGAAAGAAAAGACTTCGAAATTTTCAAAATCAGTATCTTGAAAGAACTGAAAATCAAGTATTTATAAAAATCTGACAAGGTACGAATTTTGGACAGACACAACTGTTCGGAAATCAAAACAGTTGTAACAGTTAAAAAATAACTGCCAGAAATGAATTTTTGAATAAATCAAAATTCAAATTTAAATAAATCACACACCTTTACAATAAAACTATTTAAAAATATAACGCACCAAAACGCGCCTAAACTCGCGCACCCGCACGCGGGTAGCATGGGGAATAGCACACTCTAGTCTTACTACCAAGTATAAAGTAAAAGCACTTTTGCCCTTATAAACCCTTTTCAAAACCCACTTCCAAGCAATGTGGGACAAAAGAGTGAGTTGTTTTTCTAACAACTCAACTCACAAACCCAACAATCCCCCACTTGTTTGAAAACAACGAACAGTTTGAAAAATAACTATAGCCAGAACATACGAGAAATTAATATGCATACATAAAGGTATCTTTCGATTTAAACCTTTCGTTAGTGCGAATAACTCAAAGTTCTATAAGAGTTACTAGTGGCCTTAGCTTTAAACTAGCTATTCTTTATTATAAACCGGAGCTATTGCACACATACAAATTTCTTGCTTCGACGAGAAATTCTTAATCAACTTAGCAATATTATGGCCTTGTGCTATATCCTGTTTCATGAACTCTCTAGAAAGTAAACCCAAACTTTCATAAGAAGCGGCACCACTTCTAAGTTCATATAGGTGAAGTTATGCTATGTGTTTCCGCTACTAGAACACATTACAAAATAGTCGCATACTTCATTAAGAGAAAACTCTCAACCTCTAAATCGTAACGGACAGTACTGAATACTTAATTATTTAGGGGCTCGACATTATCAGTACTTACAATCACATATCAGTAAATTGTTTTTACCCTTTAAACCTTACGACTAGTCATTTCCTAGTGTTAGGTCGGGTTACCATTACTGGTGAATATTTCAATAGGTTTCAGCCTCATCTTATAAGATGTCATTCTTACTAGCTCTCTTGACAAAGCTTTTGTAAGAGGATCTGCCAAGTTTTTACTTGACTTTACATAGACAATTGTTATAACACCATCTTGTATCAATTATCTCACAAATTCATGTCGTAGACTTATATGTCTAGACTTACCATTATAGGTACAACTATATGCCCTTGATAAAGTGGCTTCACTATCACAGTAAACAGTAATAGGAGGCATAGGATTAGGCCATAACTTTATATCTAACAATAAGTTGCTAATCCATTCTGCTTCCTTACCACTTATTGCAAGAGCAATAAATTCGGATTCCATAGTGGAATGAGATATGCACGTCTGTTTCTTGCTTGCCCAAGAAACTGCTCCTCCTGCTAAGGTAAATACCCAACCAGAAGTAGACTTATTATCTCCCACACTCGTTATCCAACTTGCATCGGTGTATCCTTCTAATACAGCCGGATAATCATTGTAGAACAATGTGAATCCCATGGTTCTCTTAAGGTAACCAAGGATTCGGCCAATGGCCTTCCAATGTTCTACACTGGGGTTACTAGTAAATCTACTAAGTTTACAAACAAAAAAAGCAATATCCGGTCTTGTACAATGCATAGCATACATTAAACTACCAATAGCACTAGCATATTCTAGTTGTGCTACTGCTCTACCGGAGTTGCTTGCTAATTTCATATTTGGATCAAAAGGAGTACTAAACTCTTTAAATCCAAGATGTTTAAACTTAGTCAATATTTTCTCAACGTAATGAGATTGACTCAAAGCATAACCCCCACTATGCTTCCTTACTTTTATTCCTAAGACAGTATCTACCTCACCCAAGTCTTTCATTTTAAACATGGAAGATAGATACTCCTTGGTCTCATTTATCCCAATATTAGTTCCAAAAATTAGCATGTCATCAACATACAAGCAAACTATCACTCCATAGTTAGTAGTGAATTTAGAATAAATACTCATGTCTGCACTGTTATACTTGAAACCAAAAGATAGTATAACCGAATCAAATTTCTCATGCCACTGCTTTGGTGCTTGTTTAAGCCCATACAGTGATTTAACTAACTTGCATACCTTCTTTTCATTTCCATGTAAGACAAACCCTTCGGGTTGCTCCATGTAGACTTCTTCACTCAAGTCTCCATTTAAGAAGGCAGTCTTAACATCCATTTGATGAACATAAAGATGGTGAATGGATGCTAAAGCCATGAGAATTCTGATTGAAGTTATACGAGCAACTGGTGCATAAGTGTCGAAATAATCAATTCCCTCTTTCTATCTAAACCCTTTGGCTACTAATCTAGCCTTAAAGGCTTGAACAGAACCATCAGAATTGTATTTTCTTCTAAAGACCCACTTACTCCCTATGGGTTTGGAACCTTGGGGTAAATCAACTAGTACGCATGTGTTATTTGACATAATTGAGTCCATTTCAACATCAATTGCTTCCTTCCAAAAGGATGCATCTCTTGATGACATAGCCTCACTAAATGACCTTGGGTCATCCTCCAAATTTAACACGATAGGGTACTTGTTAATTACATTATTATTTCTATCACCTTCAACAAGAAACACAATACTTTGAGAAGAAATAAATCTGAATTTAATCCCTTCTCTTTCCTTGCTCTAGTGCTTCTTCTAGGTTCCATTGGCTGAATTCTAGAATCAATAAGTTGATGCCTTTCCAATCCTAAAGGTTCTTTTAGACCATTTCCTTGAGAATCGTCATTTATGACTTCATAGTCAGTAAAAAACTTATTTTCAAAGAATTCTACATCTCGAGATTCTACTATCACATTAGACTCCAAATCAAGAAGTCTATAGGCTTTGCTATTTTCAGCATATCCAACGAATACACTTCTAATAGCCCTTGGTCCAAGCTTAGTCCTTTTAGGATCTGGAACTCTATAGTATGCTAAACACCCCCACACTTTTAAATATAAAAGATTAGGTTTTCTACCTTTCCACAATTCATAAGGGCTCACATTATTCCTTTTTGAAGGCACCCTATTATGAATGTAACATGCGGTGAGTAAAGCTTCCCCCACAAGTTTAGAGGTAGTTTAACATTAACTATCATGCAATTAACCATTTCTCCTAAAGAACGGTTTTTCCTTTCAGCCAAGCCATTTTGTTGAGGTGTGTAGGGTGCGGAGTTTTGATGAATCAAGCCATGTTCCTCACAGAAATTTGTAAAATCATTTAGAAAATACTCCCCGCCTCTATCAGAACGTAGGATCTTAATTTTCTTCTCAAGTTGATTTTCGACTTCTGCCTTATATTTTTTGAACATGGTAAAAGCTTCATCCTTAGACCTTAATAGGTAAACATATAAGTACCCACTGTAGTCATCAACAAAGGTTATAAAGTACCTTTTTCCTCCGCGAGTTAGCACCCCATTTAACTCACATATATCAGAATGTACTAAATCTAAAATTTTAGAATCTCTTTTAACACTAGGAAAAGGCTTCTTAACTATTTTAGATTTAGCACATACTTCGCATTTATCCAAAGTGTTATTAAAATCTATTAAGTCCAATTTCTTCATGTTCTTTAAAGAACCATAATTCAAGTGAGTCAACCGACCATGCCATAAGGAAGAAGACTCGACAATATAAGCAGAATTAGAACTTTTATTAATGCTTAACTTAAACATTTCATCACAAGCGTACCCTTTTCCCACAAAGCTACCATTCTTAGACAGGATAACCTTGTCAGATTCAAAAGCTACCCGAAATCCCCTTTTACAAAGCAAATCAACAGAAACTAAGTTCTTTCTAATTTCGGCTACATAGAGAACATTCAAAAGACTAAGTTTCCTTCTGGACGTGAAGTCGATTTCCACAGTTCCCTTGCCGAAAACTTTGGCACAAGTATGGTTTCCCATTTGCACCTCTTGGCCATCAGTCACTTCTTCATATGCTTTAAACATAGACTTGTCTTTGCAGACGTGAACTGTGGCGCTAGAATCGAACCACCATCCAGATTTTTCCATTGCCATGTTAACTTCAGAAATCATAGCAACGAGATTTTCTTCTACCATGTTTGCCTTTCCATCCTTTCCATTGAATTTTCCCTTTCGGTATCTACACTGCTTAGCGTAGTGACCCTTTTTCTCGCAAACATAGCAGCTTCCTTTCTTCTTCTTTTATTCTCCATCTTGATTAGCTTTCTTCTTAAATTGTTCATCGTTCTTCCTTACTTGCAAGGCCGGATTTTTAGACTACGATCCGCTCCCATCCACATAGTGCACATTGGACTCAACCGGAATACTAACGTTATTTTCACATTTGCGTGACTCCTCTTCAATACGAAGGTGTTTCTGAAACTGTTCCAATGTAAAGTCCTCTGACTTGTGCAGCAACTTCTTCCGGTAATCCTTCCAAGAAGGGGGTAATTTCGCTATTATAGCCCCTACTTGAAACAATTCTGGAAGGCTAATCTTGAGGGCTCGAATCTTATTTACAATCACTTGAAGAGCATGGACTTGTTCTAACACAGGTTTATCATCAACCATTACGAAATCGAAGTACTGAGCAATAAGGTATTTATTCGTACCTTCTTCTTCAGCCTTGTACTTGTAGTCCAACGCACTCCAAATATCACGGGCAGATTTGATTTCGGAGAACAAGTCGTATAGACGATCTGACAGCCCATCAGAATGTGTCCACGGCACAGAAGTTCGTCTTCTTCGCGTTTCTTCCTTTCCTTCTTAACACGCTCAAATTCTTCGGCATCGGGTGGAACACCTTCTGCAGAAGTCCTTGGTTCCTCTGGTGGTGGTGACAATTCAGGATCCAGAATGTATGAAATCCTTAAAGCAGTGAGAAGAAACATCATCTTGTCCTTCCATCGAGCATAGTTGTTGCCATCAAAACGATCCAGTTTCACCAAGTCTTGATTTATCACTTTGATTGACTCCGAATCCATTGAAGCAGAACAGATAAAGCCTTAAAATTGTTGAGAATTTGAAGGAATCAGAATCACTATATGAAGACTTTGAGGCGCGTGATCGCTTTCTTTAAGGTTTTATTTGTCCCCACTCAAAAACGAGTTTGCTGATGGGTTAGTGACAAATAATCCTCCAGGATACAACAAAGTCAGTAGGAATCTGCAAACAGCAAAATCGAAAATTCCTCTTGAAATTCTCTTTGAAGCAATGTACGTTTTGACTATAGAAATTTTACAGAAAGAAAAGACTTCGAAAATTTCAAAATCAGTATCTTGAAAGAACTGAAAATCAAGTATTTATAAAAATCTGACAAGGTATGAATTTTGGACATACACAACTGTTGGGAAATCAAAACAGTTGTAATAGTTAAAAAATAACTGCCAGAAATGAATTTTTGAATAAATCAAAATTCAAATTTAAATAAATCACACACCTTTACAATAAAACTATTTAAAAATATAACGCGCCTAAACTCGCGCACCCGCACGCGGGTAGCATGGGGACTAACACACTCTAGTCTTACTACCAAGTATAAAGTAAAAGCACTTTTGCCCTTATAAACCCTTTTCAAAACCCACTTCCAAGCAATGTGGGACAAAAGAGTGAGTTGTTTTTCTAACAACTCAACTCACAAACCCAACAATAGCTAGGGTCGCTTGGATTTATCCATGGTTTTGGTAAAGCGTGCCGGCAGTTTGAGTCGCGAAAGGGCCGCTTGGACAGACGTAAGGCTGGAACATCGCAGACATTCGTAACTTAATGTTATGTTTATGCGGTGTTCATGCGTCTGTCGCCGTTGCAGCTAAGGAATTCAATATCGGCGACATCTTCCTCCTCAAGGCTTCCTTAGCTACAAGGTTTCTTATAGGGAGTTGGTGTGAAAACTCCTAAGTTTCCATTTTTGCAAGATACCACCATCAGATTTCGACCTTCTTCGTGGAGTGCTTGAAATCAGATGTTAGGTCTCTGAACAGCCGCGAGTTCAGGCAGATTAGCCTTGCTGCGAAGTGGTCCCCAACGATTGATTCCTCCTACGATAAGTCGACGCTTTTATGCGAAAGCATTGCGAGGAAGGTGTTCCCGAGTGAAAATTATCTCGAGTACCAAGGAATTGAAGAGGCACATTATGCCTATAGGGTTAGGGATAGGTTGAGGAAGGAAGTGCTGGTGCCGCTTCATAAGGTTTTGGAGTTGCCTGAGGTTTATATGAGTGCGAATAAGTGGGATACCCTCCCTTACCCAAGGGTACCTTCGGTGGCGATGAGAAATTACAAGGAGCTTTTCTTGCAACATGATAATGCTAGGTTTCGTGAGTACCTTGATGATGTCAAGTGTCGCAAGGCAAAAATTCTGCAGGAGCGTTGCTTCCCCATAATATCATTGCCTCGTTGAAGGATGGGAATAACGGGCAGGTTGTGGAGCTTCAATGGGCTAGCATGGTTGATGATCTTACAAAGAAAGGGAAGTTAAGGAACTGCATTGCAGTGTGTGATGTTTCCGGTAGTATGTGGGGAACACCTATGGAGGTTTGTGTTGCACTGGGGTTGTTGATTTCTGAGCTTAGTGAAGAACCATGGAAAGGCAAAGTTATCACATTTAGCAAAAGGCCAGAGCTTCATATGGTTGAAGGGGAAAGTCTGAAAGTCCGTATTACTTCCCCAATTCATCCTCCTAATAAAGTTAGTCTTCTAGAGAAGACTAACTTTATTAGGAGGATGAATTGGGGAAGTAATACGGACTTTCAGAAAGTGTTTGATCAGATTTTGCGTGTGGCAGTTGACGGGAACTTGAATGAAGATCAGATGATTAAGAGGGTTTTCGTTTTCAGCGATATGGAATTTGATCAAGCGTCAAGGCATGGATACAGCAAAATTCGACCTAAAGGGTGGGAGACCGACTATGAAGTGATACAGAGAAAATTTAAAGAGAATGGATACAGCAAGGTGCCTGAAATTGTGTTCTGGAACCTTAGGGACTCACCTGCTACCCCAGTGGCAGCCAAGCAGAGTGGGGTAGCCCTGGTTAGTGGTTTCTCAAAGAATATTCTCACTCTTTTCTTGGAGGAAAGTGGTCCTATCAACCCACACACTGTGATGGAAGAAGCCATCTCCGGTGAACTATACCGGAAACTTGCCGTCTTAGACTGAATCACGTGTCACTTGTTTCTTGGGAGGAACTAGAAATTATGCATGTCCCGTCAGATTGATACCTAGTGGTTGCTTTGTCAGTCCGATCTATAAGGAATTTTGATGTCATTCACTTCTATGGACTCCGATAACTTGGAGGTGTTGAATAAAATTTAGTTTCGTAATTGGTTGATCAGTTTTCTTGTTCACTGTTTTTAATCAGGGTATCTTGGAAGGACATTCTGTACTTCTTCATAATTGTTCAATAGAGCAACATTTGCAACCATACACTTGTAGCATCTGTCTTACTGGTAATAGGTTTTTGTTATCTGGAGAATGGACATAGGTGTGTGTACTACAGATGACACAAGTTCTTGGGGTTAAAATAACTGATTCAGCAAGACAAGAAGATTGGCTAACTTTTTGTAAGAATCGGGCTGCTTCTTAATTAACCTTTGTATGGTGGTCTATGAACCACTTTTTGGGTTTGATTGGCAAGCCTTTGTGCAGTCAATTTGATACTCAATACTTGCTGTTATGCTTCTCAGTTGTAGTGTGGATTCAGCTCTTTGTATCCTAACAAGATGCTTTTGTAGCGTTCTAACCAATTTGGTGACCTTCATGAGTAGGTGGATCATCATTTGATACTCTTCTTCAATCAACATGTTCATTATTTGTGCTAAAAGGAGACAAGACAAATGGACCAAAGTTTGATTGGAGTATTTAAGTTGACATCACATAACGAATTGTTCCAGCATAAGCAAGTTTGGTATTCGTATCCTGCTACTGTTTCTGCAGGTTACTCTTTTTTATGTTGTTTGCTAAGCAGGAAGTAGACAATCCACAAATTTCCTTGCAAATGATAATTACTTCATAATGTCCTACCTGTTGGGGAGCTTTGCACCCATTTCTGTATGTGTTATATGGCGGTTTTATTGGGTCTTCCTCTGCTTGATTGGACTATTGCATGGTAATCATCTTCTCTCATTTGTTGGTGCGATACTCCCAGATGATTGAAGAAGACTGCAGTATCAAACAGAACCTACTGCAGTTAAACTTCAAAGCTGTACTTCTGTAGTTACATCTTTTTATTGTTTTATGTTGTCTGTATTCATGATCTGTAGAGTGAATGACATTGTAGAACATAAAAAGGATATAAAGATGTAACTATCCCCTGGCAGACTTACTCCGAGACTACTTGACATTGTGCATAGAATTCCCTATGCACTATGTCAATCTATTTTTTTTGCTTTACAGGCTTGTCTAGATGCAAATTTATTTGCGTATAGGCTTGATAAACACAATCTTTATGCTTTTTCCATACCTTTTTCAATCTTTCTATTCCAATTTTGTAAGGCTGATCGATGGTTGGTCAATCATTGTTTGAAACAACTTGATTCAGCTACAACTCTTTACTTGGAATGCAGAATGGTGGCGCTTCATGCAAATAATACAAGAGGCTAGGTCTGTACCTGGCCTACATCTCCTAGAGCGTTGGAGTAATCTCATTCACCAGCAAATATTCATGTTTTAGGTTGGTGACATTTCTGACATGGTAACATTACTGTATACAGAAGTCTGAGGACGACTCGCCCTTTATTTGAAATTTCGTTGTGCATCTACTACAAAATTTTTGATTTTCAGATTTGGATTCTCTGGTGATTGTGATGATATGTACAGTTTCTATCATTCGTTGTTCATGCTGTTCTTTTGTTACGCCCCGAAAACGGAAGCCGTGACTATAATCAAAGTTCCTGAAGATACCGCTATAACTCCGGTGACACCGATATAAACAGAGCAACTAAATCCTTTGAAATAAAATATCTCCATAAAACAAAAATCTAAAACAATTCATTCTCTGAATAATCCCTTACAAAACCATCTACTAAACGCAGCGGCTAAACAAATCACAAAAAATCAATTCTATCAAATTACTCACATTCGAGTAAAGTTCTCAAAACAAACTGCAATCTAATTAACTACAAAGGACTCTCAAAGCTCCAATGCCGCCACACGGATTCTTAGCACTTTCATGACCTGTGGCAAGGGGCAAAGAAGAGTGAAAGAGTGAGCTCAAATAGCTCAGTAAGGTGCAAAACGACAAAATATCAAAGCAAAAGTAACAGAGTCAAACGACAATAGTTGATGGAATGGGCAAACCAAATTCTTATATCAAAGGCCAAAACAAACGTGATTAAGCATTAACCCTAAACATATGTTCATTTAATATGCCGGGAATGCTACACAACAAAAATACGATGACTATGTTGGTTATAAGACCCAAACGTAACCAAACGTACAAACATCAAACGTGTGCTACCGATAGCATGCTAAGCATCTATTAATCGCCAGCATATAATCAAACGTGTGTCCAAAGGACCCTCTCAATTTGAGAGTTGTTCAAACATAGCCGTTATTGTATCGAATTGACAAGCACCAAAGAAATAAGTATTGAGTGGAATTTCAAAACTCTTAACTCGAATTTTGTGTGAGCTCACGATAATCGATCCGAAAAACTTGGTGTACAAGGTAGTGGAAGAAAATAATAACGATAGCAACAACAAAGCCCAACAAGCTGAGACACGCGACAAGCCACCTAAGCAAGTACGTGGTTTGGCAACTCTTAACAAAATGGACACAAAGTAGAACATGTACGAAGGGATTTAGTCATTTAATACTAAACCACAAATGTTACTGATGATGTGATGAATTAGATGGTAACACTGTACAAACACATAGGATAGAGAACCGGTTTCAATTATGATAGTGAAACAACACCCCTATAGTGAATCAGGTTCATGCCACTAAAAAGAGAAAATATGGCAAAGCCACCATGGAACAAAATGGTTGGAAGTTGCCTCAAATGGCAAGGAGGCCGAATATCATTTGAGCACACAGCTTGGTCTTGGATTTCAGTTGGTAAGAGAATACGTAAATGCTGGAAAACTAGTTGTAACTACCAGCATTCTTATGTGCAGGTATGACCAAGCAGGTATACCATGGCCACGTAAGAAAGACACGAGCTGGTGGAAGACACTATGAGCAGGAAAAGATAGTCCATCCCCAATCTACACCATGCTGAATTTCAGCTGTACCAATACTCTAAACATGGCTCAAAACCTTCAGAAAGGACAAAAGGAAGACCAATCCACCCAACAAGTGTGTAAGCGTTGGCAACAGAACACTAACCGGACCAAAATGGAAATAAACAAACCATGAAGTTCCTGAAGCGTTACGGTAGTCCAATGATTTCAAAGGAATGCTTTGAAGGGAATTAAACTCAAAGCTTAGAAATGCACTAGAACTCAGCTACTAAGCTGTACAGTTGTGGAAAAGAAAAGCATGAAGGCATGTTTACTAACCGAAAACAAAGATAACACTGCCAAGGAATAAGGCCTTAACAATAGTCTACCAGCTGAAAAAGAACAGAGCAATTTACATGCTGGAAAAGGACTGAGCAATGGTTTTCAAGCTGGAAGAATAAAAACAGAACAATGCGCTACAAGCTGAAAAAGAAAACAGAGCCATGTACTATCCTTTAACCAACAAAGCTTCCCAAGATTTCAAAGCAATCAAAATATGGTTATGAACCAAAAGCACTTGTATCACCAGAATTAAGGTACCACAGAATTGTTGTAAAAAAATCGCATGAGCTGGGCAATAAGTAACAATAAAGAAGAAATAAGCCAGTACCATTTCATGCTATGGGAAGGTGACTAGTAACTAGCACAAGCACACTTCATCAATGGAAGAAGGCTGCTAACAATTAACCAGGTACAACCAAACGATTTTATTAAATACAACATCGGTCAGAAAGCTGCCATGACTATGGGCAGAACAGTACAATAATTGAAATGGAAGTCTAGTGGCTAACAAATAAAGGAAACGTGAATACTACGTAAACAAGGTGCCTTAGCACTCAACCTGAATGCTCACAAAATGAGGAAAATATGGAAAGGCCATGTACTGGTTATGGTGGCTTAGAATGCAGTAGCAGCTTCAAATGGCAAAATATGAGGTTTAATGGTAAGACCTTGGGTAAGGCAATAGACTAGAACAAGCCCTATGCCAATTAACGTTTGAACAATGCCTTGGTAGATGAATTCTTGGAATGGATATTTCCTGTTGGTAGTCAAACTAGTGATGAGGAAGAGAAGAGTGGACCACAGGTTCAAGCCATGTTTCATTGATTAAAGACAAGGACAACAAAGCCTTAACAAAGTAACTAAGCTATGAATCTGAAAGGTAGACTCAGAAAACACCACCAGCCAGCAAGAGGTGTGAGAAGTCAAATGGATAGAAAATAGCACAGCGCCACAGTGCTCCGACAACAACAACAAAAAAAAACTGCGGAAGCAGTACACTTCCGGCAACTTACTGTATTGCAAACGATGATGAACAATTGAATTATCCACCACAAATCTTAAATCCCAACAAGAAGAAATCCCTTACCACCGCCAAAATCAGAAAGGAAGGCCCTCATAAGGCAATTAAATCAGGCCGGACAAGATATATATTATACGATTAAGTCACAAACAAAAAGTAGGATGTGAAATTCCATAGGCGAGATCGCATATCAAATAGAATTGGATTCAATGATAAATTCAGATTTACGGAAAAGAGAGCGCCATAGCAAGAACGTACAAACCCTTACTACAGGAAGAAATTCGAAAATCCCTTACACAGCAAAAAGCGATCAAATCCCTTGCACTAACAAAAATTGCAAACCTTTACAAAAGATTTGATCAATCCCAATGATTTTTCAGATTTGAAGAAGGTATAACCCTTGCCACAGCAAAAAGTACGAATTTCCTTACCTTATACTAGCAATTCGACGAAAACTCAATCCCCCCAAGCCACGCTGCTCGACTTAGACCGCAAATCTCCAAAGCACAAGCAATTTAGGGCTGAAATGGAGAAGAGAATGAGAGAGGCGGCCTGCCGGGAAGAAAGAGGAGGCTGGAAGGGGGAAAAAAAGGCTAGTTATATCGAAGCCCCAAACTGGCAAATTACACGAAACCCCTGAACTTAAGCCTCTTATTAAAAAGGCACCAAAACTTTCATAATATAGCAAAAAGACCACAAGCTTGCTTATTTAGTTATTTAATTATTTTAAAGCAATAATATAGCATAAAAAATATTGGGGTATTACATCTTTCAACGAACCTTCCAGTCCTCCTGCAATGCAACAGCAAAACACCCCGGTCCAAAGATGTTTAGTTTCCTTGGTTATATAGCCAAATATCTTAGTTCTTCCTTGTTTAGTTTTCTCGGTTATATAGCCAAATATCTTGTTTGTGTTGTTGCCTAAGTAGTGCTTCCCACATTTTTGAAGATCATAACATGTATCATTCATACCGGTGCTTAAGTGGATGTACACATCATTTACGGAATGCAAGTTCAGCTCCCCCATTGTATCTGGGATTCTAAAAAGGTCAATGTCCTCATTTACTGGTGCTGATTTGGTATGATTACATACTCTGGCTGAGGAATGTTAGAAGTGTGATTAGCTGCTTTTCCATAGCATTCCTCAATCACTCAAACTTATGCATCCTCTTTAGGGAAAATGTCAAAATAGTTACCAAACTGCCACCCAGCCGGATGCTAATTGGGGTGTTGCATCGTTGTCAATATGGGTAACTTTCCAGAGGCAAGGGATAGTTTGATCTGTATATTTATGTGCCGTCTGCTGTACTTTTCTTCAACTCCACTGATGACATGACTCTTCATATGAAATGATCTAGCTAAAGAAGTCGTATTCTTCCTTTCCTATCCTTTTTGCTTCACAAGTCAATAGCAAAATCAATCACCTTCAACGCGGGGTGTTGTGTCAAGCACTCATATATCTGATACACATTGTAAACAATTGAAGTTTAATGTCTCTCGTTTCTTTCACTCTCCAATAGAAAGCTTGTAAATCATGTAATTATAGCCCTCAAGAAATTAGAGCATATGCCTTAACATGGTATTAGAGCTCCGGTTGCCCATAACTTCGGTTCAGTTCTTCTTTATTGCATTTGGTTATCCTTCATGGTAGTGCAGTTTGCGCTCCTATCCGCAATATGTGCACGTTGATATTCTCTTGTTGGTTTTTCTACCGTATTGTCCATCTTTCATTTGTCTCTTATTGATTTCTTTCTCTATGTCTAATTGGGAACTTGATCTTTAGAGGAAGTGTTAGGGATGATATGCATCGCCTAACCGATTCTTCAACGGTCATGCAGTCGAACTTTTGTACAGCAGTCATTAATGCACATGATTTTGCCTGCAGACTGGATGTTTTTAAGGAAGCTTATGGGTCGTTTTATTTCCCCGGAAGGTGATAACCTCACTTGATTATCAATACTAAAAGATCAGTGAAACTATTGAAGAGTAACCCTTTTCCACAGTTTAATTGATGCAATTTTCTTAAGTCGAGCATTTCATTGCACGCTATGTGCCAGCTTTCAGGTCTCAGTGCTCATAACTCGGTTGAGATACCTCATGATGCAACTGATAGTAGTTGATATATTAGGCTCTTGGTTATATATATTGCTATTAATTGTGTCCTTTTTCCCGCACAAATATAGGAAACTGCAATATTTTCTGCATATACTTATCGTGGCTTCTGTTTTATTTAGTGGCTATGCATGTACATTGAGTACAACATCAGGTTGCCATTGGCTTGATATTCTGCAGTATTTAGTAGTTCCAGATTTTGGGAAGGATAGTTTCGAGATTATGTCTGCTTTTTCTTTAACTTGTCCACTTCATTAACTTGTTTAAATTGTCATTGGCTACTCTAGCTTTCCTTGTGTTAAAAATTTGCTTTCACGATTACAGCAGGAGGAAAAGAAAAAGTTGCCCGTGCTTGAGCCCTTTGTAGTGCAATTTATTTGGGAGATGACACAACTTAAAATTTCAATTCATTTAGCAGAGCATACAAAACTTTCTAGGTTGTGATAGAACAGTTGACAATGACTGCAACTGTATTACGTAGATGGTAGCTAGTCTTTTAGAGAGGGGGGAACTAGTCATTTCTGTACTGAGATGTCTAGAAATTGCTTGTGAAATTTGACTAAGCATCATTTCCTTATCTTTCTTCCCTTGGTTAAACAGCATAACGTGTACTTCTACATGGTGCTAATTCGAGATCAAGGTCGCTGCTTCATTGAGTTGGCCAAATAAATCCATGCACGCTTCAGCAAACTACTTTCAAGACACGACCCCCTGTTGATATGTCTAATAACCATCTGCTGTCTTTTTTGTTGAAGATGTTTATCCATGGACAGTGGTGTTTTCTTAAGCTGCTGCTAGCTGTGTTTATAATCAGACGGCTCCTTCCGGACTTTTTTCCATAAGCATTGAGTTTCTCAAAGTTAACTTTTAAATGTTCGTGGATCAGAAAGTAATTTGTTGCACTTACAATCTTGCTAGTGGAAGAAAAATGAATCAACGTTTCAGATGGAAGTATCTTATAACAAGCGTGGTTTGGAATTACCTTCAGCTAATTGCCGGCACACTGCCTGAACTTTCAATGTTATTTTGGAACAAATGCAATGCTTGAGTTTCTCCTTTTCCTCCTCTTCTTTAAAAACTGTCCACACCAGTGGGGTTTCCGGGGAGGGGAAGCTCTCCATTTGAGTTGGGGGTGAAAGGGCATTTACGTCTGTTGCAGATATTGCAATCTTAACTAGAATCCAGTGCCCATAATTCTGAACAAAAGATGAGATAACAAGGGAGGACTGGCAGGAAAAAAAATTTGCAGCTTGCAATCAACTTCATAGGAAGCCATCATCTCATTCTATTGTGCTACGTACTGTTCTGCATAATTCCCATCTGTTTCTAACTATGGCATTATGGTCAAATGTTGACTTGTAGCAGACTGAAATATGGAGGTCTGGCAGTCCACCAGAGGATGTGGACGGTTAGAGATGTGTTGATGAGATCCTACATATCTTTACACAGATCAGACAGGCAGTTACTTTACCATTCACATTGGCAAGTCCAGTGTAGGTGTAGCATCTTTGGCATGCAGAGGCATCGTGTAATAAGCGAAGTGCAGTGTAGTTTTGATAAGGATTAAAGTACGAAGCTAGTGTATGTGAACTTGCCACGGCATTTACTTTTCGACTTTTGCATTAAAATGCACTAATTTCCTCAATGTATACGGTCCATCATCATTCTTAGTTTCTAGCTACTAATTGCTGTCAAATTGTTATTAGTTTCTGGTAGCTATGATTGCATTGTTTTGGCGCTTTCCATCAAGTGCTAAAAAGGTGGAAGGGTAAGTCACCATTATAAGGTTAGCTTACTCAATTTAGACGCGGAAGACGTATTGCCCAACCACCAGTCTCGCAGGGAGTGAGTTAATAGACTGGTATGATGTCGGTGTGGTACATAATTTGGAAGATGATTCTTTTGGTATATTTTGGAATTCTTTTATTGATTAATAAACCATAGAGAAGAAGTTTCCTATGGAAGAACTCCCATGCGGGAAATGTATACATCAATAAATGAATGGAACCAAAGAGACTAGACAAGAAGATTATTGAGATCTACAGCAAAAGACAAATGTCTGCAACTAAATTGTCTCGAGTTACCTAACACAAAGTTCCCCATTGTGAAATGCCCTCCTATTTCTGTTTGTCCAAAAACTCTGAACAAAGAAGGCATAATGCTGGCCAGTTAAGCTACAAGTTGTCGACTGAGTAATGCAGGACACATGAAGTACCAATTTATGAGTATCTCTTGTCAAGAACTCCCCGTTGAAGTTGCAGCCTCCCATCCAAACAAGGGTTGGTAACCTTGATTAAAGGTAACCTTCTTATGAAAACCTTGTTTCTACCTCTTATAATCTCTGACTTAATCCCCTTTGCAAAGTAACATTCGCTAACGTATGATATAAGGTAAGGTAAGGAAGTGAATAATGGCTCGGGCTCCCACTCATAAGATTGTGGAAACCACAGATTGAACACCACAATGTTGGGAACGACTTTCTGCTAGCTTTCCTATTGCTGCAACTTCTTCATCCTTTGCTCCATGTGCTAAAAAGGTGTAAGGGTAGGTCGCAGTCTTTTGGCTTTTGTTTTTCAATATATTTTACTAAGACGTGGAATGGCGACTTACCCAACAACCGACATCTGGGCAACGGACTTGACTTATAAGGCAAGTTAGAAAACATACTGTTTACGATGTGGGACATACATTTCCCGATGGGCCTACTGCATCTTAATGCACAAGGAATGGAGAGACACAAACTAGGAGATCTTGCAAAAGGTATATGTAAGCGTATTGTACTTCCTAATTGGACACCCTGAGTACTTCAAAGGTCAAGTGCTAAGATAATTCCCTGTGCGTGAATACCGAGACAGTATAGTTTCAGGGAAGCCTCAACAACTATTCAATGAGCTTGTTAAGGTAGCTACAGCTATGAAATATTTGTATCGCGTAAAAACAAGGTAAATAAGTTGAAGGATACTTTAACCAACAATAGGAATCACAAATCCTCAACTTGATTATACTAGAACGAGCTTACACCGAATGCCATATCTTCAACTGCATCAGCAGGGAATGCTCTTGGATACCGTGGCACAGGGGCTCTAGAAAAGCTGGTCTCCTTGGTTAAACTCGCATGCATGCTTCATCCCATGTTTGTTTCGCGATAAGTGATTGAGAATTACCCTTGATGGTTATGCTGCAGAGAGCTGGCAATATTCCCAGCTCAGGTGTTTATTTTTCCCTATTTTGTGCTTTAAGAGACTAATTGATAGAACGCCTATAAGGGGGAATACAAATACCAATTGCAATCAAGAATTAGTAAGAAAAGTCTTTGGCTAATGCTAATGAGATCAAGAGACTCCATCGTGCATTTGCTGTACATTGCGTTAGGATGGAAATAAATATTATTGTTCCAAAAAGGAAACAGAATCACTGTCGATATCCTTTTTGAGCCTATCAGTTAGATTTTGGAACTGGTGAAAGCAAAGACATCATGAAAATCAGTTGGCTATCTCGGTCAAATATTGTTCATTGTTGTAATGAGAATGATAAATTGGTTGATTTCTCTTTTATGTCGACAACTGGGCCCGGACGAACCTCCTATGTCTTTAACTACAGTCCTTAGTTGCACAAAGCGGGGGTGGGGGCGGGGGAGCGTAAGCACCGAGAAGAATCTGAGGTTGGGAGCGGCTTGAATAAATAAATGCGTAAAGAGTATTATCATTTGTTTAGTGTAGTTTACATAGCCAGTAACAACAGAGAAGGAGACTTTAAGGACTTGAAGGAAGAGAGAAACAAGGAGTTGAGTTGAAAAGGGCTTGATTTTCAGGTATTCTCTTACTTGTTCCATGCATCTCTGGCTAGCTAATGTGATCGAGTTTCCATAGTAACTTGAGATGAGATCTCATGGAGTTCCTAACTTGGGATCGCAAAAGCGAGTTTCCGAGAGAGAAACGTCACCATATTAAGAGTTTCCTGCAACTAAGCTACAGTCTATCAGGACAATATTGAGTGGTTGTGTTCACGGCTAGAATTTGGTAGATTTCATTCACTTGTATACAGTGTTAGAATTTTGTAGATTTTGACAATAGATTTATGTTCATAGTGATATTCACTGCAAATCATCTTGGTAATTCCTTCCCTCTCACGGGCTGACACTATCACATGTTTTGGCTAGCCTTGCCGAACTTACCTTTGTGTCTTATACACTTCAGGTGGCTCCGAGTATCGCATCCCATACACCCTATCATGGAGTCACAATATGCAGGCAGACATGCATGGTGCAGCTTGATATGGCTTACTTAGTGATCCTATCCTTTATGTCTTGCACATCCTCTTCCAATTCTCAGTTCGAATGAACCAAGTAAACTAAAGGAAGTTTTCGTGGAGTAGGTCTGTCTGCGACAGTATAGTACCTGGCAGCGTGGATACTAACGAGATAGCCACAATTGTCAATAGGCTGAAACCATAGATGAAATTTCTTAACGGGAAGAACTGGTAATTGGTTAATCCAGAAGCAAGAAGGCTAAGAGGGGAAGATAGAGAAGCCAAGCACCATGACTCATTCAAGATGTTCATCATTGGGAAGGTTAGAACAAACAAAAAATGTGTGAAAGAGATGGAAAAAGTAGAAGCCAAGTCACGACAAGAACAAAAAAGGAACCAAGGAAAAAGAACTGACTGCTACATCCAGCACTTCCAAAACGATGACGAATTCAGGTTGCTTGCGAGAACTCGGATGAAGTATGTCAAGTACTTCTGGATGAAATATATCAGGTACTTCAGGCTGTAAGTGAATGGACTTCTGTGGAAGGATGGACATGTCACGCCCCCAAAAAACGTAAGCCGTGAATGCGATCAAATTTTCTAAAATACCGCTGTAATTCTTGTGACAACGGTATATACAGAGCAACTAAATTCTTTGAAATAGAATATCTCCGTAAAACAAAAATCTATTACAATTCATTCTCTAAATAATCCCTTACAAAACCATCTACTAAACGCAGCGGCTAAAACAAATCACAAAAAATCAATTCTATCAAATTACCCACATTCGAGTAAAGTTCTCAAAACAACTGCAATCTAATTCACTACAAAGGACTCTCAAAGCTCCAATGCCGTCACACGGATCCTTAGACACTTTCATGACCTGTGGCAAGGGGCAAGGAAGAGTGAAAGAGTGAGCTCAAATAGCTCAGTAAGGAGCAAAACGACAAATTATCAAAGCAAAAGTAACAGAGTCAAACGACAATACTTGATGGAATGGGCAAACCAAATTCTTATATCAAATGCCAAAACAAACGTGATTAAGCATTAACCCTAAACATATGTTCATTTAATATGCCGGGAATGCTACACAACAAAAATATACGATGACTATGTTGGTCATAAGACCCAAACGTCGAACCAAACGTACAAACATCAAACGTGTGCTACCGGTAGCGTGTTTGGCGTCCATTGATCGCCAGCACAAAATCAAACGTGTGTCCAAAGGACCCTCTCAATTTGAGAGTTGTTCAAACATAGCCGTTATTGTATCGAATTGACAAGCACCAAAGAAATAAGTATTGAGTAGAATTTCAAAACTCTTAACTCGAATTTTGTGTGAGCTCACGATAATCGATCCGAAAAACTTGGTGTACAAGGTAGTGGAAGAAATAATAATGATAGCAATAACAAAGCCCAACAAGCTGAGACACCGACAAGCCACCTAAGCAAGTACGCGGTTTGGCAACTCTTAACAAAATGGACACAAAGTAGAACATGTACGAAGGGATTTAGTCATTTAATACCAAACTACAAATGTTACTGATGATGTGATGAATTAGATGGTAACACTGTACAAACACATAGGATAGAGAACCGGTTTCAATTATGATAGTGAAACAACACCCCTATAGTGAATCAGGTTCATGCCACTAAAAAGAGAAAATATGGCAAAGCCACCATGGAACAAAATGGTTGGAAGTTGCCTCAAATGGCAAGGACGCCGAATATCATTTGAGCACACAGCTTGGTCTTGGATTTCAGTTGGTAAGAGAACACGTAAATGCTGGAAAACTAGTTGTAACTACCAGCATTCTTATGTGCAGGTATGACCAAGCAGGTACACCATGGCCACGTAAGAAAGACACGAGCTGGTGGAAGACACTATGAGCAGGAAAAGATAGTCCATCCCCAATCTACACCAGGCTGAATTTCAGCTGTACCAATCTATATATATATATATATATATATATATATATATATATATATATATATATATATATATATATATATATATATATATATATATATATATATATATATAAAAGCTGAAACCTTCGCTTAGAATTGCAACACGTAAGCTTTTTAGAGCTCTCATATTTACGACACATCAGCTTTTTGGAGTCTTCTACTTGTACCAAATCAACTGCAACTTTCGTCCTGAGAGTCCCCCAGTTCCCTTGGACTCCTAAGAAATCAAATTAATTGGAGAAATAGAACTCTTTTATGTTTTACTCTAATTTAGTCTCCTAATCAATGACAAATACATCATAAATCAATCTTTATCAACTACAAAAAACATGGTCTACCCTTTCTTTCTCCTGATCGGATGAGACATCAAACTTGGCAGACTACCATGCAAGGTGAGACTCGAGTACTGCATTGCTCGAGCTTGCTAAACTGGATTTCAACATGGTACAGGTCACTCACCAAGTGCTTGGAGGGTTGGTGCATATTGGGTTAGGGAACCGAGTGGAGAACATTTGCTGCCAGGTGATTCAGGATTTGCTGGAGCTAGAAGCAACAATTTGCCTGTGCACCGCCATAAGTCTCAAACTACTGAACCTCAACATTTTCATCCCACTTGCACTTCAAGTCCTGGTAAATTGTGGGCTGACACCTCCACCTGGTTTTGTCTGTCCACCCCTCTGAGTGATCCAATGCATTTGAAGTACGTACGTAACAGTAATTATGTTTGCTTTCTGGTGCATGCATGTGGTGTTTGGTTAATTCTAAGTTAGCTTTTGGTTAGTCTTTTTCTTCTTTCTTGGTAGAAGATCTAAAACATATGTCACGGTACTCACAAATTTGATATTATAGGGTCTATAGCTTGGTATAACTTTCGAGAAATTAACACGTGCGCATCCCGCTGATGGTATCTAATGACAAACCTTTAGTTAGCGAGTAACGATAAATGCTTACAAGACATTCGATTATTTGTCTGTAGCCTTTGATTGGTTGAGTCTTCTGATCAGTTTGATTGGTAATCTTTGTTGAGAGGGCTTATGCTCAAACCATGAAAAATATCTGGCCCTGCTACTGATTCACTAAACTGACTGTCGTCAAATAGGTTGCTATTCAACACACTGAATTCTTCTTCCATCTTTTGTAGGTGGTGGTGATTCAGATCAACAATTATATGAATTTTTATAATTTTTTTGTGTTATTGGCTTCTCGGCCTTTGTTTTTTTATAAGTTTCATATTTTATTTAAATTCAACATTCCAAAATTGTTAGTTGTAAAAATCTTTTACTACGCATTGTAGGTGTAAAGTAATATTAGAATATTCTAGACACAGATATATGAATAGAAGTGAATATACATTCAAATGAGATGGTAAACTGAAGGCTTAAGTGATTTTATCAAATGATTGCAACATTTGAAAAGTAAACTTATTGACACAATGATCCAACATTTTACCTTCGGTCCATAATATCAACTATGATCTGACTAATTCTTGGAAGACCATAATGTAAGCTATGTTACTAACATAATCAAGTTTCTCAAATATCTAGGGACTATCTATCTATTGTACTTGGTGATTCATTGTATCATTAACTATTAATTTATTGCTATAAATTTTATTATAGTGTTTGTCATATATTTCACTCAAGAATAATGGAAGAAGGCTTAAAAACTCCAAGAGACTTAAAAATAGAGTAGCATTTGCTCTATTGGGATTGTTATAAGTAACTTTTGAGAAAATCTCATGTTTTAGTAAGCTTTCGTTTGAGTTTGTGGTCTCATGCACAAACCTTTTAAGCGTTACACTTGATTTAGAACCAATTTTATCTCAAAATAAATTACAAGAGGTAATAGAATTTGATAGGCAAACATGTAATTCCAATTAGAATAAGTTTGGAGAATAAAAAGAATTGTAACGTAAAAGAGATCTAAGACAAATCTTAATCCCATTTAAAAAATTATAACTTTTAATGCTAGCACACAAAAAAACGAGGTAGATGTGGCATTGGTTCAATTGATGTTGAACATAAGAATGATATTAAAATTTGGTAACTGTAGTGGTTGTGGTAAGACGTGGTGGTGGACCGTGGTTAATAGTGACAGTGTTATATGTACATGCAAGTGAGGATACAACAGAAATCGTGGTGGTGATAGTACTGGCGGGCTACTTAAAGATGGTAGCAGTTGGTTGGTGCCAATTATCAAAAAGTTCTCTTTGGTCAAGAGGTCGCTTTTGAGGTTTGAGCAATTTCTTAATGGTATGAACTGATATAAAAAGCACATGCAATTCCTTACTTCTCATGAGATAATATATGTGGTGTTACCATAGGATATATGTGGATTTGCCAATATTTTAAAAAATGAAAGAGAAAAAGTGAAACTAAATCTACACATTTTTTTGATAAGCTTACACCCTTTCATCACTAAAAGAGGCAATTAGGTCTGTCACAACATAAAAATATGCACACATTCTTTACTAGATTATGGTATGCAAAACAATTAACAAAGATTAAAAGACTCAATAATAGCATTAATGTATCATACATCTTTTCCCCTTAGTAGTAATTTTTTATGATAAAATGACCAATAATCAAAGTTTAGGCTTAAAGATTCTCTGTTTTGCTATTGTTCGTATATATTAGTTGTGGACTAATATATTGGAAAAAGTTAGATACTTAAATAATGTTAACTGTTACGCTTAAGATGTATAATGAATTAGCTCATTTGCCTTTGAAATTAATTATCTTTCTTTGCCTTTTGGTATTTTAAACTAAATAGGCTATATTAAAACCAAAATTGACACAAACTATATTGCATCGCGTCCCGTGCATTTGCACGGGCACATTAACTAGTACTCTAAACATGGCTCAAAACCTTCAGAAAGGAGAAAAGGAAGACCGATCCACCCAACAAGTGTGGGTTTGGAATAAACAGACCCATTCTTAAAAGAGTGATTACACAAACAAACAAATGGTGACCAATCAATTTGCATATGAATGGCATGAAATTTGCAGGGACTTGCATAATGTCACCATGCCAGCAAGGAGAATGAAGCCACACAGTGATACCACGTATGGCCACCAAAAATCCGAACAGAGTAGGATAGTTGCAGAATAGGAGTTAACATCGTTTTAGTCTTATTTACATACTAAACATATTTTAATCTTGAAAAGGTTTACGAAACAGGGTTTCAATCATGGGAAAAATCCTAACAACCAGGGTTACACAAGAAATTAAAACCCCAAGCATCAAATCCTAAAATTATAAATTGATTACTCGATTCATGAAGGGGTGATACAAAGAGATTTAACCAAGGCAAATTCGTTCAAGGTACAAACCCTTACCACAACAAAAATATGGGAAAACCTTACACAACAAGATTGACCAAGTCCGATGATTTTTTTTTCCAGATGTAAAGAATGAAACCCAAGCCACAGCAAAAAGCGTTAAACCCCTTACCTTATACTAGAGAATCGACGAAAAAACACAATCCTCCCAAGCTACGCTACTCGAATACGCCAATCTCCTCCAAAGGAACAAGCAATTTAGGGCTTAAAATGACAGGGCCGGCTACCAGAGAAGGAAGAGGAGGCTCGGAGGGGAAAAAGGCTATTTATATCAAAGCCCCCAAATTAGCAAATTACACGAAACCCCCTGAACTTAAGCCTCTTATTCAAAACACACCAAAACTTTTCTAATATTACAAAAAGGTCACAAACTTATTTAATTAGTTATTTACTTATTTATAAATTTTAAAGTGATAAAAAAATTATTAAAAAATATGGGGTATTACAGGACAGGCAATGAGCAGCCTAGGTTCTGTGACTCCTCGCAAACTTCACCAAGGACTAAAGGATTCACAATTGAGACAGAGGAAGAACTAATTCAATCAAGCGCCCATTGCTTACTGGTTACGGTGAGGAACCATTTAGGACAAACAGATAAATTGGATTTTCTTTGACCTGTAATAAATGAATTCTGTCTGTGTAAGATATTTTTGGATTGACCTTTAATCATTTTTATTATGATTATTATTGTTTTCTGCCGTTGTAGACCTGTACAAATGTACATACTTTTTTACACATTAGTTAAGACAGAGAGACACAGATATAGGTCCAGACAAACAATGGCGAAAGGTCCATGAAGTGGCCGCAACTTACAAATTTGGTGTTCCTGAATGGATCATGAAGATTTATTACTTTCATTCTGGTAGATCTGTAAGTTGTTTTCCTTCATCTGTCATGTTTTAGAAATGGGTTTTTTTGGTATATACAGTTGTCAAACACGTGAAATTGTTTGTTTTAACGGGGATTTGGACTAAAAAGCCAGGGTTATAAATAGTATAAGGTTAGCAAACTGTGTTCTCTACATTTTTCTTGTGTGTTATCATGATCGCCAAGATCAAAAGAAGGAAAATCTAACACATCTTGTGTAAAATGCAGAAGAAGATATGTTTGGAACGAAATGAAACTTTGATTTAGGTCATATGTTGATACTATCTTCAGGCACCAGCATTCTTTCATTTGCAGATACAACTCATGAAATTGCTCCTGCAACAGACATTTATCTGCCGTATTTTCAAATTTGCTCAGTGTGCGCAAGTGAGTGTCTCGTGACAGTGACTTGTTGGTAGTTTCGTTGAGGTCATTTCTGGCTTGCTACTAGTGTTCTCAGTAATCTGAGCAACTTGTGAGAAGAACAGCAAAATCATTAAGGTAACCTGGACAATTAGTGCAAAAGCTGTAGTGCACAAGGACGGTATTACAGGTAAGGAGAAATCAGATTTAAGGACAAGGAATTTGAAAGGGATTGAGTCTGAGTGTAGGCTTTTTCTGTCTTACAGGCTATTGATTTTCATGCTTCTCTGCATACTTCACTAACTAGTGGTTGATGATCTGGATCGATAAATGACCTTTTTCCCTGCATTAATGATAATGGCAGTTCTTCGATGTATTGTGTCGTGAATGCGTAGAGAAATCTGGGGTGCGGCTTTTTCCCCGTTCTCGTGTCAACATGTAATATATAGCACGAGTTACTCATGTTAGACTTTGTATCTGAAAAAGCCGTGGAAGAGTGGACAGGAGGAGCTCTCGTAGGTGATGAACTGAAATTTTCCGTAATTTAACAACAGTTTGCCGTCTTGTTGCACCAGTGGCACACTGGTTTCCTATTAGGTACTGGAATGTTTCTGTCGATCTTTACTGTTCTTGTGTTCAATCTCGATTTTTTATGTTTAGCTTTAATGACCAACCCTTTCCAACTTGTGTTTACAATCTTGAGAGATCTTCTGATGGTTAATGTCATACTCATGAGAGATCTTCTGATGGTTAATCTTGAGAGTCTTCTATCAAAGGATGTATCAAGAGATGGCAGTACCAGTACTCAAAGCATGTAAAATGAAAAGATGTTAGGAACTAGGGAGAAAGATCATATCTTCTCCTCTTCAATGTGTAGGTTTCCAAGTCTCTACACAACTTCCCATGTCGAAAGCTAGACGAATGCATCTTCTGATATAGGTCGACTTCTACTCAGAAGAGAACTGATGATGTGAGTTGACAGGACTCAAGATGAAAAACTCGACCAACTCAGAAAGTTCTTTGCCTGCGACAATGGTAGATGATTGATTGTATTTAACATGAGCTGAATTAGGAGGTTGACGAGATGGGGGATTTGAAATGCTGCTGAAGAATGTTATATACTGTTTAAAATGAGAGAGCATTAATAAGGTCGTCATCAGAGACGGGGTGACCAATTGAAGCCAAAGTGTCGCGGATCGGTTTGCCTTTCTGAAAGTAGTCAGTCATCCTATGATCATTTTTGCTGAGATGATGAAGATCATAGCGAAGGTTGAAAATTTTTGCTTTGGATTGAGAAGCAAACATTCGCTCAAGAGAGAGCCAAACAGCAGCAGAGGTGTGTAGACCAGGAACTTGTGCTAACACAGGTTCAGTAAGTGATGACAGAATCCAGCTTAACAGAAGTTGATCTTGTTTTTGCCACAGTATGTAGGCTGGATTTTCGGGAGGAGAATCAGGCCCAGATGACGTAACAATGATATCGGAGGTAGGTGTAGGTATGTCAGTGGATTCAAGGTGTTTTGGAGGGCAAAGGTTGGTGCCATCAACAAAACCAAGGAGATCATACCCACGAAGAAGTGGGAGAAATTGGCTTTTCCAGAGAAGGTAGTTGTCTGTGGTACGTGAGCTTAATAGATATAAGGTGTTGGATGTGGTTTAAGGGAAAGACAATAGAAGAAGAAGAAGAATTGTTAGGTGTAGAAGATGACGCCATAGTGAGAAAAAAATGCACAGTCGGTTGACTTTTAGGCTCGTGATACCATGTTTAAAATGAGAGATCTGTATTGATTTTCAGTCATTCTCTCCTCTTTGTACAATCTGACTCATATATATACATGAAGTACACATTTGAAAATGACTTGATAAGGTTACTTCCTAAACAAGATAATGTGATTATCTTGGTTTGACTTTATCTATCATTGTATTTTGAATGTGATTTTCATTACATGGCCGTGACTTTGTACATGGTCCAATATATACGAATGCACTGTTCTTTTGCGTGCTTGATATCCCATATGAAGGACCTTCGAAGTAATGGGAATGAACAAGTATGAGCATCCCTGAAGTTTCTAATTTGGCCTCTTACTAAAATTCCCCTAAAGGGTTTAGTTGGTTAGATTGGACTATTAGTTCCTTGATCGGTTTCCCCACATAGAGCAGCACGAATTTGAAAAGCGTAACAATTTTGAAACTGGGTTGTCTTTAGGAGGAAGAACTAGACAGGTTTGTCTCAGCCTTCTAAAAAGAAATGCCATGTTTTTAGTACTTCTCAATCGTAATTCAATAGAAAAGCATGATTCTTCTGAACATCAAATGCATTTGCGACTATGTTGAAATGTAACGGAATTCTTCATGCCTATGTGTGTAATCAGATATGTATCTGCAGAAATCCTAGAATACTTGAGGGTACCATAGTTTGTTGTCCATGCTTCTGGTTCAATTAGCCTGCCTTTGTTATATGCGACTTTTGGAGCATTAGTTCCCAATCAATTTGTCTCAGAAGAAGGTACCACATAAACAGCATACTGAGTTTCCTAACATCAGGCTTAAGGTTCATGCTCAACACAACGAAAAATCCGTGACCGAACAATATCTGCAGTTAGCAGTGGTGAATACAAATTAGTGGCCACTAGTACAAATGCATAAAAAGCGTCCTTGCCCTGAGAAATTCTGCACCAGGTCTCCTAAGTACGTTTGTGCATCAGAGGGGATCTTGAAATAATTGTGCATGAATCCAATGGCACGAGATCAGGCTTGGCTAAGTTTCGTTAATGAAGTTCTACCTTTCGTGCAAGTGATTGAAGTTTAAAATTTCTATGCGAGCAGAACGCCAGCAGAACAGTGTCCATGCAATCTGATCTTCGAAGTCGGCTTGATACACAGTGCCCAGCTAACAAAACCAAGCAGATATGACAACCAATAGTTTCTAAATCTGTCTGCATTCAACTTGTCCCACTCTGTTTGCATAACAAAATATATTTTTCACTGATAAGTTCGTTTTGATTAAATGCCATTAAATGCCATTTACTTTTATTTATTTCTGAAGAGATAATGGAAGATTTAAGAAGTGAAAGAAACCTACTTCTGAAAATGTGTCCTATTAATAAGAGATAAATGTGGTTGGTCACTTATTAGTGGGCAGTTATTTTTATAAGTGAGTAGTTTATCTCTTAGTGGATAGTTTGTCTTGTTATAGTAGTTATTTTCTACAAAGCATGATTGAGAAGATGTTGGAGGGAGCAATCGATCGTGGGATTTGAGAAGTTACTTCAAATAGAGATAAAGAGTGATAGCTACCAAAAGATGACAATTACAATAGTGCGAGTATAAAGACAGATGAAGGCAATAGAGAAATGGGTCGTCAATTTTGCTCAACAAAACTATACTAGAAAGAATGACTTATGTAGACTTCTTTAGGCACGACGATCATCAATCATCAACCAGACAAATCAAGACTTGAAATCTTTTTCTTTCTTCTGTTTAGAGGCTATTGTTGTCTATCAATAGGAAGTTCAGTTTCTAGATATAGATACATTATTGTGTAAACATTCACAATCAATCGAAAGTTCTCTTTGTTATTTGTGGACACGCAATCGTTCTACTTTCTATTTATTGTTTCAAATTTTCATTTTTAGAGAAAGTCCCCAGGTCTAAGGGGCAAAAAAGATCTTACACTGTTCATCTGTTGTGTTGCGGGTACACGATCGATAGTGAGTTTACCCAGCAACGCAAACACCCACAAATATTATAGTGCAGACATCAAATAACTGGATTGCATGGATTTGCGGGTGGCCAAAAACTTACTGCGCTTATCTGCCCATGAACTAACTAATCTTTGGAGTGATTCACAAACTAAATAGTGCAATGTAATACTTAAGCATCTATATCGTTAACTCAGTCACATCCAGAATCTTTTGTTGGAAAATGAATAATCTGAACGAGGTATCTAAGTGGGTTAGACATGTTGAGGTTGTACAAGGCCCAAGTATTGTGGTTGACTAAGTCGAGGAAATCTAGACTGTCCTAAGTAGGCAGAATAGTAGACTGCAAAAATAGAGCTCATTTCTAAATTCTACTCATGTCCCATGTCCCTCTCCTCATTCATACATCCTTTTGCCCAAATTTTGTGCAAATAATGTTGAGTAACTGCACCCTTGCTACGTCATTGAAGCATTCAACTCCACATAGATAATGCAGAAGATAAAGAAAAACGACTAGGTCCATTGCAATCAATAAAAATTAAAAGGTATTTTCAGCTTTATATTCAATAGATGCCCATCCGTAAGGAACTAGTTTTACAGATTCAAAGAACAAGCTTCTTGTAATATTCGCCCGAGAAGGCAGCCTCCATCACATTCGATCATAAAGAACAACCTTCTGTAATGTTCACTCAAGATGGCAGCCTGCATCACAACTTTAGGGTCCACATACCTCTGGTTTTGACTGTTTAGCCAGATCCTTGGGATTGATCACCCCGTCTTCCTCTAGGAAGAGTGTCAATAGATTCTTCGAATAACCACTAAGCAGAGCCACCCCATTCTGTGTAGCTGTCCCATGAGTTGCAGAGGAGTGCCTAGGATTCCAAAACATAATTTCAGGTACATTCTCGTACCCTCTTTCACTGAACTCTCTCTTTATCGCTTGGCAATCAGTCTCCCAATTGGCGGAGGCCTGATCAAACTTTATGTCACTGAACACAAACAGTCTTACTGCAACCGTAGCATCGGATAGAACACTATTAAAATTGGGATTGTCACCTGAGTGCATGTTCGTTATAAACTCCGACTTTGATTGAAGATCACCACCTTTAATCGAGTGAAACTGAGAGGACTGGTTAGAAGTGATCACATGACCCTTCCATGGATCTGCACTACGCACTAAAAAACCAAGAAGAGCAACAGAAATTTCCATCGGTGTCCCACTTATGCTTCCTATAACACATCACACACCGCAATATAGTTGGTCAATTTACCCCCCTCCTTTAACATATCATCAACCATTCCTCTTCCACTGAAGCTCCCCCACTATAACCGCTCCACTACTACCTTCCATCGAGGCAGTATTGATATCATGCGGAAGCACGCTCCAGCAGCAATTTTCACATTTCCACCGATCACATCTACAAGGTAATTTCTAGACCTTTCATTACCACGGTGCAGAAAATGTCAGTGTAGTTCTTCATGGCAATGGAAGGAACTACGTCATAAGGAATCGAGTCTCATTTGTTCGCACTCATTCATACCTCCGGTAAGTTCAAAGCCTTATGAAGCGGGACCAATACTTGTTTCTCCAATCTGTCTCTCACCCTACGCACATAACTTGACTTCTCAATTCCTTCGAATTCTGGGTGAGAATTGCCCGGGAACATCTTCCTAATGCTTTTACAGATCAATAGGGCCCAATCATACGAAGAATCAACACTAGAACACGATTTCACTGCAAAACTAATCCTCTTGACCTCACCGTAATTCAGATAATAAATGTCAGATTCCAAAAGATTGGCAAAAAGGGTCGAAATCTGATCTTGTAAGAACCTGTAGTTCGCATCAAGCTTGTACCTCTCCAAAGCCTTTTTTGCCCTGGCAGCCTCAATGAAACACATGGATTCGAGAAGCTCATTGTTATAATTAAACAGAAAGTGGGACTCTAAGATAAAACATAGATGTCCTATTACTTAAGAAACATGTCATCCACCTCTAACTAATGAAGAGTGTCTGAGCCAATTCAATTGTGTTTTACAAGATCAATAGGTGCCAAATGACAAAGTACGGAGAAGAAGATAACCATAAAGACTTTATACTGGAAACAAAAGAAATGACTCCCTTTGCAACTAGAGAAGATACAAATAAGAAAATAAATATTAGAAAAGAGAACTTCTAACTACGCAGCAATCCATCAGTAGACTTTTTGTACTTGCAAGAACTAATCACATATTTGAGATTGGCCAAAAACCTTGAACTGTCCAAACCAAAAGCTAAAGCAAGCTGCACCACTGAGGTGTTCTTCTTTAGCTTGCTTTAGCAAATATGTTGAGATACAGAATCCTTTAGCCTAGTAAATTTTTTTGTTTATCATAGATCGCTTCAAATCTATCGTAGACAGAGTCTTGGAAGAGATCCTCATAATAACTTGCTGATGATAGGTACTGAAGTAAGCAAGTGCTAAATGATAATTGAAATCAACTGCTTTTTGCATTTCCGAATTCCAATTCCCTAATCTACTAATAGATGAATTCCAAACTGAAAGGAAAAAGGACACCACTTCCAGAAAAGATAGTATCTTTCTGAACTTTTGTCTTTCCAAAAAATAGCATGAAATGATCCCCATTCAACTTATAGAAACACGCACAGAGACATCAACATGTACATGTATAAGTTGTAAGTATTCGTATATATAAGTACATACATAAGTTTCCCAGCGGAAATAGAACTGAAAAGCATTGAGTCAAACCTGAAACTTGAGGCTCTTCCTATGTTGGTCAAGTGTTTGGTTGTCCCAAACTTGAATCCTGTTATTCACTGCTCCATCAGAGATTCACTATCAGAGTCATGGATGATCTAACGATACAGAACCCTTGAGCCGAGTCATTCTATACTCATTCATAAACCTAATTCAAATCCTTGGCGTGAATAAAACATTGGATACCATGCTTTGATGATAGGCTATAGAAATACTGCCAAATGGAATACCATATATTAATGAAAAAGATAAGTTCCATCCCCATAGGTAGTACGTGTGTTTAAGCAATAAAACTCTTCACAGCAGCACCACACTCTCAGAAGCATTTCACCCCACAAAAAGAAAAGAAAAGAAAAGAAAAGAAAAGAAAGAAAGAAAGAAAGGTGGGTTTTCGATATCCACTACTACCACCAGTTTGATGCTCCCTAAGGAAGCCAAGGCAAATCCAAGGGAAGCACAAAAGATGCAGCAGAAGTAGCCCTGGATGCTCAATCTGCCATTAGAAAGCTCAGTGTACTCTAGCATACATGAGCCTTAAGTTGATCCATGAAGACCAATCACTCAAAAGCCCCTAAGACCAACTTATGGCGAAATAGACACATGCCTACCTTAAAAGACTTATATAGAAGTGTCATCCAATAATCTTTGTCCAACATTTGCCACCAGTAAAATCTGGTTTATCGACCTTGAGCAAACCATGCAATTAAAATAGAATGCGATTTTAAAATGATCTCAAGCCACCAAGGATCGATAATTAAAACAGAAACAGTAACCTAGAATAACAAGTTCATTAGAATAAGAAAGCAAATATATATATACACACACACACACACACATCAAAATCAGAGTGTAAACAAAAACAATGAACAGAAACAGGACTATAAATCACATAAGTATCAGATTTTCAAATTAAGGCATGAACACCTTGGAAATACTCTCACAGAGAACGCAAGCGCAAACGGCATGAAGCTAGTTATATGTCAATCATATACCACAAGTTTTTTGTATTCTTCACCAGCAATAGCTGTTGCCATGACATCCTCGGGATTCACGACGCCTCCACCCTCCAGGAAAATTGTTAGCAGATTCTTCGAAAACCCACTGACCAGTGCCACACCATTCTGCCTGGCCACCACCGGGGTGGAAGACGAGTGTCTCAAATTCCAAAACACAATTTCTGGAACACTTTGGTATCCTTTCTCCCCAAATTTCCTCTGTATGGCTTGGTAATCTGTCTCCCAAGGATTCTGAGATGCCACATCAAATTCCATATCACTAAAAACAAACACCCGCTTTATCATCTGATCCTCACTTAATTCTCCTTCCACAGCAATTTCCAGAATGTGATCAAACACTTTTTGAAAGTCAGTGTTCATACCCCAGTCCATACTCCTCACAAATTCAGTCTTTGCTAAAAGGGTATCGCCCTCAAGTTTCTGAAGTTCAGGATCAGCACTAAATGTAATCAATTTACCCTTCCATGGTTCTTCACTCAGTTCAGAAATCAATACCCCAAGCGCCACAGATACTTCCATTGGAACCCCATCCATACTCCCCGAAACATCACAGATCGCGATACAATTGCTCAACTTGCCCTTCTTTGCAAGATCATCAACCATCCGTTTCCACTGCAGCTCTGCTACCTCCCTACTTTCTTCCTTTTTCAACTCCTTTATAATCTCATGGGGCAGTAATGCTCCAGCCGCAATCTTCGCCTTCTCTTTCCTCACATTCTCAAGATACTCCTTAAACCTCTCAGGAGAATGCTTCAGAAACAACTCCTTGTAATTCTTCATCGCCACCGATGCAACCCGATTATAGGGAAGCGTGTCCCACTCATTCGCGCTCATGAATACCTCAGGCAACTCCAGCGCCTTATGCAACGGCACTAGCACTTCTTTCCTCAACCTCTCTCTGACCCTATAAGCATAATGACCCTCATCAATCCCTTCATACTCCTTACACACGTCCCTAGGAAACACCTTCCTTGCAACACTCTCGCAGATCAATGTAGCCTTATCGTACGACGAGTCAACCGTGGGACACCACTTCCCCGCCAAACTAATCTTGCTTAAACTCCCCAATATCATATTCTCAACGTCCAGTTTCAACAACTCCGCAAAAAGATCAGAAATCTTATTGTGAAGACACCGATAATTCGCATCATTATTGTACTTGTCTAGCGCTTTTTTTGCCTTATTTATCTCCCTTTCTTTCCTCAAAACCCTAGCTCTTTCTTTTTCTTGTTTCTTCTCATCTAAATTACTCATCCCCTTTCTTGCACAGTTCTTGAATCTCTCAATTTTTTCGCGCTTTCTTACATCAAGACCCTCAAGAACCCGATACAAAATCTCAAAAAAATCCTTGAAGTACCCGAAATCGGCGAAGGCCTTCAGATTAAGTGCCAGGGTATTGGGGTGGTGAGTGTGGAGCCAAAACGCCGCCGCATAGAACCCTTCTTTATCAGACTTTCCTGTACCTCGTACCCCTCTTAGATTACAGATGAGCTTTAAGGTGGTCAGTGGGTCGTGATCCCAGGCGAACCGTAGCCGTTGGATCAGATCATCTGGTGGAGTGTCTGGCACAACGTGGAAGAAGAAATCTAAACAGGGGTTGCCGGATGATAGGAAGGTCGGTGAGAGGTTTTCTGTGAGACCCATCTGGGGTTTTGGAGAGAGAGTGATGTTGGTGGTGATAGATGTTATGTCCTGTATTTCTGCGGTGGCATCGCCGTGTAGGGTGGTGCTATAGTGGAGTTCTGGCGGGCCTCGGAGGTCACAGGTGGTGGTGGCCATGGCTGAATCTGGGTTTTTGATGAAAAAGAGGGACTTAGAATGGGTTGTCTAAGTAGGACGAGGTTGAAAATGTGGATGTCTTACATTTGACCATCATCATCATATACTAATTGGCAAGGTCTTGACACGTACGACTTGGTTTTACCGGATCTGATTCTGGTGGAACCTTTCTGTAGCATACCTCAATGTACTTTTGTTCTTTAGTTCCCATGACCTGTAGCATACCTCAATGTACTTTTGTTCTTTGGTTCCCATAACTTGCAGTACAGGATGCATCCTAAGTATGGACTTCCTACGCTATATGTGGGTGCTGGCAAAAAAAGCAATTCAATCCGTTTGGTTTTTTACTTGCAAACCCGTGGGATGGATGCCTCGACCCGCAAGCCAAACTTGGGTTGCTGATATAAACAAGGGTTACGGTGAGTTGGGTGGCTCAACCCGAGAGTCCAAATGAGTCGCTATGTTAGCAAATACCCTATATACTAACATATTCGGTTTTACAATCAAAACTTATTCGGCATTTTACTAAACACAAAGTAAAACGAGAATAATATTGAGTGATCAATATTTTGCATTGTAGTTAAAAAATAATTCTGTTTTTCAATTGGGAATCTAACGGGTGAAAGAATATGAGAAAACTAATGCCTAACGAGTATCAATAGGTCGTCTATGTTTATATTAGCTCAAAACATAAACTAAGTCCAACTTCATATGCTTATCGGCCCATCTCCTTCAACTTATACAGCCATCAGATTACGCATGGACTGGATGCGATATGGAGCTCTTAAGTTTAAGAAAGCAATGAAATGGTGAAGTCCTACGAATTGCCTGCATATGACGAGGTAAGAGATATTGGTTCTCCGGTGATATCAAACCACATGCATTCTTCTCCGATAATACAAATGGCGGCAGTGACTAGCTTCGTACAAAAATATGGACAGCAAGAAGTGAGCAACGAAGAAGGAGCTGTCACAAACTAGACCGCAAAGGTTGCTCACAAACTGAGGCATTTGCGAACCCTTGGAGTTCGACTCTGGATTTGGTGCAGGGATTAAACTCGATGTAGCAAATGCCACTTGCAGTGATGCATGTGTCTAACACATTCAGGAAGACAACTTTCGGGTTCTTTCTGGCAGGAGCCCTCGTCATGTTCACATGACGGCCAAGTAAATCGAAATTAAACTTGCGAGTTGTAGGAAGAGCAAGCTAAACATTCAAGAATACAACTTTCCAATTCTTCGGTAAGGAGCCCTCTTCAAACTCACCCGAGGGGCAAGAAAATCGAAATTAAACTTGCGAGTCATAGGAAGATGTCAAACATCAATTTACATGATCTCTGTGTAAGCTTCCCCCTTGGTTTTAATTTTAATTGGTTTATAAATATACCTTACAGCTTTTTCAAGAAGAAGAAACCAAAATGCATCTGTGTTTATGATCATAACCACACCAGTCCTTATGACGTTTTGGAGGTAAAAAGGAAAAAACACAACAAATCAATTCAAGCAGGGCAAGGGGTGATGGATTATGTTAGATAAACGAGCATCTATTCCATGATCATGGTTTATTTCTCAGTTACATATATATCTCGATAACCAACAAGGATCAAACCAAGTCAATCGTGAGCAAGATTCTCTCGAGATATCGTAATAGAAACATACAGGAATTTCTGCGTTTGAATATTTGAGGATATCTAATAGAGATCAACAAGAACCAAAAATTGGTAAAGAATGCCTGTGGTTATCAAGCACCCTCATTGTGCTTTTTCTTGAGAAGGCTAAAGAAGAATTTTCTACCCGAACGATCCCAAAACAAACCAATTTCATCGTCTTGCTCCAAGTTCCTCCTCTTGACAAAGTTCTGCTTCCAGTTACCAGTCATCACGTAACTGTTAGTACTCCACATCTTGAGTACCATACCACGTATAGCCCCAGTATCCACATCCCATACATCAACCTTATGACCTATTGTACTCATGCAAAGTTCAACATCTTCTTTGTCCATATAGGGTAGAACATGAGTGTGCACTAGGTCTTTACTCAACAACAGCCTGCACGAATCATCCACATCGCTTTTTGTAAGTTTCTTTCTTATTTCCCAAAGATCCGTGTGATAATCACGAAGAGCATGTTGTCTTTTCTCTTCTTCCTTCTTCAGGGTAACTGAAACCTTTCTCGTCTTGATTATAAACTCTCTATCAGTACCCGGTGACTTGTCAATCGTTGACAAGCTTGATGTACCTATGTCGGTGTTACCAATCTTAAAGTGCCCACTTTGTCTACAAGTTTTTGCTTCTTGTGAATAGCTTTTATCAAGTTCAAGCTCCCTCTCTAGATGATTCTTTTGTGCTTTCTCTTTTTGCTCTAGTTCTTTCTTGGTTTCGATGAGCAAGGAACTTGTTGCACCATTACTAGTATTGGTACTCTTGAGTGGCCAAGGAACAATGTTTAAACTCGATTGAAGCGAAAAATCTGACCACCCTTCTTCATCAATCTTTTCTTCCTTTGAGCACTTAGATTTTTCTGCCATCTTGTTTTCCAGTGCTAGAGGAATATCAGATGCAGGAAAAGGATTCAAGCATTTACTATATGGCTCTTCATCTTTTGGTGAAGTACAGCTAGCCATATTCACCACAGAAAACTCAACAACGTGAACATTGAGAAGAGCTAATGGGGTTGCTTATATATATATATATATATATATATATATATATATATATATATATATATATATATATATATATATATATATATATATTGGTGCGAATCAGTTTCTCGGTTGGAATAGGAGGACTGTTTTGTTAACTTTTACTATGTGCCGTAGGATTCCTCTTAATCTTAAAACTTGTAGAATGGGGCCTATCTTTCCTATGGTTACCAAATTCGTATTCAAAGGGCCTGGTCCGCTTTTCCTCCCAGCTTCGTCCAGCCAAATCATAAGCTTAACCTTAAAACGAAAGCTTAACCTCCAACAAGTAACAGAAGCTAAGGTTTTACAGGAACCCAACCTTCATCTACGCACTAACGAGATGGCACAAACACCCAATTTGCTCGGCCCAACAATCACCCACCTCGCCACCACTAATCCCACCACCAATCTGCCGCTGTCTAAGTGCCACAGAGGACCAGAGACATATATCCTGTCAATCTGCTTGCCGCCAATGGGCTACACCGAAAACCGGTCCCCTACTTACCTAGCCACGGGCAACCCCAGCCTGGACTTCTTCTTCCAAGTTGTGCCCGATGCCGTCCCAACAACTTATCCAACGGCTAAAAACTGCGTGGCACCGCGATCCCTTGACAATACTCAAGCTCGTTTGTAACCTGAGGGGTGTGCGTGGAACTGGGAAGTCGAATAACAAGGGTTCTACATCGTGGCGCTCTGGCTGCACGAAAACCACCCCAAGACCCTGGCATGCAGCGTGAAGGCTGTTTCCGACTTTGGGTATTTTAAGGACGTGATGGTACCACCTCCTCGAGGGATCCACAGTTCGCACCATCCAGAAAAATCTTCAATACCCCTGCCTAGGAGGCCAAAAGAAGGATTATAAGATGGATAGAGAAAAGGTTAGATCGGAGAAAAAGGCGTTGGACAGGTACAGTTGCGACGCTCACTATCACTTCTTGCATGACATAGGATCTGATTTCTTTCCAGAGCTTTTGAAGGCCGATATGCTGTTTTACAATGCGGGTGAGCTTTTCAAGACTAGCCTTGCGTCGAAATGGTGTCCCTCTATTGATTCGTCTTACGACAAGGCTACCCGCATGTGTGAGAGCGTCACTAAGAAGGCATTCCGACATGAGGATTTTGAGGAGTATAAGGACATTGAGGACGTGCATTAGAGAACGAATGCGTAAGGAAATGCTAGTTCCTCTCCAAAAGGCGCTCGATCGAGTTGTCCGATCTTCCTTACAAGCGCGTGGCCTCAGTAGTGATGAAGCTTTACAAGAGGCTGTTCTATGAGCACGACAGCAAACGTTTTAAGGAGTACCTCAAGAAGGTGAAGAGCAGGAGGTCGATGATAGCCGGAGTGTTGCTTCCACACGAGATTATCGCGTCATTGACTGACTCCACGTGGCCAGAAGGGGCGGAGCTTCAGTGGAAGCGAATGGTAGATGACCTAGCGAAGAAGGGGAAATTGACAAACTGTATGGCAATATGTGATGTCTCGGGAAGCATGTATGGAACTCCTATAGAGTTGTCTGTGGCACTAGGGCTATTGATCTCCGACCTGAGTGAAGGGCCGTGGAAAGTTACGTTCAGCGCTAATCCTCGATTTCACGTGATCAAAGGTGATACTATGCCATCCAAGACTAGTTTTAGAAGGGAGATGGAATGGCGCGCCAACATAAGCTTTCAGAAAGATTTTGATCTCATCTTGGAAGTTGCGGTTCGTGGAAAACTCAATGAAGATCAGATCATAAAGACACTATTTGTCTTTAGCAATATGGAATTCAATTAGGCCTCCAGCTCTAGAAGCTGGGAGATAGATTACAAAGTGATACAGAGAAATTTTCGCAATAAAAGGTGGCCCAGATTGTGTTTTGGAACCTTGGGAACTCTTTTGACACGCCTTTGCCGAGTAACCAAGAGGGTGTGGCACTAGTTAGTGGTTTTCAAAGAATTTGGTCACATTGTTCTTGCAAGGAGGTGGGATTGTAATCCCGGATTCTATGATGCTACTAGCCATTTCCTGAGAAGAGTACCAACAGCTTGCTATCTTTGATTGAGATAGCTAGTAGAAACAGAGCAATGTGCTCAAAGCAAAGAGAATAAATGCAGAATTGGTGCAATGTTACTCGTGAGATACTTTTTGCTTGTAAAATTACTATTCCTCTGGTAATAACTAGTTTGATTATAGGGAAAATTGCGCAAAATACCACTGTGGTTTGGGGTCGTTGCAAAAAGACCCCTCCCGTTACAAAATTTGCAAAAAGATACTTAAACTTAAAAATGTGTTACGCCCGTCAACTTCCGTAACAAAATGAATAAAAAGTCTAAATTGTCCCTCCATGTTGTAACAACGTGAAACATGAAGTTACTGTTAACGGAATGAAGCCAAACCTCTGTTGCAGCTCGTGGCAGTGGATCAAGATGGTGGTGTCGGCGCAAGTATGAGGTTGATGGCAGGGCTGGCGGGCGGCGACGCTGGTCATGGTGGGTGGACAGGCTAGTGGCGAGCGTCAAATGGGGCTTGATCGAAACCCTAATTAAAGATTTAGGTTCCTCCCCCCTCCCCCCCGAATGGTCTTGGTTTTGGATAGGCTAGGGTTTGGTTGTTGAATCAGGTTGGTGGCAGCGGAGCAATTGGCCAATCGGCAGAGCAATTGGATATGGTTGATGGCAGGCTTGGCGGCGGCGCAAGTCGCTGGGGTTGATTGCGAGGCGAGCGACGATGTAAGAGGCGAGGGAGATAACGGGGATGCGACGCGACATAGAGTTTGCCGTTGGTGGAAAAGACTGGTGGTGGCGACGAAATTGGCTCCAGTTGATGAGGGCGCTAGCGACGGCAGGCTGAGTGGTGGCCGTAATGGGTAGCGATGGTGGTAGATGGGGCTGGGTAGTGGCCGAAATTGGCAAAAATGGTGGTAGATGGGGCTGGGTGGTGGCCGAAATGGACAGCGATGGAGGTAGATCGGGATGGGTGGCCGCCGAAATGGGCGGCAACGGTGGTAGACAGGGCTGGGTGGGGGTGGCGGCTAGGGTTTTGGTTGGTGAGGTGGTGGCTAGGGTTAGGGTTTGATTGGCATGGAGAAGAAGCTGGGACTTGGGTGGGAGAGGAAAAAAAGGGAGGGTAATTTTGTCTTTTTAATATATTAGAATATATCAAACGCGTTTTTGAGGAAAGTGAATATAACGCTCCGTTAATTTGGACGATTTTTCTAACGGTCGCAACAAAATGAACACCACAAGTGTCTTTTTGTAATTTTTGTAACAGGAAGGGTCTTTTTGCAACGACCCCAAACCACAGGGGTATTTTACGCAATTTTCCCTTGATTATATCCTTAATGTTACCTATGTTACTTGCTTCCATGCTTGATATGTCCGGGACTCTTTCTGGCCTTAATTAAACTGAAAGCAGGATCTTAGTTTTGTTTCCCGTTAACCGTGTCACCGTCTTTTGATAACTTTATTTGAGGTTCCAAATGACTTGGTCACCGGGGAGGGGGGCGTGGTGGGTGTTTAGGAGCAGGAGCGAGAGTCAGAGGTGGAAGAAGAAATTTAAAATTCACATAGTAGCTCTACGGCATGTAAATCAGTAGCAGTGAGTCTTGTTCTGGACCTTTTTTATAATGAGGTAGCTGGATCTAATCATATCCCCTTCGACTTGTGCATATTTTGCTGTCTCGCAGTTACCGAAGTTCAACTTCTAGCTACTTATACCTATGGAACCCTTGAATGATACTGAAAAGGATTTAGTTGTAGCTCTCATGAACTCTTGCTCGCCACCCAATAAGGGTGTGGTAGCCTTATTATTTTTGCCTGAAGTATCCTGATACCGGTTGGCAGGACCTTCATTGGCACCAAGGCACCATACTGGGTGAGTCTGAGTGCGAGGTGGAGTTGGAAGAACGAGATTAAAATTCATAGTAGCCCTACTGCAGTTGAAATCTATGGCAGGCATCTTTTCTAGAACCAATTTACAACAATCTACGTAGCTGGATATAATCATGGAACGGAAGTGCACTATTTTGCTATTTTGCAGCTACTACTTCTAGCTGTGGAACCCTACAATGATACTGAAAATGCTTTAGTTGCAGGTTGCTTATAAAATTTCAGATGAACACCCAATAATGGTGTGGTAGCCTTATTCCTCCATAACGAACCTTGATATAGTTTGGCAGGACTCTTCATTGGTACCAAGATTCTATTCACAAGGGGTGAGTTAAGATCACACATCTTATGAAAGTCAATAATGCACATGGTAACCAAACTCTCTGCTGTTCGTGCTCTACATAGATATATGCAGGTGACCTTTGATAGCACACAGTTTCCATCTGGATAATGCGTGCCACCAAAATAAGTTAGTCTTGTATCGCCATGATTGCTATTGAATTGAAATACGTCAAATTGTGCTCATTTGAGCTTCTTTAGAAAACGTTCAAGATGTTTAATTTTCAAGAAGCTGAACTCAATGTCCCCTGTTCAAGAAGTCATCTTATGATAGGATTCATCACGTTCCCAAAATCAAATCAGGATGTAAGTTTGCTCCGTCAGCAGTACTTGTGAGGATTACTTTGTTAGTGAAGGGAGATCCCACATGCGTGATCTGAATATTCTAGATCTTCAGTTAGGGCTGTTCAATCTTTTACAGGGATCGAGCTTGAATAAGAATCATTTTGTACCTCTGTCTAATTTGTGTGCCTTTGTGGATGATCATGGCACATGTATGTCTTGGGCAAGTTATACAACAGAAATTTCGCTTGTAAGTGAAAGGTTCACAGATTTTAGCTGGCTCATTGAATCCCCCACTTCAGTTTCAGTCAGTTTACAGCTCCTTAATATTTTTTGAACATGTAGATCTTCTTTTCATCATCTTTGGACTTCTGCTAGAAACATGGATCCACAATTCTGCCAGATGATGGAAAGTCCATGATAGTTGAATGGTCAATCTTTTGTCTGTTTAAAGGTGAAGTTTTTTAACTTACTTATCCCTGAACAGATTTAGCTTAAATTAGGTTGGGATGGAGCGTTGACCCTTCATATGATGAAATACTAGGACTATCTTCTTCAGCCAAAAGTTCAAAACTGGTAGTTGCATCTGTTAGCCTGGAAGATCATGGCCTGCAGCAAGAAGCTCTAATAGGAATCTAAAGTAAGCTCCAAACATTTTGTAGGTTTTTGCCAATCTTTAGATCTGGTGCGGGTCTCTGTATGCTTGTGCTTGCTGAATACTTGACCACCTCTCTATACATTTTGCTGAAGTATGTACTAATGAATGGTAAGAAATGTCTCGTGGACCTGATCACCCAACGACATCCTGCAGTACGAGATAATCTTCAAGGAAGCCATGTGACGCATAAGCCCAAGAACATTATGCTGACTTTCACGCACGTGATTGTTGCTCTGATCTTTACTTTTAGCTTTAAAAAAATGACATCAACTTTGCTAGATGTGGGTCATTGCTGTGGACATGCTTCTACTCAAAGACTATACTTTGTCATTGCTTCAGAACCTATAATTCCCAGTGAGATTGGTGAAGTGAATCGTTAGTATCCAAAGAATTTGATCTATTTTTAGCTGAAAACTTGCTTCTCTTCATTGACATTCGTAAGAATATTGGGTTGGACAGCAATTTGCCACTAATAGATTTAGGAATTGTTGAAATTTGCTAGTAACAGAATATGGTGTTTTGCGATTAAACCAGATATTCAAATCATCTGGAAATCTTGAAGAAAGCTACAATTCAATTGACTTGTTCATTGCTCTACACAACTTTGTATCAAGACTTGGTGTTTGAAGTTTTTGGCAGATATAAATCTTCTACTTGCAATCCTCCCACGTAATTGTAGCATTTTTACTTTATTGCTATTGATACCTGAGTTGGTCGAAAAAAAGTTTTGTACATGTGTATGTCTCCATGCTCATACATTTTAGCAAAGTCGGTTTGAATCGTGACGGTGGAGTACTGGAAGCTCTATTACTATATTCGTGTACTGTGAAAAATGGTGATAATTAGACTATTAAGGTGATAATGAAGTCGCGAGATAACAGTTGTCAGAGTTAGGCATCAATCGGCTGTTAGACCCGATACATCTGTTGATTTTTTGACGACTATGAGACTTCTAGATCTGTAAACAGTGGTGAGTAAATCAACACTGGCTTCTGCTATGCATTTCTCGATATCATGATTGTTGTTTTATTAATTGTACATTTTCCTGCTTATGAACTGTGGGAAAAAGTAGACGAGCAGCGTGGTTTGTAAGGATGACCTTCAGGCTAGGAATCATAGGTGCTGCTTAAGAAATCAAAATTTTCTTCATATGTCCCCTGGCATGAAGCCGCTTCAACTTGCAAGGTTGGTCGTCGGACAGTGAGTGTACTTTAACAGTTTCTTTTGCAGCCTAAGAAATTCCAATATCTACTACTTCTGCAAGCTTTTTCTTGAAAGGATGTGTTTTGGAGCAGAGACCAAACAGAGCAGTAAATCAACCGCTCATGAATGGACTTGTGGATTGGCGCGTATGACATTCAGCAAAGGGCCAAGCTTGATTTCAAGGAGAGGACTGGTTTGATTACGGAGCTAAGCTTGGTTGGCGACTCATTTACTTGGTTATGCTCACTTATTTCTTGTACTTTATGTAGGTGGTGGTCTAGTTCACTAAATATCTCCAACTTCAATTACAAATTATTAAGAAGCAGTAATCACGACAGGTCGAACTTGAATTTGTGCCAAGTTGGGAAAAAATTAAGTTGATGCAGGTTGAGTGCTGAGCTTAATATGAATAGAAACTCAAGCTAGCTCGGCTCATTTTGTTGCTAACATGAGCTTGAACACGAGATTGTTGAAGCACATCAATCACATTAGCAGATCTCATAGTTCGTTGCAATTGAATATTACATTAATTATCATGCTCAAGTTGATCTTTGTGATTCTGATTATGCAGGTTAACACATGATCCTACTGCCTGGAGAGCTACCACATGAACATTGATGATTTAGTCGATGCATGATTATCCTGGTTTACTAGCCTGTGTTTTGCTTCAGTTACTGCTTGTTAGAATAAGTTGATACCATAACCACAAAATTCAAGAAAGTTTGCAGAAAATTAAGTGTTAGGCAAATTATATCAGATGCAACAACTTTGATTTTCTTTATTGATGAGCTACAGTAATCTCTATTCACATAAAGTCAAGATGCTAACATCTTTTCTTCATCATCTTTTTTTCATACATCACTAAAATCTCAGTCAATGACCACAAGCTTCTGGTATTCTTCTCCAGAGATGGCTTGTTGCATCACAGCATCCGGGGTCAGAATCCCATCTCCTTCCAGGAACAAAGTCACCAGATTCTTCGAAAACCCGCTAAGGAGTGCGACTCCCTCCTGGTTGCTCGGCACTGGCATGGCTTTCGAGTTTCTAAGGTTCCAAAACACAATCTGAGGCACCTTCCGAAATCCCTTCTCCCCGAATTTCCTCTGTATCACTTGGTAATCTGTCTCCCAGTTTCTTGAGGTCGATGCCAGATAGAATTCCATGTCACTGAACACAAACGAAGTCTTGATCATCTGCTCTCCGCCGAGACTGCCTCTTACAGCAACTTCCAAGATCCTATCAAATACTTTTTGAAAGTCTGTATGCAGATTCCAATCCATCTCCCGTATAAAACTAGTCTTTGACGAGAGACTATCCCCTCGAATTTCGTGAAACTGGCGATAATTGCTGAACGTGATAAGCTTGTCTTTCCAAGGCTCTTCACTCAATTCTGAAATTGACAGCCCTAGTGCCACAGACACCTCCATTGGTGTTCCCATCATACTTCCGGACACATCACAAATAGCCATGCAGTTTCTCAACTTGCCCTTCTTTGCCAGGTCTTCCACCATCCTTTTCCACTGAAGCTCCGCCACTTCTGGCTCCGTGCCATCCTCCAACGAACTAATGATCTCGTGCGGAAGCAATGCTCCAGCTGCTATTGTAGACTTTCCGCTCTTGACCTTCTCGAGGTACTCCTCAAACCGCTCTTTGTCGTGCTTGTAGAACAATTTCTTGTACGTCTTCATGGCAACCGAGGCCACGCGCTTGTAAGGGAACTGATCCCACTTGTTCGCGCAGATATAAACCTCGGGCAACTCGAGCGCCTTGTGGAGCGGAACTGGAACTTCTTTTCTTCGTGTTAACCTAATTAACCTAATTTTAATTCACCATTCAACTAAATCACATATCTGATATCTCAATCCAATTGGGTCTCATCCTCCATCAACAATCTCAATCCTCAAATGCTCAATGCACAATTAACAACCTATAATCAGCAATTAATAATCTCAATTTTCAAATGCACAATTACACAACCTAAAATTATCAATCAAATAATAAATGCTCAAATGGGTAAAAATCCAATTGAGTCTCATCATCCATCAACAATCTCAATTCTCAAGTGCTCAATGCACGATTAACAGCCATAAAGCATCAATTAAAAAATCTAAATTATCAAATGCACAACTAACAACCTAAAATTATTAATCAAATAATCAATTCTCAATAGCAAAAGAAATTGTTCAATATGCACACTGACCTCAGTTCTCAAAAATCAGAACCGCGTTGTTGTAGCAATGTCACTGGCGGTGGGTTCTTCGCCGCCAGTGGAGTGAAGCTGAAGAAGATCGTTCGTCGGTTGCGATTTTGTCAGTTTGTCGAGCTCGTAGACACAGAACCTTTGATGTTCTGAAAGTGTTGTAGTTACAAACATTAGACTATTAGAGCTTACAAGTTACAGCCTTTAGTATTCTGTTGATTTTCAACAAGAAGAAAGAAACGGATTACAGAAGTCTTAGAGTTAGACTAATTCGAAGTTTGAACCTTAGACGAGGCTAGATCTAGCAGTGGCCGGAGACCGGAGTTGGTCACTGGTGAGGCCGTGACGGCGACCGCTGTCCGTGACCGGTGACTGTCTGACTGAGGCTCAGATCTGCTTGAATTTCAGGCACCGTGACTAGTGACTGAGGTTCGTCACTTCGTCAACCAGCTCGTAGACAGTGAATCTAGGCGAGATCTGGCCGAAGTTGGGGTAGGGAGGGCCTTCGGGGCTTCTACAGTTCGACCGCCGTCCATGAGAGTTGAGACCGTGACCGATGACCGGTGGGCGGTGACTGAGAGGCACTGTGACTGGTGAGTGGTGACTGTGAACCGTGAGGTGAGGGACTGCCGTGCCGTGGCCACCCGCCGGGAGCGGTGAGAGGTCGACCGTTGACGAGAACTGAAAGAGTGACTGAGTGAGAGCCGAAAGGAGGAGAGAGAGAAAGTCGCGAGTGAAAAAATATATATATAATTTTTTTTCAAAATCTGAGGGGGTGCATTAGCCCCCCTCGTACATATGTAGTTCCGCCCCTGAGCATGGTGGAGGCTAGGTAGCTACCGATTTTTACAATTTTCAACATGAAAGCCTTCGTCTGCATGTGAGTTTCGATAAGATGACAACCAGCCTAGGGTTTTGCATAGTCTCTAGCGAATGTTACTTTGAAGATAGAGTTTTCCTTACACAAATGTTAACTAATTGTGATTAGCGTTGTTTCTGGTGGAGTGGTTGGGCTCTCCACTCAGCCTAGGGTTTTGCATCGTCTTGCCACTAGATAGAGTGTGACTCATGAATGTTTAGCAAGTTTATTGATGCAATGCCAAGTTCTTCATTCGGGTTATTAGCGATTTCAATCAGACCATAACTTGCTTCTATCTTTTTAGTCACATGGTAGTCGACAATTTCGCAGACTTAATTAGGTAAAATAAAATTCTGATGAGGTTGATGTTGATGTTAAGTTCGTCTGCGTTCAAGTCCCAACACTACAAGGATTTAAGGCTTTTGGCGATGGGAAAATCAGTCGCTAAAAGCCTTAATTCCTTCGCTAAATGTTTTAGTGACGGAATTACCATCGCTAAAACTCCCTCGTATAAAAGTCCGTAGTTAAAAGTTTTGCGACGGAATTTGAAAATCCATCGTCTAATTTTGAACTTTCAAACACGGATGTTTTTATAAATTAGCAACGGAATTTATGTCCCTAATTATATTTTACGTATTTTAATTTATTTATTTTTTGTGAAAACAATTTAATCGGTACATATATAGCAATGGAATATAATTTTTAGCGACGATTTTTAGCCACGAAATTAATCCTTCGCTAAAAGTCAAAAAAAATAAATTTTTTTATTTTTCTAATGCCCAAACCTGTAATAAAAAATCAATCCTCAACAACATTGCACAATCCCCAAGACACAAATAACTATATATAATCAACTTAAAAAATATTTATTGTAATTAAAAATAAAATGTACAAGCCGGGAACTGGATACAACCGGTTAGGGGAGGGGAGAAGAGTACAAGCCAGGCGGGGGGACAAGCTTGGACCAGGCAGGGGGGACAAGCTAGGAGGGCACGAGAAGGGGCTCATCAGGGGTTGCCGAGTCCCGGATCTGGATCCTGCTAATCCGGGGCAGGCTCGGCATGTCCAGCAATAGTGCCCTGCTGATCTGCTCTCTGATCATCCTCAACACCACCGTAGTAATGCACTGGATCTTTTTATCCTCCAACGGACGTGGAGGAGCCAGTGTCTATGGAGGGGAAGCGGGGGGTGGGGATGCTCCAATCACGGCTCGAGCAGTCGTACTAGGTAGGCCGCGTATACGGCCTTTCAGTCGATTGACGATCTCTAACCTATCCAGCCATCGCTTCAACGCCCCAGTACTCGCACCCGACTAGTGGACGCTGATGGCTGTCTGGACTGCTGCTCGGACCCCCTAAGTTGTTCATATGAGCCTATAAAAATAGTGATTTAAAGATATGTTAGGGCATTAATTAACGCAACTAACATGGAGGATAGAAAAGACAAAAAATTAACAACTTAAAAAATTGACTTACACCATCCGTCGGGCAATATCTGAAACATAATCGCCCGCCCGGTGCACCTCGTCCTTCTTACCGGACACCGTGTCGAACACCCATTGAAGAGATGTCCACAAGTATAAAGCCAAAATATGACATTTTGGTATCGGTGTTAATCAGACGCTGTGTCCGTGCTACCTAACAAGTATCTCAATCCAATTGGGTCCCATCCTCCGTCAACAATCTCAATTCTCAAATGCTCAATACATAATCAACAATCTCAATTCTCAATTCTCAAATGCTCAATGAAATAAAAATTAATAAAAAATCACACATTCAATCCAATTGGGTCCCATCTTCCATCAACGATCTCAATGTCTCAAATGCTCAATGCAAAATTAACAATCTAAAATTAAGGTGCACAACTGCCAAGTGCACAAATAATCAGAGTGCAAATTGTGCTATTAGGGAGAGGGTTTGCAAATATTCAGGAGGGAAGAATTGAATTCAAAACCTTGTGAAAATCAGATATCTGATAATACCATGAGAAGTTACCATATGTTCTGAAAGAGAGAGCAGTTGGACTTTGGTTGATTATCCTAAGACTTAATAAATTATTTTCTTGAATATAATTTCTCCTTTCTGGGTAGGGTAGGTAGGGTATACGTAGACTATTGTATTTTGATCAAAACCATGATAAGGTTGACCAGTTGGACTAGGACTGTTACAGCCTCTCTTGTCCAATTTAGAGGAGTCTTTGTTCAACTGAACATGTGCCCAAGTGATAGCTATTTGATTTGTTTCTTTGTCACTCCTTTGGAAGTTAGGCAGATTAAAGCTTGATTAGGCAAATTAAAGATTATCTAAGTTGAAGGCATGATACTTAATTTCATTTTATTACTTGAAACAGATATCTTGGCAATGCAAATATGTGTATATAACTGTGATGAATGAATGAACATACTAATGCTCCTGTGCAACAGCTAGTTAGGGTTTTGAAGAACGGTGGAGGCGGCATCGAAGGTGGCGACAGTGTTATTAAAGGCGCAGGCGCACCTAAGGCGCAAAAGGTCCCTGGAGCCTAGGGGCATGGCACAGGCTTGGGCCTTTCCGAAGTTAGGCGCAATATTAAAATATATAAAAATAAATAAATAAAAGTGCATGAAATTAAAAAAAATTAAGTAAAAAAAATTTAGAACATGACAATTAACAAACTTTTAAACATTAGAGAAAGTTTCAAATACCAACATCCTAATTTAACAAGCTTTCAACATTAAAAATAAATTCTGCTTTTAATTAAAAACAAGATCGATCTCAATGGGAATGGGACTAAAAATTCAGATCTTTTCTCAAGATTGAGCTTTGGCCTTATGAACAATATAAAGTGAAGCTAACAAATCAATTAGGTCTCCTAATTTAATTTAGCCATGTGTGCTCTGTCTTCAACAGCTTTCACAGAAAGGGTAACGTAATTGGTGAGCAATTATAATCCACGACCCCAACATAAATATGAACAATTAGTAAAGTATATTTCAGCATTAAATTGTCTCAAGCGTAAGTAGGACTCCCTGCTAATGGCAATGTCGGTTCAATGAAGTCCTAATCAAATCTTGTTTTTGGCCCCATCCGAACAAATTTGTGGACGTAATTCTGGCATTTGGCCAACTACTTATGGCAATTACTTCTTGTTGTGAATAGAGTGTAGGCTAAAGTCAAAGAATTTGACAGATGAAACTAAACATGGTGAAAATCAACTTAAGTGTGACAAACGCAAATCGGCCGCAGCACTCAAGAGCAGCAATGGTGGATAATCTCTGCATGGTTAGTTTTTGCAGCAGCACTGAGCAGCCCTGCTTCAATTGAACAGCGGAGTAGCACGCAAAGAGGACCAACAATGGCAGCCATCGAAGCAGCAGCAGCGACCGGAGCAGCAGACCGCCGGCGGAGATGAGAGATGCGACGACTGGAGCAAAGGATGGCACAAGAGTGGCGAGGTGATTGTGAGAGAATGAGAGCTTTGGTCGTCAATCAGAAAACTGATTTGGGGATTTTTGTAGTTAGGTTTTATATTTTAGTCTTAAAAAAAGTGTTTTGACTTGGTAAAGACAAAAAGGGTAAGAATACTAAAAGAGAAATCAACGGTCCCGTGAAGACACGAAGCCAAATCGAATTGTTACACATTGTGCGCCTAGCTTTGCACCTCCCGCCCCGCTATGCGCCTAGCGCCTAGGCGCACAAGGCGCGCGCGCGCTGCGCCTAGGCCTAGGCGAGGCGCGCTATGTGCGCTTAGCTGCGCCTAGGCACGCCTTTTATAACACTGGGTGGTTATGTTTGGCGCTCAGTGGCACAAAAACGCAGGTGGCACGGATATTGACAATGGTTGTGGATGACAGAGCCAAGTAATTGGGTTGAAGGTGGCGCGGCGTCAGAGGGTGGGTTGCCGTAGATGTCCTCGCGTCGAAGTAAGAACGCTGGTGAGATATAATTAAGAAAGAGAGATAAACGGGAAAAAGAAAAGAAAGAAAGGGGATCTGAGATAAATAAACAGGACTTTTAGCGACGGGACTACGCCGTCGGTAAAAGTCTGTCAATAAAAGTATGTTTTCACAAAATTTCATCACTTATAATTTTTAAAAAATCATCAAAAATTATAAATTTCTATAATGTATTTAACGATGGTTTTGTCCGTCGATAAAAGTTTGTCTGTAAAAGTCCGTTGGAAAATACTTTTAACAACGGATACTTCCGTCATTAAAAAGTTTCACCGACGGTTTTTTTATCGATGACAGAATCCGTCGCTGAAAGGGGGGTTTTAGCGACTGAATATTCGGTCGCTGAATCCAACTTTTCTTGTTGTGCAAGTGTGAAATGATGTCGTTCTCAACGTGCAATCTGAAGCAGTTATGTGACCGTAAGTATTTACTTGAATTATGACTTGTATTAAAATGGTTTCATTTGGAGGTGCTTTTACTTGTCAATTGATAGTGTTCTTTGTTCCTAAATAATTCAATTATGGCTTTAAAGTCCTTGGTTTTCACAGTATTACTGTTAACTTTTTTGAAAAAACTAAAATGTAATCGACTACAGTAAAATATATATTTGACGAGAATCAAGTAACAAATGCACCGATTCATTAGCTAGTAATTAATAAAACCATAGACCTTCTATCAAAAAGAACTTCTTATATAAGAAACAATGGCCCTGACATACCCAGCACTCTAGGAGGCCAACCCAGCAAAAGCCAGGCCACGTATGTCTGGCACTGGGCCGGACTGGCAGAACATATTAGAACTGCTTGGGTTTGCAGGTCAAATTGGATCCTCCAGGCTCCAGTTTTTCAGGACAATCAAACAACAAACGACTAAAGTAGTTTGCCCCTCAAATTTAACCTAGTAGCAGTTCTCCTCATCATTAAAATCATGGCAAGATCCAATCATTTCATGAATTTTGTATATAGTAACTTTTAATAAATTTTTATCAATCTATTTTATGTATGGCTCCCGAATCATTGCCTCGAACAGGTCCAAGACTCAGAACTTAATGTCGTAATGTGCTCTTACAGTTTAAAACTCTTCTCATTGTTCTACAGATTTGAATTATTGATTGTCTCATAAAGCTCCTTATGTCCACGTCCCAATTAATTCTATACACATGACCAGTGACGAGAAAAATAAATACAATTTGGTTGACTCAATTAAATTAATAGAAACGCGCCTTAAACAACTCGCGCGAACCGGACCGCGTATCGGTGACGCAAGCTTCAAATGGGTGTCCATTAAAGTACTATATGCAAGGCTTGGAATCGCAAGAACAAAGTTGAACTTATTATTAGAAACAGAGACAGGGCCACCTAATGTGTAAGACCCAACTGCCTCTTTCGGAGTGTTCTTCTTCATCAATCTTCATGTTTGACATTGGACCAGATTTCAGCATTTGGAAGTCAAAGGGTTTTACCGCGACCACAGTATCACGGGAAGAATGCCAGGAAAATAATAGGACTCAGTCCGGTACAGTGTAACGCAAGAAAGAAATAAATGAATATTTGCCTGCTTTTTCTAGTTAAACTTGTTGCATTTTGCACCAGAGGTTTATGTAACCACAGTATCACGAGAAGAATGCTGGAATATGAGGTGCACTGCAACACCATAACTATATATCTTGAGTTATAAGAAATTTTAAAAAAAATTCCCTATATAGCTTCAAGTAAACGATGTAGTATGAACAAAATTATTCACGACATTTTTGCCATTTTTGTAAAATAGTTAGTGATACTTACGTCATCTCACTCTGAAGATTAATTCAAACGTACTTTTGGAGCTACGCCGTGGTAAACTTTTTATGGCATACCGGTTTAATTTTTTTTTGCTAGGTCCTAAGTATTTGATAATCTTTTGCACATCTTTGTCCGTGGTTGTACGGTTCCAGAAAGTGAAATTGTGTCATTTCTCATTCGATCGAGGTACGTGCCTAACCAATCCAAGAGAAGCAAGCACACTGTCTTGCGAGGAATTGACCGGTCTCCAAAAAAGTCTCACGAAGAATGATAAAAATGAGATAGTGTAACCGACAGGTAGTATCTAACAAGATGATAAGATTTTCAAAAGTTAGGAAGTCAAGGTTTTATTAATTTTTATTTCAAAAATTAATTTAAACGCCGTTTTAGAGTTACGCCATAGTGAACTATTTGTGTGACAGAACATTATAGTTGTTTTTGCCAAGTGTTAGACCTTTGCCTTTTGTATAACTTTTCTTTCCCGCGGTTGCACAATACTAGAAAACGAATCTATGTCATTCACCACGCAATCTGCACCTGCCCAACCAATCCGAGAGAGGCAAAGCACACGGTCTTGAAAGAAAATGGGTGGCATCCAAAAAAGCCAGATGAAGGTGATAAAAATGATATCGTAACAGAAAAGTGAAATCAAATGAAATAAAGAGATCTTCAAAATCAGATGCTAAAGTTCGTCGTAGGTAGGCGAGACCTAAAAGGAACCAAAGTGGCCAACACGAATTGCAAGAATAAGAACCGAAGGGAGGGAAAAGGCATGATTAGCCTCGGGTTGAAGTGTTGTCCTAAATAGTATACTTTGTGTATATTTATTTGTGCAGAAAATAAATTCAAAAATATACTAACATGCATATGTTAAGGTTCCAAAAACAGCAGTAACGTAAGGAAGGGAATACATATACAACTCACAATAAGATTGCAGAACAGCTAAGGAAAAAGGCCGAGGCGTGAATTTGATTCACTGTCCTTAAGACTTATTCGTCCCGCAACGGTGTTGACGGTTCTTGACGACAGTCTTCCAGGATACAACGGCAATACGTCTGAAATAAGAACATTCAAAATTGCAGACCCGGCAAACCAAAATAATGGCACAGAACTCTTTCGGACACAGAAAATTCGGAGACAGAACAAAAAATAATTTTGGGATTCAGTTAAGTTATTAACTTCTATAACTGACTCGTTTTTATACACAGAGTATTCACTGTGGGGTGCAACTCTTCACAGAAAAAACTGCTAGCTGGAAAGGTCACAACTTTTGGAAAAGAAAATAAATAAATAAATAAAATATATTTATTTAAAATGTTTTTTGTCCCAAAAAGAATAAAGTCTGATGGGGCCAAGCCCAAGCCCAAGCCACGGACCGGGACGGGGTGGACGGTGCGCGCGTGTGGTGGACCTTGGGTCAACCCAGGTCCTCCCTCCTTACAAAACATAGGTACCCCACCCCCAAGGGCCTAACCCTTAGTTCAAGGTTAAGCCTTATAAGGAGATAACTTGGCTTTATCTCTTTAATATGGGATACTCTTTTCCCTTCAAGGTGAACCACCAACTTTAATTTCAATTTTCTCATTCACCTCTCATTCGTTTTAAATTTGTGAATATACCACGATCATCTATTCCAATAGATGAACATGAATCATTTTGTTCCTAACCAAAATATGGTTTGGAACCAATTTGAAAATTGAGTTAAAGTTGCTTCTTCACAATGGGTTTAAAACCCAATTCCAACAATCCCCCACATGAATAGAAAATTAACTGGACTCTATACGCAAAGAAACACTGACACAAGAAAGAGTTCTTTAGAGCGACATTGCATAGGGATAGGAAGCCGATGGCCTTGAACATTCCCTAGTGAGAACTATCGGATTTACTGATTAACCAGTGAACATGATGTCTTGAACTGTTCAACCTTTAGTGTAAACCGAGACAATAGAATTTCACACAGTATCGCTCAAATATTGTTTTGAGGTTCTCATTGTTGTGTTCATTTTGGCCCTGAACAACTCCTGGTTTCATGAGTACTCTCTGAGAATTCAGCCTTACAATTCTCATAGAAGCGGCCCACTTCTTACTCACATAGGTGACTTCTTATTAAGAGGTTCCTACTGCACCCCCACTTGGATTTCCAAGATATACGAGTCATTAAAAGCATAGCTTAGCCTAACCTTTTTGTAGGTGCCACTGTCTTCTCATCATAGGAATGGATATGAGGGTTTTAACCCCCCATAGTGCTCTGTCTGAGTCGCATTTACATAATTTGATTTTTCCTTTGAACCTAGATCTTGGGATCTCCAGTTAGCTAGGTAGGGTTTCCACTATGGCAACTCTTTAGTTCATAGGCTTAAGACTCATTCCCCTCGATGACGTATTTACTTTCTCTCCAGTTAAAGCTTTCGTTAACGGATCCGTAATATTATCCTTTGACTTCACGTAGTCAACAGAGATAATTTCACTAGAAAGTAATTCTTTAACGGTATTATGTCTGCGACGTATGTGTCTAGACTTGTCGTTATACACATTGCTTTGTGCTCTTCTAATTGCAGATTGACTATCACAATGTATGCAAATTGGTGGCACGGGTTTAGGCCAATTTGGAATATCCTCCAAGAAATTACAAAACCACTCCGCTTCTTCTCCTGCTTTATCTAAAGCAATGAATTCAGATTCCATAGTGGATCTGGCAATACATGTCTGTTTAGAGGATTTCGAAGAAATAGCTGCTCCTCCTAATGTAAACACATATCCACTTGTGGATTTTGTTTCATTAGAATCTGATATCCAGTTGACATCACTATATCCTTCTAATACAGCTAGATATCTAGAATAATGCAGACCAAAGTTTAAGGTATATTTTAAGTACTTAAAACTCTTACAATAGTCATCCAGTGATTATTTTTCGGATTGCTAGTATATCTGCTCAATTTACTGATAGCATATGCTATATCGGGTCTCGTGCAACTCATGATATACATTAAGCTACCAATTATACGCGAATACCCTAATTGAGATATTTATTCACCAGTATTCTTTGTTAGATATAAATTTACATCTAGTAGTGTCTTAACTGGACTATTATCGTAACTTTTAAATTTGTCTAGCACTTTCTCAATATAGTGAGATTGTGACAAGACTAGTTCATTTGATGTTTTGGTAATTTTCATACCAAGTATAACATCAGCCACACCCATATCTTTCATCTCAAACTTACCGGTCAACATTTTCTTTGTAGCCTTAATGAATTCATTATTGCTCCCGATAATGAGCATGTCATCCACATAAAGGCAAACAATGACATTTTCTTTTTCTGTGCTTTTAACATAGACACATTTATCACATTCATTGATTCTAAAGTCATTTTCAATCATGACTTTATCAAACTTTTCATGCCATTATTTTGGAGCCTATTTTAGTCCATAAAGTGACTTGACAAGCTTGCACACCTTCCTCTTATGATTAGGAGCTACAAACCCCTCGGGTTGCTCTATATAGATCTCTTCATTTAGATCTCCATTTAGGAAGGCTATTTTCACATCCATTTGGTGTATTTCAAGATTATTAATAGCTATCAATATTCGAATGGATGTTATTCTTGTAACTGGTGAATATGTATCGAAGTAATCAAGCCCTTCCTTTTTGTCTATATCCCTTAACAACCAATCGGGCCTTATATTTTTTGATCGTTCTATCAGCTTTCATCTTTCTGTTGAAAATCCATTTACACCCTAATGGTTTATTTCCAGGAGGAAGATCCACCAGTTCCCACGTATGATTTTGCATGATGGATTCAATTTCACTGTTAACAGCCTCTTTCCAATGAGGAGCTTCGGGACTCGACATTGCTTCACTGTAAGTACGAGGCTCATTTTCTAACAAATATGTTAGAAAATCAGGACCAAAAGATGTAGACGTTCTAGCTCTCTTGCTACGTCTTGGCTCATCTTCCTCTTGTGAGGGTTCTTGGTCCATACTAGTTCTTTCTAAAGAACTTTGTTCTTGTGCAACTTTATAAGGAAACACATCTTCAAAGAAATGTGCATTCCTTGTCTCCATTATGGTATTGACGTGTATATCTTCAACTTCAGATTTATGCACTAAAAACCGATATGTCGAGCTATGGCTTGCATATCCAATAAAAATCCCATCAACCGTTTTAGTTCCTATTTTGACCATTTAGGTGGTGGGATAGCTACCTTTGCTAGACACCCCCACACTTTAAGATATTTAAAGGAAGGAGGACGACCTTTCCATAGCTCATAAGGTGTCTTTTGCAGCTTCTTGTGAGGTACTTTATTAAGTATATGATTTGCGGTTAAGACCGCTTCCCCCCACAAGCTATCCGGTAGTCCAGAATTTATCAACAGAGCATTCATCATTTCCTTTAAAGTATAATTTTTTCGCTCAACAATTCCATTTGACTGAGGCGCATACGGTATCGTAGTCTCATGAATGATTCTGTGATCGGCACAAAATTTTTCAAGTGGGAAAACATATTCTCCACATCTATCACTTCTTAGTACTTTGACTTTCTTGCTAAGTTGATTTTCAACTTCAATTTTGTATTGCATAAATGTTTCCAAGGCTTCATCCTTGCTTCTAAGCAAATATACATAACAAAATTTCGTACAATCATCAATAAAAGTAATAAAATATTTTTTTTCTCCTCTAGATTGTACCACTGTTAAGTCACATATGTCACTATAAATTATACTTAAAGGTTCCGTACTTCTTTCAATTGACTTGAAAGACGTTTTTGCCATTTTAGCTTCAACACAAATTTCACATACTTTATGTGAGTCAAAATCCATTTTAGGCAAAAATTCATTTTTCACTAACTTTTGTATGGAACCATAATTTACATGACCTAATCTACGATGCCATAAATTAGGAGATTCCAACAAGTAAGCAGATGAAATATTTTTATTAATATCGAAATTCGGTACAGCTTTAGGCACGATAGTCATTACATTTAACTTAAACAGACTATCACATAAGTACCTTTTTCCTACAAACATCTCACTTTTAGTGAGTACAAATTTATCACTCTCAAACACTAGTTTGAAACCATTCTTACTCAACAATGAGCCTGACACTAGATTCTTTTGAATGTCTGGCACATGAAGCACATTGTTGAGACTCAATTCCTTGCCAGATGTCATCTTTAAGACCACCTTGCCCATTCCTAGCACCTTTGAAGAAGAAGAGTTTTCCATGAACAGATTCTCGTTGTTGGCACTCTCATATGTAGTGAACATACTTCTGTCGGAGCACACATGTCGAGTAGTGCCCATGTCTAGCCACCACTGTTTAGGATTTCCAACCAAGTTGACTTCGGATACCACCGCAAATAAATTCAAATCTGTCATGTTCTCGGTGATTTTGGTAACTTCGGTCACGTTGGCATGAGAATTCTTTCATTTCTTAAAGTTTCCTTTGTTTTTGTGACAATCTTTAGCACGATGGCCAGCTTTGCCGCACACATAGCAGTTCCCTTTGAACTTCTTCTTCTTACCGCCTTCGAAATTTGAGCCGCTTGCTCTGTTTGGACCATCAAAACCGAAAATTTTCCTCCTCTTTGATGGACCTTGCTTGCTCGACCACATTTGCCTTGGCCTCTTGATGATAATTATCGATCTTCTTCTCGGACTGGCAATTATCCTCCTCAATACTTAATTTGACAATCAAATCCTCAAGCTTCATCTCCTTGCGTATATGCTTCAAATAGTTTTTGAAATCTTTCCAAGTAGGTGGCAATTTTTCAATCAAAGCAGCCACTTGAAAAACTCTCCAAGTACCATCCCTTCTGCATGAATATCATGTAGAATAAGCTGAAACTCTTGGACTTGACTAATCACTGTCTTAGAATCTACCATCTTGAAATCAAGGAATTTGCCGACTACAAATGTCTTTGAGCCGGCATCTTCCGTCTTGTATTTCCTTTTCAAGGATTCCCACCATGCTTTCGCATTGACCATTGGACTATATACGTTATACAACGCATCGTCCAATCCATTGAGGATGTAGTTCTTGCACAAGAAATCTGAATGCTTCCAAGCATCCACGACAGCCACTGTTTACCGGTCAGGATAATACCAAGGTCTGGTACATCCTCTTGCAAGAACCTTACCAAATTAAGGGTGGTCAAGTAAAACAACATATTTTGTTGCCACCTCTTAAAATCTTTTCCATTGAACTTTTCTGATCTTTCACCAAGTCCAACAGAACCATGAGCAGGTTCCACATAAGGCGTCGCATACACAGTCCCACCACTGTGCTGCACGTTGGGATTAACCGGTCCACTTTCCGGATTGATTTCACTAGTAGCCATTATTATATCTATAAACATAATATAACAACAATTAATAAACAATCCAGTCTATCACAAAAGTATAAAACAGAGTCTAGCATCACTAAAATTAAATTTAGAATCTGAAAATAATTTTAGTATAGATTGACAGAATCAAATAAGAAAACAAAATATTGAAAACACTGTTTTGGAGATATTGTTTGATCCATGCAACACAAAGTGCGTAAAAGTTTTAAGATTGTTGTCCTAAATACTATACTTTGTGTATATTTGTGCAAAAAACAAATTCAAAAATATACTAACATACATATGTTAAGGTTCCAAAAAACAGCAGTAACGTAAGGAAGGAAATACATATACAACTCACAACAAGATTGCAGAACAGCGAAGGAAAAAGGCCAAGGCGTGAATTTGATTCACTGTCTTTAAGACTTATTCGTCCCGTAACGGTGCTGACGATTCTTGACGACAGTCTTCCAGGATACAATGGCAATATGTCTGAAATAGGAGCACTCCAAATTACAGACCCGACGAACTAAAATAATGGCACAGAACTCTTTCGGACACAAAAAATTTGGAGACAGAATATTACAAAAAATAATTTCGGGATTCAGTTAAGTTATTTAACTTATGTAACTGACTTGTTTTTATACACAGAGTATTCATTGGGGGGTGACTCTTCACAGAAAAAACTGCTAGCTAGAAAGGTCACAACTTTCGGAAAAGAAAATAAATAAAATTTATTTAAAATGTTTTTTGTCCCAAAAAGAATAAAACCTAATGGGCCCAAGCCATGGCCACGGACCGGGCGGGACGGGGCGGTCAGCGGGCGTGTGTGGTGGACCTTGGGTCAACTTAGGTCGTCCTTGTAACTGCTTGTCTCTAATTTATGAGTGCAATTATATTTCTTTGTCAAAAAAAAATGATGTTGGATACAATGGCAATTGAGACAGAATAGTGTCCAGAATAGGAAAATGCTATGCAAATAGGTAAATCACAATTGCTGGATTATTATTTTTTTAATAAAAAAATCTCCTTTTAGTTGCAAAAACTCGTTTTGAGAGGCATTCAGGTTTTGAGAGAATTATATGCACGCTTTTATAGTCCCACCTTGAACGATTTTCATTTCTTACATACTGATACTTTTGAGAAATACTTGTGTCATATGCCATATTGGTTCTTGTAAAGAAGCCTTAAGGAGCTTCTATGTGAGAAGTCATTCGCATCTTAGTTACTTATGTTTGAGTATTACGTTGCACGCGCGAGGGGGACTCTCGTGCGGGGAAAAACTAGTGCAGGAGATACAAGTTATGCGTTCCCCCAAGTTTGATATGGGACTATTGAACCATTTTTTTACTAAAGAAAATTAGGCTACCCATGTTAATGGTGGGTTTCATGATTTTATTACCATTATTCTACAATATTTTTGGAATTCAACGGTAATATTTTCTATTGCTAAATTATTTACCATAAATAAATTTATTTATCAGTAATTAGAAATTTGCAACCTATTGCTAATTGTTGTATTTGCATTTTACCTTAGCCTCCTAACTAACTCAACTATAAAAAGAGGCTTTTCTTACCGATTCTAAGTACTTTCAAGTTAGGTAAAGCTTTATATCTTACATGGAACTTTAATTTGCCTTATGGGCATATAGGTAAAGTATCCACTTAAGCTTTTGCTTCATTAATTTGTGTAGAAATAGGAGTTTGTTGTATCTTGAGAGTAACGCGTTAAAAACTTTGTTGGACCACGTGATTATATAAAGGGGCGCGAATCATCTTAAGAGAGTGAAATACTTCATGCCTCGCCCACGATAATCTTTACTATACCACGTTTATATTTTTTTGTTAATATTTAATTATCATTTGCAACAACAATTGTATTCTATACAATCATCCTCTTCCTAATCCATGACATGGATGGAACTAGGAGAGCTTATGTCGATCAAGGTGGGAATTTTGCAACGGGTTGTGATGCGCAATATGTGTAGGAGTTTGTTTTGAGATGATGAGGAGATTCTTGTCAACTAAGCTTCTCGGCTATTAATTGTCACTATTTATGTCTGTTGATTGTCACTGCTTAATGTACTGCATAACGGCGAACACAGTTATATGACACTGGTAAGTGATGACTGATTGGTTTATCTGTCGAGTTTACGGGCTGAAATTGCAAGGAAAACAACATAAAGGATAACAAATAGTAAAGGAAAAAATTAAATAGAAAAGTAAAAAAGACATTTTTGAAGTACTTTTAAGGGTGTAACTGCTAACACGATTTCTAAACAACTAGTAGGATAAGAAGGGAGCTGAGTGCATTGAATAAGAACATCAAAGAACCTAAACATGTTGTACCCTTTATTATCCTAAATATCAAATTTCCAAAAATCTTCATTATTCATTCTTCATACATAGTTGGACTAGTCGAACATAATATTTGAAATTTTGAATGACGTGCGATGGTTCCAAAAGACTTGCAGATTGAAGTGTTGTTAGGGATCACACGTTTCAACTAACTTCTAGATTTAATATGCCAACACATGTGGCAAACCTATCTTTGAGCGGTAAATGAGTAAAATGCGTGATAGTAATCTTCTATCGTTTAAATTGCCTCTTGATATGCAGGACCCCGCTCTATTTTCACTTTAAATTGTCCAAAAATAGGGAAGCTCGCAATCAAAAAGAGCATAAATAAAAGCTTACAAAACTGACAAATTGAAACACATTGTCTTGCGCATGTAAGATTATATCCTAGTACATGCTAACCTTAATCTATCTATCCATCTAACATACGAGATCAACAAGGAACTTCACCATATTCAATAACTCCCATCCATTACATCTCTGCCATCATCAAAACCAGGTTAAAAAAAAAAAGAAGATCTGTACAAAACAACAAATGAAGAGATATACCAAGAAAGTTGAACAAATTGAAAAGAAAGAGGCCTTTGTTCACCAATGACTAGTAGCTACAGAAGTTGAACTCAAAAGCTCTTCCAAGTACTCAGCACCCAAGTCCTCAAACACCACCACATTCTCTACCTTCACCTCCCTGCTTTTGCTCTTCTTGCTCGTACTCTTCTTCCTCATGGAGTGCCTCTTTTTCAGCGCCACCACCGGCGAACACCCATCCTCGGAGCTGTAGTTCATGTCGTGGAGCGACTCGCGGACTCTGTCCGCCGGAAAGTTGAGTATAGCGGCCGGGCCGCGCATTGCGAAAGCGGCTTGGTCGTAAGCCAGAGCAGCAGCCTCTGCGCTATCAAATGTGCCCAACCACACCCTTACACCATTCCTGGTGGAATCCCTTATCTCCGCCGCGAATTTGCCCCACGGCCGCCTCCTCACGCCTCTGTACGAATTTCCCTTCTTGGGTTTCTCTTCATGCTTCGAAGTAACCTCTTCTTCCTTCGATTGGTCAGAGGAAATAGCTTCAGATGTCCTTTCAGCTCCCTGTGACAAAACACCGAAAAGAAGCATCTCTTCGGAGTCATTTTCATTGAACGGAAGGAAATTGTTCCTTTTGGGATCATCCCATGTAGAATATTTCGGCGAATCGAAGGAAGACTCCGGTGAGAAGTCGGAAATTTGGTAGTAGGAGATAGGGAAATCCATTCTGCTTTGAAAAATCTTGTCTAAGACAGGAGCATTTGGTACTCTATTTTTAGTAATACGTGGTTTGGGGGAACATCCTAGTGTTCTTCCCTTTAAATACCCAAATGAGGAGGGATAATATTTGAATGTCAATTAAATAGGAGAAATAAGTATTGAATGGAAAAATAATAAAGAAATGAGGGGAAAATAGAATGGAAAAGGGAAAATTGGCTAAAGGGTCTATCTTGTCTTGGCATTAATATATTTGGATCTCTTGGACAGGACCAAATGGGACAATTGAACACATGGGTCAAACAGCAGGCCGCCAGATCAGAGGGACCTTTGAATGACATCAGCACACACGGGATCTCAATTTTCCTGAGATCAGCATTCTTGAACATTGTCTACTTTCCATACAAGAGGGGGAGCCAAAAAGTGACATGCATTTGTTACCGAGTAAGTAAAATTTGAGAGCGAGAATCAAGAAGGAGAGCATTGAAATTTTAGAAAGAATTAGCTACATGAGTTGGAATTTGTTCAGTGTTATTTGGACATAAAGTGGAGGATGCTTATATAGATGAAGGGAGGATGTTTATATAGTACTGTTATGTTGCTTCACACATTCCTAGTAATAGAAATATCAATGTTACGATCAATTTGTATCAACATTCATGTATTGTCGTGCATTTTGAAATGCTTAGTGATCAATACTGATACCTTATGCATGATTGTGTACCATTGTTACAAGTGATTTAACATTTTTCATCAACAAAGTGAACCTAGGCCATCCAAATGCTAGAATTTCAACAATTCAAAAAGAGTTTGAAAGCTCTTTTTGTTGTGGAAATATATTGATCCTTCATAGTAGTCTTAAACTAATTTTACTTAAGGTCAGCATATATATTCAGAGCAAACGACTCAAACTTGTTCGACGTGGGAAACTGGAAACCATGTAACACAAATTCTTCCGCAAAAATTCTAACCACTCGCAGTGCTGTTCAAGCACATCCAGTTCTACTAATACTGATTTGGTCTTGGCCTCACAAATGTGCTCATATCTGGTTCAAGCAGAGCTGCAAGTGTCTCTGTCACCCTAAGAGAGGTTTGATTTTTCCAACATAGAGAACATTCAAACGAAGCTCATGTAGCAGTTCATGCGCAATTCCATCTTGTACAGCTCTCTAATAACTCCAAACCGCCGTATCAAACAATTTGGCAACTAGTATTAAACTTGGCACTATGCACACATCATTGTACTTCCTGGAGTTATTGATTGTATACAGGCACGGTTGGCGCTCCGCTTGGAGGCCCAAAAGTACTTTTGGAATATAAAAAACTTGCTCAACACTTTTGGATATTAAGATCAGAAATACAAAATTTTAACTTTGAAATTCAGTACCATAATCACTATTTAAAGCAGGACCAGTTTACGCAAGCAGCTCTTCTTTTAGATTTGAATCCACATCCCTAATTCACGTACTCAACCATAGACGTGTCAGTATTGCTTGGTTACAAAGCAGATTATGTGCTTACCCAGAATTGAATTTTATTTTAGTCCTTAAAGCACGAGCTGTTTCCCAAAGCTCATCTCGTTGAGAAAATTCTTGACCATTTTGGCAGAATTGAAATCGTTTCTAGAAAAGTCGTACTGCCGTGATTTTCGCAGCATTAGGTGATAATTATAAACTTACGAGGCTAGGGCTTCTGAGGAAGTCTAAAAGTCAAAACCCTCATCCATCATGCCAAAAAGAAAAAAATAAAGTTAAAATGTTTAACCCTCTTGCCTCGAGCCGGGGGCAACAAGCACCGCTGAATATCAAGGGCGAATACCATTACAGAGAAGTCATTTATGAACTTTGAACTATGCCGGTTGATAATATACTAACTTCAATTTCAAAAGTAAAAATTATTTAAGATCGTTGTTTAAAAAAAATTAACATTTAACAATCAATAACTAATTCACTCCACTGCATTTCAAATTTCTTCTGCATCTCCATGATTTCAGTCATTCCACCCAAATATCCAAGTGTCATGGTATCTACTACATTTCTTCCTTCCCTCTCGGTTTCCATTTTCATGGTAGGCTTATATCTTTTTTTATGTACCTTTAATATATATATTTGCACCCGTGTCGTGTCTGCCAAGTACCTTCGTAATATTCAAGTCTGAATTTCTCACTTGATGCTCGTGTCGGTAGCCCAATGCTACGCAGTAAATCCAACAGTTTCTAACCCTGCACGTAAGAAACCTCACAAAATTTTGACCGTGTTAAAGTTACATATTGACTATTTATAATGACCGGAGTTCGTTCTTATACCCATCGAATTACCGATCATACGAGTATGCTTTGGTATCTGACATAATTGAAGTGTGACTTTAACGGATGGAAACCCATTACAACGACCGTGAGCACCACATTAAGAGCACCAACTTCCTAGGTTTTCTACCAAAGCATGAGGAATTGAAGAATTGTGGTACATACATGGCACACCTGTTGGAGAGAAGTTGCAGAAAAGGAAGAAGAAAGCGAAAATTCAATGGCTTGAGGCGCGTCTAAAGACACTGTCTTTAAGGCGATATTTGCCCCCACTCGACTAGAGTTTGCTACCGGGTTAATGGCAAATCACCTCCAGGATTACTCAAACCAACAATCTGCAGATAGCAATTCTGAAGATTCGTTTCAGAATTGCTCCTTGAAATTGTGTATATGACTGAAATTTTGAGATACGAAATTTGGAAAAAGCCAAGTGGTTGTGTATTCTGAATTTCAGAATCTTATATATGAGCTCAACAGCCACCTCTTCAGGAAGAGACATAACCATTCAAAAAATAACAGAAATAACTGTTATGTCTGGTGCCTTTTCGGAATTACTTTCAAAGTCATTAAAATTAATAATTGAAAGAAATAATTCCGAAAAATAGTAAAATTATGGGCCGTTAGATCATATATAAATCAACGCATTATAAGTGCTAAGTGCTAAGTGCTAAGTGCGCCCACTAAAGCGCACACAATGCGCCACATGCGCGCGCGCGGTGCACCGCACAATAGCATTCCCAATCTTCCCTCCAAAAACATCTCAAAATAATTCAAATGATATGTACCATGTGTTTGGTTATAAGGAGAGAGAAAGTTCATTTTCTCTCCAATGTGGGACAAAGAACAAAAACCTTTTGGGTCTTGAACTTCTCAATCAATACAAACACATTACATAACAATCTACCACCAACACTAACAACACCTTGAATACATTTCGTGTAATACCAAGTGTAACATAGTCTTTGTTTTTGCAGATGTGATCAAAATCCTAAGTTGCGTGTTCTATCCAAAAAAATTTGCCTGTGTCTTCCCTTCTTGCTTACTTGGGGATTCATGTGAACTGGTTAAAGCTAATCTCCTGCTGGTGCCAAACCTCACGTAACCCTTGCTAACTTTATAAGCACGCCAAGGATAATGACTTGTTATGAACCAGAAATACATACACCTATTTTGTTCAGAATGTAATTTATTGGTGGTGATCGATCTCATCAAATGATTATCCTAAATGAAATGGCTGGTTATCCATGTCCAGATACAGATGGTCCCATTGAACTTATACTAGTCTTTCAAAGTCATGAAAACTATAAGAGGCATCTTTGAAGTCTTGAAGCTCAGCACCTTTGACTAGGATTTTCAGCTCTAGGCGTATCTCCTTTAAGAGAAAAATATTGTTAAGTTTATTTTAATCGTAAAATATTGTCACTATAACTTGTATAGTATAAACGAAGAAACTTTTTTAGTGATAACTTTTTGTCACTAAAATTGTCACAGCAGATATGATGCGTAGTAGAGATGCTTTATAGCCGGAACCAAAAACAAGTGAGGTAGAAGGATAATGACAACTCAATTCAAGTAGGAGTCTTTCCACTTGAATATATATATGTTTTGAAAGTCAAGAATTTCCAAAATGAAATTTCTAGGAAGCCCATTTTGAGATAGTTGCTCACCTTGGGATCTCTCGTGAGATATGACAAAGGATTGATCCTATTTTCTTGAACAAGACAGCATAGGAATTAACAAACCATGAATATGTGCACCAGTTTCATTTTCCCAATCCATGCTTAGGTTCCTACCTCCTTCCTAAAAATTCACGTGCTATAAGCGGACTATCTTTTGTCAATTTAGGGAGATTTAATTATGACATTTTTCCTAGAGTGAATAGTAACCATAGGATCCTACATGGGAAATTTGTTTGCGTTGCTAGCATCGATGACATTTACTTATGAAGTTATCTGAGAGTAAAAACTTTGATACATGCATGTAACTCTCTGAGAATCAGGCGAGTCGGTTCAGCAGAAATGTCAGTGCGTATTTTGGGGGTCCCATTTAACTAGATTTACACCTTTTGTTGAAAAATGTCTCCGAAAGGTAGGAGCTAGGTTACATGATATGATCGAGTTGATAACGTACTCAAGATAATGCCCCTCAATTATTGCTCTTCTTGTACTTAGAATGGATAAATAAATTTAGTCACGTATTTCCAATTTCTCACCGTAGGGCCCGTGCTAAACATTAACCTGGAGGGAGTGTTTATATTAATTAAAAGAGATGGGCTGTGAGACAAATTCTAAGGTGTTAATACATTAAGGAAATATTTACTCCCTCTCTTGATTATATTTTTTTTTACCTCGTCTTTATTATGTTAGCGACAGTTGTAACCTTAAACGACAAATAAGGGATGGATTAACATATTAGGAGTAGCAATAACGTCTCCTGGAGAGCGGACTGTTATTAGAGAACTGACAATTTCAATTCGAAATAATATTGATAATAAACTTGGTGGTGCTATATTTTTATTGACATTATTATGTGTGACTGCAAATTGTTTTTAACCAAAGATGTTGAACATAGCAGCTTTTGCCTAACTATTGATTTTGCATGATTTATGAGCTGCATATTACATTTATCAGAACTTTACCGTTGTTGATGAATAGTTAGAAAGATTCTTTATAATGTTTCACTCTAGCTACAAGTGAAGCTTATGTGACTAAAGTGGAGACGAAATGTCAATAGGTAAATTTATTTTAAAGCAAGTCGAACCAAGCGTCCGTTGTTTCTTTGGTAAAAGTATTCGAGGTGCAACCAGTCGCAGAGGGGAGGGGGGGGGATCACGGCAGGCATGTCCACCACCCCCCATCCCATGGCAAACGATTTGTTTAGTTTTTTTTAGTACTATCACTCGTATATTTTTTTTATTTCGTTATTTTTTGTACATTTGAGGATTTATAATATGTGAGAAACTTTTTGAATCTATTCGATGAATAAAACTTTCCCCTGCTATGTACCCTAGAATAAAGGAAATTCTAACACTTCAATCTTTTCAATTTTGCCGCTATAGATCTATAGTGAAATGTTTATCTTTTTTAGACATACTTCATAAATTTTTTAATCTCAAAAGTAGAGTGCAAGTTACAAAAAATAGAACACAATTTTTATTTCTCATAGTAATGTTGCAACCTTCATTTTTATTTGGTTTTGAATTGAACACGTGAGCATATCTTCAGAATTCTATCGCCCACCTTATACAAGGTTCTCACTCTGCCATTGTATATGTAACTTTGTCATTACGAAGTAGCACAGCCGAATTTTTTAGTTACAACCATTTGACAACGGCTTTTTTTTTTAACATTAAGAACAAGCAAGCATCGATCCAAACCGGAAGACATCGTCACCGTCATGTCGCTAACCCGTCAGGCAAGCTATGACGTTAACAGATTCCGAGTACTTGGTCGATTGTTTTACTTTCCACGTTTGATTTGCAATTATTCATTGAGCCCGACGCATCTCAATCCAACAATTGATTGTAGTCTTGTCACAGTGCTTCCTAGGTCACTGTTGTCACGCTCAGCCCCTCTGAGTCTCCACACTACATTGGAGCACTGTCCCATGATGCGGTAATGACCCCTTTCAGGCTCATTCTGAGGAGTTTCTTAACGCGGGTGTGGCCAGTGAATGGAGGCAACACCAACAAGATGTATGCAAAACTTGAAAGGGGTTTGTGGTCCTCAGAATATGATGTGTGCCAAGAGTAATATGCAGCACTACGCATCTGTTATGCCGAATCAAGAGACTGTATTGTATTGTTACGTGAATTTTATTTTCTGACGTCATGTTAAAATTAGACTACTCATGCCGCCTAGTCCAAGCCCAATTGGTCTCTCTTCGATAAAATAAAAAGGGAATCGATAAATGAGGTTAAAAAAACAGAGCCATTTTCAGCTTCACTTGTGTGCATAATGACGATTTATAATACTTCTAACGACTTTGGAGTATTAAATACCGGTTATAAGAGCATCAATATTTTTTTATTAATTTAAAATTATTCAACCAAACACTATAAGCTTAATCTTCTTCTCCTTCCTATTGCGTAACTACATTCTTGCTGAAAGGGTAATCATTTGGTTTGAGCGTGCAAGGATGCAACTCCTTCTCGTACTCATCTTGTACTTCGAGCTTATAACTAAAGAAGACCTTCCGCCCAAAATTAGTATTTGTTCTACATCCTCTGAATATAATTATCGTAGAATCTAGAGTCAATTCTGGGTTAATTGCAAGAAACAAATTATAAATTTAATCCAAAATGTTAAAGGGGGTAAACTTTTTGGGTGAAACAAACGTAATAAAGAGAAAAGAAGGAAATAGTTGCGAGAGAATTATGTTCCACCAAATTCCTTATTCTCTTAAACTCTTTACATTTTTTTTATATTACAATTCAATTTTAAAGTTAACTACTTGGTTGATCACTGTATGATTAAGTGAATTCAACTTTGTTTACTATACATTGATTTGTGTCAAAGTGTTAAAGTGACCACTAAATTATGAAATTTCGTTTCAATTAGGTCACTCCGTCAAATTGTCCTTGTCGTCACCCCGTTAAGCACGTTTTGTTAGGGGTATAGTCTTTTTACGCTCTTCTTTCTCTTATTCTCCCTCTCCCTCTCCCTCTCACAAACACTGTCACACACAAACTTCCCTCCCCACTTCCCCCACACACGCAACACACATAGAAGATCCACTATCACACACACACCCACCTGTAAGGTCACATGCACTATCAGACACACGCATAGACACACAAAACTGTCACGTGTGTGCTCGCACACACAACACACACTGTCATATGCACACATTGTGCGTGACAGTGTGTGCATGATAATGTATGTTGTATGTGTTATAGTGAATGTGTGTGGGTATGACAATTTGTGTGTTTGCATTTGACACAGTGTGTGGGTTGGCTGACTCTGTGTATGTGTGTGTGTGTGTGTGTGCGCGCGCGCGCGCGCGTGTGCGTGTGTGTTAGCATGCACCCGTGTGTGACTGTTTGTGCGTGTGTGACTATGTGTGTGTGCATGTGCGCGCACACGCGCCTGTATGCGCGTGACTTCATGTGTGTGTGTGTGTGCATGCAAATATGATTGTATGTTTTGGTGTGTGTGTGTGTGTGCGTGTGACTCTGTGTGTGCGTGCGTGCCCGTGTGTGTATGTGTGTACGTGCCCCTGTGCCTAAGCATGACTTTGTGCGTGTGCGTGTGTGTGTGTGTGCGCGCGCGCCTGCGCACGTGCATGTGTGTGTCAGAGTGTGTGTGTGTGAGAGAGAGAGAGAGAAGAATGAGAAGAAGCAGAAGGAAGAAAAAGGGTAATAGAGAATGAACGATTTTTTATCCTAAATTAACAGACTTAGATTGACATAAGCTAACAGAGTGACTCGATAGAAATAAATTTTAAAATTTAATGATCATTTTGACACAAGTCGATGCCCAGTAACTAAAGGTGAATTTGCTTAATGTTACAATGGTCAATCCGAGTAGTTAAGTGTTAAATTTATAGCCAAGTCATATGCCTTACAAAGAGTTTCATTTGTCTAACACGTAGCAACAGTTAGGAGCCACTAATGTAAATAGGCGTTTAACCGTCTCATCTTGTCAAAGCATATTCTAACGAATGCTATATTATTTGTCCCTATAAAAGGTAAACAAAAATTTTGGCTTGGCCACATTCACTGGTCTATCACCATGTGTCTTGTAAGTACTCTTAGAGGGTGTTTGGGATTGATTCTAAAATGGTCAAACCCGATTAAATTCATATTAAATCAGATTTGAAATGTTTGGCAAAAAATAAATAAATTGATTAAATATGCTCCAATGTGCTCAAAACTGATTAAATCTATAACCCTTATTTTCTTGGATTAAGATTTAATCAGTTCCAGAGAATCAGTTTTGACTAAGAGAATTACCAGAATATCCTCACATATAAAAGACATTACATGCTCCCTCTCAATTTGAATATATTAAATGGTAATTTTGTCACACTAAACCTACTTTAATCTGTTTTTATCCGAACACCTTCAACATCTTTTAATCTGTCATGCTTAAAATGAATTAAAGCTGATTTTAAAAATCGATTATGATTTAATTTTAATCTATTTTTTAGAATCAACCCCAAACGGACTTTTAGGCTCGTATTACTGTTAACAAAAATGAAAAGTTGGGGTCAATTGCAAAAGTATTATTTCAAGCATGGGGTAATGTTCTAAATGGTCCTTCAAGGACAAAATGTTTCACTTTGATCTTTTACAATTACTTCATATCTGATGGCTCCATGGTTGTGACATGGCAGCTAACATGGTGCCTTCTTTCTAAATGAGTGCTTCAACAGTAATCACTCATCCTACCACCAATTACCAGGCCCAACATCAGAATCCCACCCACTACTGTTGTTGTCACTCTGACAGTGCCGAAGGGTAAGGAGCATTGACATGGCGCCTTCGACGATGATGTTTCATCCAGGCGTTCCTCCTCTGCTTCTCCCACTCTCATCACTATAGGGCAAGGTGAATCTTTATGTGCATGTCTTACGAGGTGAATGTGTGGGTGTCGTGAGTGTGTGTGTGTGTGTGCGTGTGTGCATGAGAGAGAGAGAGAGAGAGAGAGAGAGAGAGAGAGAGAGAGTGTGTTTATGGATAAATGCAAGTGGTTATAGTATGTTAGGTTGTTTGATAGAAGTGGTTTCATTGGAAAATGTCATTAGATAGGTTTGTGATGCAACATTTTTTGGGATAAGGATTCTTTGTTGTAAAGTATTCATGTTATAATAGTGTTAGCAATAAAAGATTGCCTCAATCTACCGGTCCAAAAGAGTACTAGTAAAGCCGCATTCTTTCTTCAATTATCATGAAATTGTTCCAGGTCAGAAAAAGGATTTTTCACCCCTTAGTATGTTACATCCAAATGTTCAAATCGAACCTTAGCTTTGTTGAGGATCTAATAGCATACCGAAAATTCTACCACAGAGACTTAGGGTCTGTTTAACAAAATTGTAGTTTTTAGTTTTGGTTTCCTAAAAAATAAAAACAAAAAACTAGTTGTGGTTTTTGTTTTGGGCAAAACCTCATAGGTATTTGATAAATCATTTTCAGTTTTCAGTTTTTTTTTCTCTTTTCTTTTTTCTTCTTTAATTTCCATTTTTTTGTTGTTTGATACAACCCTACTCCCCATCCCAACACATAGATCACAACCAACCACCACCCACTGCCACCAACCCTCTACCACGCTCGCGAGTTATCACCAACCACCATCCACTGCCAACATCGACTGCAGCATCCAGTAGCTCTGCTCCGTGGTCATCGCCCTCAGTGGCTTTCGCCGACTCCACTTGCTCTACCTCTGGCAGCTCTTCAAGCCGCCGCTATCGTCTTCGTCTTCCTCATCCACTGCTATGCCGATCGACTCCACATCTGCCTGGCCATGCTTACCCATGTCTGCCCCTCCGGTGGCTTTGGCGAAGTCTACCCCCGCGATAGTGAAGTTGGGTGGGGAAAATATGTGTTGGGTGGAGCAGATCTGTGACGGTGTAGCATATATGTGCTGAGTGGCAACAGTGGTAGGTCTCAATCTCAGGGTTGTTGGTGGCAGTGCGACGGTGAAAGCTTTGTCGTGTCGTGGTGGTTATGGATGAGAGGTAGCTAGTGGAAATGATGAAATGAAAAACAAAAAAGTAGGATTCAAATTGTTTCTAGTAAAGCTTAGAAGGTGGCATTTGAAATAAAAAACCAAAACTAAAAATCAAAAGCTCTAAATGGAATTTTCAAAAATAGTCCAAAATAGAAAACTAGTTTATAAAACTGAAGGAGAAAAAATAAAAACTGTGAACCAAACATCTATATTTTTTTCAGTTTTCAAAACTGGATAAAAAAGTGAAAACTTAAATGTTACCATATGGTACCTTAATTTTTGTTGTTGTTGTTGTTGTTGCTTATACTTATAATGATAATCTTTGTCTTTAAGATGAATTTAGCAGTATTTTTTTTTATTATAGGAGAGATGTTGTCCTTGTTTGTATTATAGTAGCATTCTTTTCTCGTACTACTAAAAACTCTATGTACATCTCTCTCTCCCGAAGATAACTCAGCCGCCGCCCCTTCCTCCTTCAGCTTCCACGGCTATGAGGTTGGAAGTGGAGGCCCCCCCTGTGGTCCCTTTCCTTCTTATCCCTTACATATCCTCCTCCCTCTTCTGTAGCAACCCACCCTGCCGATTCCCAACACTCACCACCGCCTTTCTCCCCCCTCCGATCTCCACTTTCCCTCTAGATTGGAACTTCTTCAGCCACATATATACCTTATCTCTTCCACTACTCTCAGATATGAGTTTTTCTCAGATCCATCCTTGTCTCCAAACCGCCGATCCAACGGGTTTGGCTAGAAATCTCCGATGCAGGTTCGAAAAGGTGGGATGGTGGCTTGAAGATGTCAGATCTGCTAGATTTGGAGGATGCATACTCCCTTCGAGCTGTGGATCGCTTCAATCTGGTCTTGGGCGGACCCCCCCTCCACCTTCTATGGCTTTGATGTTGACCGCAGCAGTAATGTAAACTGCCACTCAATACAGCCCAAGGCTCTCACCTCTGTTTCAGTGGGAGTGAGGGATCTGATGCATTTCCTTACATCTTCCCAATCTGACTACCCTTTAATTTGGTACTCCCCAAATACGGATAGCCCTTATGTTTTCTTTATTATCCTCCAAGGCCACGTTGGCCATTTTCGGGACCATCCGTTTGGATATGATTGTCTCTGTCTTTCCAAGAATGCTCATTTGGGCATTGCTTTTAGGTTGTAATGGTTAATTTTAATTAATACAACTCGCTTAGAAAAAAAATTATTTTCTCATTAAAATTTATAGTGACAATCTTTGTAATTAAAGCACATTTAGCCCCTTTTTTTGCCACGTCACGACACTATGTTAGTTGCCATGTCACGTCTATGGAACCATTAGGCGTGAACTTATCAATATGCACCTCATTCAAACGACTACGAATTTGAAAATCTCATAAATGGTCACAAGGATTTTTTAATCACGAAAGTGATTTTACAAGATGAGTGAGAAATATTTTATACTTGAAAGACCATGTAAAACATAAGGCAAAACTTAAGGGACCATTTTTATAGGTTATCATGAGATGTTGTTCTTAATACTTTTCTTATTGCCAAAATGTCAATGCATTAGTCTTCCTAATTGTGTGCTTGAAAACCAGTCTTCAGGCTAGTGAAATTCAAACAAATTGATTACTAAACCAAATTTTCATTGACATGCTATATATAATAGCATACTATCTAATCACAAAGGACAAAGAAATAAAAGAACTTAAGCACGCGTGCTTTTGTTTTAAAGTTGGAAAGTTTGGCTAAGCGATGGTTTCCTTATTCTTGGTTGTTTGGCTAAGTGATAGTGTGTTAAAAGTCTATAATACTCTAACACGATATCTTGATGTTTACCACTGAAACCACCATCTAGAATTCTCTAGAACTTATAGAACATGATCTTTGAGAATGGAAGTACAAAATAGAGGTTGTTCATGTAAGCTGTCATGTTGTGTCCTTTCAAGTGTCCAGTGCGCCACCAAGGTATTGCCAACTGAAATACCAGTGCATGACTATTGTTATCAAAAATTGATCGGAACCGAACAAGCGTCGGTTAGGACCATACGAGTGCGTATGTAGACCTACGAAGCACAACATGAACAAATGTAACGTGTCGGGACTCTCGGACGGGGTTCCGGTAGAGAATTTTCTACAATAAACAATTTTGAGAGAGTATCTAAGAACATATTAGATAGTTAGAATTTTCCTTCTTCCTCCTTTCCACTCTTTTTTATAGGAAAGTATTAAATAGTAGTTATTCCTCGTTCATGGGGAGTAACCGAATTTAATGAGTAGTTATCATCCATAATGGGAGAGTGGGAGAGCGGGCCCCACTACTCCAAGAAACTTGGAGACAATTTCATGGCCTTCTTATAGTGGCACGTGTTGCTCTCCCATTGGGTGCAAATTTTACCCATATCGACTACATATCCTAAATCCCAGATCCTACTCAACATTGCTTATCGAGTTCATAAGAAAATTAAGGACGTTATTGCAAAATTTGCAATGTGATTACAATAAAGGAAGGAAAAATAGGGATGATTTGTTGGCTTAAACCGTAGAGACTTATGAGAAGCAGTGTGCACATGAATTCAGGTAGCTAGGTTTGTGCTATGGAGGCAAGTAACCTTTTACCTATCTAGTCTTTGTATATGCAATATAAATTTATCTTCTTTTTTTTGTTTTGAGGAAGTCATACAAAAAGTAACATCTTTTGTCTACCCTTAAATTTTTTATGAATTGGATATGCATGTAAATCATATGCTTTGGTAAAATGTTTTTGAACTATTATTGTTATCGACTCTATGCGCGGGTTGCATTACTGTTCTAGATACTATTACTAATACTAGTTCCCAATGATGGGATTCTCTTACTGTTACTCATTTTGCAGAGTCTCTGTCTCTATTATCAATTAATAACATGGTTCTGTTAATGCTACAGCTTCTGTTTCTGTTATTGGACTTGTGCATTGACTAAACTTTAAAGCAAAATAATGTTGGGTTGATTATCTATATTCAGTTGGTATGAGACAGTAGGATACAGTTGATTAACTAAGCTCAATCTCGTTACTGTATATTTCATAACGTTGCTATTACGTCGATTGAATTAATTTTTTGACATGCTACGGTGTGGGTGGGGGGCTAATAAAATTTCTCGTTACTTACAAAGTGAAACCTGCCCTAATGTTTAAAATTTTCAGACTGAATGTACGTGCGATAGAAGTTGGTTGATACAGGCAATCCAAGTAACATAGCGGCTTCCAAAGCTCATCATAAAATATGAACATATAGTGTGACATGATCAATCTAGTACATCTCAACTATCTATCTTTTTATTACAATTCTCATGAACTTAACTACTTAAGTGTACTAACAGAGGCATATGATTCTTTCTCACATGACCTTAACTAAACTGTTCCCTAATTGAAACAGATAGTTGTTTTGCATTTTATCGAGCTATATAAAATTATCGATAACATTTGTTTCTAGAACATCTAATACTTTTGAGCTAATAAGATGAGGGGGGGGGGGGGGGGGGGGGGGGGTTAAGAAGGAAGCCCGTGCATGCACTTGTGCAACAAAGTGCCACCTCCCAGTCCTCTCGGGCTCTTGCCAAGTAGAAAACTGAAAAGAGTAATAATTAACATAGTTTTCTTTTTTCAAACACAACTTATTACTTTCCACATTAAAACTGCTAAGCAATTATGCAGATGGGCAACGATGGCGGACCGTATTAAACTAATTAATTGTTATTATCCATTGATGAAAAACTAATGAGTAGATGCAACTGGTACATGAACTTACTTACTTAATTGCTTTATTAACCAAGATAAGCTTAGATAATCAACGATTGTGCGACGAACTTGGATGGAATCTACTAATGCAATTGTACTACTACTTGTTAGGCACTATGGTCCCATCTTTGGCCTCATGGTTGTTTACTTGTCATCATAACCACGGTCACTGCTTCATTGGACTTTGGTAATCACTTAGTTTGCTATAGTTATATTAGCGACGGATAATGTTTATTAATCAAAATAGTAATAGTTAATTAGAGAGTATTATATTTATCTCTTAAATATTTGAAATGAATACAATCTTTATCTCCTAAATGCTTTAGATAAATACAGTCCGTAATTGTTAGAGATATCCCAATAGAAAATAGTAAGTCAAAAGTCTGTCTACATTAAAACCCCTTTCCTTGGCCTTGTTGTTTTCTCTCTGGAGTGTCACCAAACTTTAAGATTTAGTTCGTGAATGGAAAACTTGACTCAACTTATGATAAAAGACCAAGCATGCTAGAGAATTTTTTTTATTTATCTCTTAAATATTTGAAATAAAAACAGTCTTTATTTCCTAAATGTTTTAGATAAATACAATCTCTAATGGTGAATATCCTAATAGAAAATAATAAGTCAAAAGTCTTTGCCTGTAAATAAAAATCCCTTTCCAGAGCATCACTAGGCTCGTGAACGAGAAACTCAACTCTACTTGCGATAAAAGATCAAGTATGTTGGAGGCTCGTAAATACAAGGATCTTCATCAAAATTTTCAAAATATTTTTTGTACAGTATATTTTCGAACCCACTATAATATCGTAGATGCCTAAAGTTTAACGGAAATCATAGAACAGCAAGGATATTGCTCGCCGCTTTTTACAATAAAGTTTCTTTTGTCACTTTTTAGTGATCGGCATGAACAATTTGGGCAGAAAATAAAAAAAGTTGTTAGTGATAATTCTATTTTTGAATATTACACAAAATGTCGAAGTCACAGTGAGTGTAATTTTAATTAGCTGTGAGGACTTGGTTATGCCTTCTAGTTAAGAACTTCTCCGGTACAAAAATGTGGGATATCCAAATATTGACCATAGTAATACAATGATCAAATTGACATATTTGTGTGGCCTGGGATCAAAGTCACGGTAGGGTTCCATTGCAATCGAAATTTGAACTTAAAATAGTTGTACGATGGAATTGACATATTTTTGTTGATTTTTTTTTTTTTAGAGATGTTAGAAATATATAGGAGGATCTGTTTTGAGACGAAATATACATGGAGTAGCGAAACTAAACAACAAACTAAATGGAATCCAAGTTAGCAACCAAAAGAAAAACAAGATAAAAATAAACTATTTTTGCCTTCTTTTTTTTTTTTAGAGATAATTAACTACATACGAACAAATAAACAGCTGCAAACAAAAGAAAACTTAATTAAAACAAGATAACTATGATCTAAAAACAAGATAAAGTTGTGTATGTTCGTCGATTGTATGTTCAAGAAGTTGTGTATGCTTCTTTGTCCTCTGTAGCATTTTTAGTGTTCAAGAAATATTTTATGAATGAAATATTTCTCCTCTTGACTAAAAAAACAAACAAACACAAGTGATGATCATAGCCGTTTGATGTTGTGAAGATGAATCTCAGCCCTTCAATGTTTACAACAGTGGTTGCGAAATCGGTAAGTTGCACAAGCCTTGTCTTAAAATCGAGATATACACCCATCAACAACTGATTAGTCATTTCTGATGCAAAAAGCTCTCTCTCTCTCTCTCTCTCTCTCTCTCTCTCTCTCTCATATGAAGGATGGCTGGCCGAATAGACTAAACGAGGGATTACTTTGGTGTTTAAACTCCAAATTTGGAAGGTTTAATAAGCTTTTTACTTAACAAAGTAGACTTAGAACAAAAAGAGAATATTAGCGAGCAAAGAAAGGAAAAAGCCGCCACAGAAACGTGGGCACTGCTGCTATGATCTCTGTGATAGGGAATTGAGACAGTTTCTTAACAGAGTTGATATGGTATCCGACAGTCACGATTGTGTTTCAAGTTCTGGACCACACTGATCTTACTGTACAGTTTACATCACTTTTTAGTGAGATCGGTCCATCTCTAGTTGTAACTTGCCTTCCCTCAGCTATCTTGTTACATACTATATGGTCACTTTTTGGGTGAGATCGGAGCATCACTAATTGTAATCCATCCTTGCTTAGCGAATGCTTATTCTGGTAATCGAAGTGTTGATCCAAGTTTACGAACTTCATGGTTAAGCCTTTAGTTGTGTCTAGAAAAGAAAAAAGGGAGACAAATTATCTTGACATAGTGGAAGTATTTCTAAGTTGGCCCGTGATTTTTTTCTCTACATGTTGAAGATTTTTCACGTTAAATCCCGTGCTTTGCTTTGTGCATTGCCTATTACTCGCTACATAATTCTTCTCGTTTTCATCATGGAAGGATGCGAGAAAAAAAAAGCATCAGGTAACCAGGTGGCATCTTTCAATAGGCTTCATTTTTAAAAATCTAAACCGAATTTAGGACTTGCTAAGTCGAGCAGGTTATGATTGCCCTAAGTAATCATTTCAACATTAGTTTTCAAAGTTTACCGGCCAAATCCAGTTCCATTTCTTGCCTCCTGATAAGGGTTCGTGAATACTGGGATTTGGTTATAGTTCAATGCATCAGAAGTTCACACAATTATACATGAACAATCTCTGTTAGCTTTGTGAGTGTAAGTCATTTTCATGCATAGCACAGAAGCAATCAAGAGTTTGAGAAGCAGGTCAAGCCACTCATAGCATAAAATTTTTTGGGTGACCTCCATGCTCCATGGCAGAGGTATAGTCAATCATGAAGGTCGAAAATTTTCAATTCTCAAGTAAGTTCGATGATGAAATGTCTACTTCGTGGCACATATGTCGTAACGGTACGAAAAGTCTTTTTCCCAAACTAAACGATTGTACATTGCATGACTGTCACAGAAAAAGTTAGAGTATCGCTTCCATTTTAAGTTCTACTAATTCGGAATGAACGTATTTATCAGCTGTGCTGTAACCTCAATTCTTCGACGGACCTCTTAAATCATCCTTGAAAACAATTTTAATCATATCAAAAGTTGGTGCTAGTCAAGCCCCAGCAGCTGGCAGAATAAATTGCAGATTGTTGTTGGATTCAGCGGGTACAATGCAGTTAGGTGGCCTAATGGGTCAATACGAATGTTGACTATTATTTAACTTGGACATTAATTAATTAATACCCAACACAAATTATTTCAGCATCCAGCACACGAATTATGTTGACTGTTTCATTTTAACATCCAACACACGAATTATTTTTGGTATATAAGAGACTTGTCGAACCTAATCTCTTAACTTTATGAACATTGAGATTTCGAAACCCTCATTTTCATATACTTATGCTATTGTAAAATTCCAAAGATCTTGATTATGGAGTTAAGATAAATGATATATTTCAACATATGATATCACAGCCACGTTAATCAATTGTATAAACGTAGAACATTTTTTTAAAATTCTTGAAAAAGAAAATTTATGTTCGAATGTAACACAAAGAAAAAATGAAAAAGAAACTTGGCTATGTGACCTGTTAAATGGCCTAGCAAAATTGGGCCGAAGCAGTTGGCTGTGTGGTACGTTACATGGCCCAGAAATATTGGGCCTAAGCAGTTGGTCCTGTGGCCTGATGGTGGACTGTTAAATGGCCTAGCAATAGTGGGCATGTAGATGTCGAATTGGGCCTATTTGGGCCGCTTAAAAGGGGCTTGTAGCTGCTGATTGGGCATGTTGGCCACTTAAAAGTGGGTGTGTAGCTGTTAACTGGGCCTCTTCGGCCACTAAAAATAGGCCTGCAGTTGGAGTGTAGACTAGTAATTTAATTACTTTCATTAGTTAGAAGATTAGCTATCATTACTAGTAATTTAATTACTTTCATTAGTTATGATTGCCCTAAGTAATCATTTCAACATTAGTTTTCAAAGCTAACCAGCCAAATCCAGTTCCATTTCTTGCCTCCTGATAAGGGTTCGTGAATACTGGGATTTGGTTATAGTTCAATGCATCAGAAGTTCACACAATTATACATGAACAATCTCTGTTAGCTTTGTGAGTGTAAGTCATTTTCATGCATAGCACAGAAGCAATCAAAGAGTAAATCAAGAGTTTGAGAAGCAGGTCAAGCCACTCATTGCATAAAATTGTTGGTTGACCTCCATGGCAGAGGTATAGTCAATCATGAAGGTCGAAAATTTTCAATTCTCAAGTAAGTTCGATGGTGATCATTCGAAAACCTTACGAGATCATTTGAAAACCTTACGATTCGTTTGACATGTTTAGACTACTATAATAAACTTGAAAATAATTAATGGTCCTTACTTAACTTGGTAGTAAGCGGTCCAGCAAAAGTTTATTATCTTTAATAAGTCGAGATATTGATAATTTTATAGTAATATAAGTCGAGATATTTATTGACCCAACAGAAGATTATGTTTTGAAAATTTTAGCGGAAAGAAAGAAAATAATAAGTTGCGTGACTCAAATTATTTTTTGGTAATATAATCTGTGCTCATGTTACTTGTATTGATTTTTAATTTGCTTAAGGTGAAAATAACTTGTATGTTAATATTCGGCTTAACAGAAGGTTACAAGTGATATGTTAATTTTCGTTTGCAAAAGGTGTTGTGTATTTAATTTTTCCATACAAGTAAATTGTTTCTCCCTCAATTTATTTTTAATAATTTAAATGGTGAACTAATTACTGCCATCATGTGCATTTTCAGTACTAACATGCATTATAATTGTTATTTTTCTCTATTGAATCATTGAGCGAAATCAATTTTAGAAAATGAAAATAGTAGATTAGCATATATAATTCTTAGAGTTACGGATATAGATTAAGCTTTACGGGTTGACGCTACTGCTACCTTTATGGCTGAAAGCTCCACTGAGCATAAGGCAGCCTATGAAAATTGGGGTCGTTTCAACCTCATATCCCTAACGATTATGAAAGGCTCCGCTAAGAATGAAATTTGTGGAGCCATTCCTGACTTAGAAAATGCTAAGATGTACCTTGCTCATATTGAAGAGAAGTTTCAGGACTCTTCCAAGGCACATGCTACTACTATTAAAATGGTTACGCTCATGTACAGTGAATCCAGTGGTGTTTGTGAGCATATTTTGTAGATGAGTGATGTGACTTTTCAGTTAAAAGGCTTGGACATGAAAATCTCTTAGAGTTTCTGCTGCACTTTATTATGACTTCCCTTCCTACGCAATTTGGTCCTTTTAAGATCAATTATAATTCACAGAAAGCAGGCAATAAGGAGTCTCATGTATGCCCAAGTCTGTACTCGCCCAACTATATCATATGTTGTTGGCATGCTTGTACGTTATCAAATAAACCCAGGAATAGGTCATTGAAAAAGCAGGCAAGAAAGTCATGTGCTACTTATAGGGTACCGTATGGATTTATGCTTACCTGTAAGAAGTCAAATAACCTTGATATTTTTGGTTTTTCAGATTCTGATTATGCAGGGTTTGTATTAGACCTGACAAACGGGTATACTCACCGGGTCCGGGTAAAACCCGATCGGGTCCATGTATAAACGGGTCAAGTAACTTTTAACTGGATTTTTCGGGTAGGGTTTTTCTGGAACTGAACCCTACCCTTGCAGGTAGGATGTTACCTGCAGGTAAATTGTTAATTTTTTAAAAAAAAATTATTTACAGAGACTTTTTTTTAAGAGTATTTTTCCGTTTTTTTTATTACTACAACAATCACTGAGTAATTTAATTTCTACAACTACCGCTTAGCGATCATCTTAGTTCTCAAATACAAAACCACAATACTACCAAAACACTTAAATACATACAAAAAATTGACACAAACGAAACAATACAAGTAGATCTGAAAAAAAAATATCTGGTAAACAAAAAATAAAATGAGTGTTAACAAAGCTAGTAAAGGCGATCTCAGACCATGGTTGGATTTGGAGGTCACTTTGGTTTGGACTTCGCTGTAACTCTCGTACTTCATTCTAGCCTGATCAGAGATAGTGGCACGAAGCTACGGCTATGGCGGATCCTTGACAGATCTGATCAGAGATACTGGGCGCAGAGCATCACAGATCAACGATGGATTTAGCGGCAGAGAGTGAAAGATGAATCGGCGTCGAGTTGATGTAAGAAAGAGCGACATCATCATCGAGTTGAAGTGAGAGAGAGAGAGAGAGAAGAATGAGGAGCGACGAGAGAGGAGGGACGAGGAGAAGAAGGGAGAAAAGAATGAGTGAACATGAAACCCTAGTAGTTATATAGTAAAAAATTTGGCTAGCCCGTGTAATCCGTACCAGACCCGAATTTACCCAAAATTTACTGGTCAGTTTTGGGTATGGGTCTGTTTTTGGCGGGTCTTCAAAAGATGTACCCATACCCGGGTTTTTTAGCTGGGTACGGATCTACCCGCGAGTCCGGGTCCATTTTTGCTAAGTCTAGTCTGTAGATACCCTGAAATTCACGTCGGGTTTGTCTTCATGCCTGTAGAATTAAGGATTTGTTTTTTGGAAGAGTGCTAAGCAGTCATTAATGGCTTCTTACACTGTGAAGGTAGAGTTCATGGCATGTTTTAAGGTTTCGTGTCACAATGTATGATTGAGGAACTTCATTACAGGACTTAAAATGGTTGACACCATTTTGAGAATATTAAAGATATTTTGTGACAACGAGGCTTCCAAGAACAACAAGTCAAGTGATGGAACGAAGCACATCGAGATTAAGTATCTTGTTGTGAAAGAAAGAATTCATAATTAAATTGTGTCTATTCAGCATATCAGTAATACCGTTATGTTAACTGATCCCATAAGAAAGGCTTACTACTCAGTCTCTTTCAAGAATATGTTGCTCGCATAGGTTTAGTTGATAGCTTTTCCTTTAGATGATGGGGTTTTTTTTTTTAGACACATATTTACGTCATCACCTTATATTCTGGATATTATGATTGAGGCTTGTTACTTCTAGTTAAAGTGCACATTTGAATCATTTTGAAGCATTTTGAAGTGAACACTCGTGTAATGATCATAATAACTTGTTTATTATGTAACAATGTAGTTCATGTCTATCAAGTTGTTTGACAGCTATATTTGACAAAAGTTCTAAGATTGTAACTAGAGAACTGTTCTGGAGCATTGAGAGACATGCATTATTTACGATTCAGTTTTAGAGAATTTTCTTTTTCTTTTCTTTTTTTTTTTCCTGAATTTGGCCTATCTTACGGGATGTTTTGTTCGACTACGTTATGTCAAAACTTATGAGGTCAACATAAGCATAACCTTGGTCAGGTTGGAGGCTGTTGGATTCGACGGGTCCAATCCAATTAGGTGGCCTGACGGGTCAATACTAATGTTGACTATATATGACTTGGACATTAGTCAACTGAATCGACTAAATAACATTATGGCCCTATATGATTTTAGCATCTAATACACTAATTATTTTGGTGTATCCCTGCAAAAATTCTCTAGTTTCTAGAAGCCTATTCGCCTATAGTACTTAAGATAATATTGGAGTAATTGGATTGTTCGGCTAAAGATTGGATTTCACCAGCGGGTATTCCCACGAGATTTATAACTTTTGCCAGATCTTGGTGGAGTCATTGTCCCTGCAAAAATTCTCTGGTTAGGAAATCTGAGAGAGAATTATATAAGAGACTTATAAACCCTAATTTCTTAACTTTGATGAACGATTAAGATTTGACAAGTTTATGATTGATCTCACAACTCTCTTTATATAAATATCTCTTTTGGAGGTTAGGGCGTCATAATATTTTGGCTAATTTTTGCCTCCTAGACTAATAGGAACATACACAACTCTATTATATCATGAAGAATAGAGAAGAGTAGTGCAAATCAATACTAAAGGGGACACGTTTGCTCTGCATTTTCGTGTTCTTTCATCATCGGAATAAAGCTTTTGATATTCTATGACTTCCTTCTATTCCAGTGAGTTTGAAACACTATATATTACTCTTAAATTATGTATTGTAAGATTCTAAATGACTTGATTGTGGATCACAAGTAATGATACTCTCTCCGTCCCACATAAATTAATCACATTTTTTTCACGTAGATTAAAGATTTAAGTAATATATTGTATGTTTTTTATTCTATCATTTAGAGAGAGGAGGGGAAGAAAGTGGGTCAGAAAAGAGAAGATGATTTAGTGATGTGTTATATGTAGAGAGAGAAATATAATGAAAAAGTGTAAGAAAGTGAGCCAAGAGAAAATGAGCTAGTGGAGAGTTAAATGTAAAGAGAGAAATTGAATTAAAAAAAGTGCAAAATGGGTAAATATATAAAAGTATCTACATAATCTTTCTTGATTTGAATATGAGCGATTTTTGTCTAACGGTCCAAAAATGAAAGTCAATCAAATTATGTGGGACGAGGGGAGTATAATCTAACAATTGTCTCTTGCCCACCAATGGATGCAGTGGCAGTTAATCAAGGCATCATATTTTTTCACAATGGGCAATTCAAAGCTTCATTATCCACTAGAACAAAATGTGTTTTACTATGAAATTGTGGTTTAGCATTATTTAGACGAGTCGTCGTGACACACGCAATGCGTGTGCAAAAATAAAATTAATAATATAAATATTCATGATGTATAAATATTTATTATCACATTTGGTAAAATGAATTATACATTATAAAAACTAAAAGTAGTTATTCGTTATTTAAGCTTTTGTTTTGTTAATTTTTCAAAAAAAAAAAAACTATAGAATGCTACTTGTCACTATTCTAGATAGGTAGTTATGTAACACCAAAAAGTTGTTACACCAAATCATGTTTTCCTTTTATATATAATTTAGATGCAGTGATCTAAAAATTATTTATCTTGATTTTTTTTCAAAGATTACAACTTCATGCCAAAAAAAGTTAAAATCGTGATGTTCCAAAATGGGATTTCAAACCACGATTTTTTTTTTCCAGATTTTGGTTTGATATCATCGTTTTAATTCACACCAAGCTCACTCTATAAGGAACTAACCTAAATATTGTAATGAGTACATAGTTACCCATAGAACTACAACCTCTTTGTCAGAAGCTCCCCATATAGAACACTTGAATTAGAACTCCCATTCAACATGATCGGCAAGGTATTACCCCTTCATTTCATTATATTTTCCTCTTTGACTTTGTGCAAAATCTTTCGCTAGGCCTTAGTGCTTGTGAGTCTATCTTAGGCATCTACAATCTAATGAAATTGAAGGTGTTGTAACTAAAAAGCTCGAGATGTCTTCACATTTATGTGGGCTTGCTGTATGATATCGCAGGCCACGAATCTGGCCCAAAGCCCAGAATAGGTTTGGACTACACATACGAATAAGTTATCCAGCATTCCCCCCGGCCCAAGACTCGTAAAGTGTCTGTCAGGTAAGGCCCAGAGTATTCTGATGGTACCCACCATCTCTACACGAAGAATTGGCTTGATGTAGTAGATGTCAAACGTTAGCTAGGATAGGGCTACATGCACAATTTTTTTTTTCAATCTTGTGTAGACGCAGTATTTATTACACCAAATATGAAAGAGGTTTACAATAGCCCCACCAAATATTTAGTTTCGGTGGCCTTAATAATTTTGGGTCGTTTAAGTTAGAATTTAGGCAGCTTAGTCTAGAGGTTTGATTAGGCTGGAGTTTTTTGTTAAATTTTTAAGGTTTTAAACTTTAATGAACCGTATGTATTGCTACATCATTGGCACCATTCTAATGGCCACTAAGCAAAACCACGTGGTTTTAGTGGTTATTTTGTAGAAAACCAACAATGTTACTCATTTCTGAAGGTTTTCCTGTCTCGACACCATCTACCTCTACCATCAGAACAAGGGCGAGTCACGTTCGTCTTTACCCTAGTCGAATCCTTAATCCTTTCCACCTCCTTCTTTGCCCGAAACTTGCGTCATTGCTACCACAACACCACTACCACCACCATGCCACCTTGAAACCACCGTAAACCAGCCCAAGCTGCCGTATACCAATCGGTGCTGAGTCCACGATCCTCTTGTCGCCTCTTATGTGATGTTGGTAATTTGCAGCGTTGGGCCTCACCACCCCCTTCCCCCCACCCCCAACTCTTCCGTTGTACACTTCATCTCTCTTTGGAGTTGGGCAAAAATCGTACCCTTACCGCCACCTCTGTCTTCACTTGCCACCACACTTAGCCTTGGTGAACGACTGGATGTTGTTAAAAATAACGGGTGGGCGTGGCGGGGGTAGGACGGGGGGTTGAGGGGGGTTGATTAAGGGAAAACCAAAAAATAAATAGAAAATGGTTAAAAAGTTTCAAAACTAGATCGATTATATTCGTGGTTATAAAGAAAGTGTCAATGACACAGAAACACGTATAATTTCTCCTTCAAATATTCTTCGACTCTTATGAGCCAACCAACCACTTCATGAAAGTTATTATGCCAAACTAAAATAGAAAGAAAGGAATTCTTTAATTGCTTCCAGACTAACTTAAAGTCATAATTGATAGGGACGCACAAAAATATATCAAACACTTATAACTGACTAACCTTTTTTTGCTTTTGTTGATTCTTCATCCGTAAGACAATTCTATATTCTATGTTCATGCCCCTCGGAATCATTTATCCATTATTCAGTAGTTTAAGTTCTTCCGCATTGCAGGATCAAAATTAACACCATGCAATCTATAGTCATTGTTGATTTAATCACGATCTATGCATTACAATGTGTTCCAGAGAATGGTGCGAGTTTTGAAACGTCAGAACCAATTCGTTTTCCATAAATAATTATCAGCCCGAAAACATTCTCGTAAACTATCATGTGATTCGAACAATCTGAATTCGCAATGCAGTTGATTTCCTACTCAAAGATAGCATCTCGATCGATCTCTCGAGCAATTGTCTGGTTCGACATCACAATCATCCACGACCATAGACATTAATTTACTGCCTTCAAATACAATCATCTTAGGTGCTTTCGAACGTGATCAAACATTTGGTAACCCTTTAAAAAAGTTTTCAAACAGTGTTTACAGCCGAAAAAAATATTTTTCTTGCATGGAGAATCACTGTACACATCTCTTAAAAAAATTATCTGCCTAATTCTCTAGTACATTACATAATTGAATCAGCTTAGAATTATATGAAAAATCCCACTTCATATCTAAGAACTTGATATAGACAATGGAAAACACAATCGTTTAAGCTCACAATGTACTCTAATAAACAGTAAGTACGAAGAATTACCAAAAATTTTCATTCCCAATGCAAGATATTCCTTGGGGGGGGGGGGGGGGGGATTTTTTTCTATCTATTTAACGACAAAGTGTATCACATATTAGCCTGTGTGCATCTTACTAAATTCACTTTTATTGACGGGTTGAAAACAAACTATTCATACCAGGCCTAAGAGACCTGAATTATATATTCAAGTATTTAGAGGGCATTATTCCGAATACACAAAATGGTTATTACTCCTGTTGCTAGTCTTTATTTCACCATTTTCGGACAAAGTAACCATTAACGACTATTGCTTTTTAATGTCGAGCCTCCGACATTGCCCCCAGCAAGGTGTGCGTATTTGCTACAATTGCTTTTGGTCCGGTCAAGGTAAATGCACGTGCTGGTGTCAACTGTGGGGGTGGGGGCTCATCGCAATCACTATATAAGTCAATGTTTGCTTGCATGCATGTACTGCATCTTTCATAAAAATTAGCATTAAATAAAAGGGAAAAATTCAATGAAATAGAGAGAGAATCAAATGGCTTAAAAATTACCCCCAGACTAGCCTTTTAAATAGTGATTGGGATGAGAAAATATATCATAAAATGTGAAGAGGTTTTTTTGGAATAATAAAAAATATACCCCTTCTTCTTGTTTTTAATAACTATTTTTGTTTAAAAGGGTAAAAAAAATGAGAGGATATAGTTGCTAAAAGGATGGGCGAATCAGGAGATTTTAAGATTTTTTTTTAAATAGTCAGAACTGTAATTCATATGACTCATCGATATAGAGATTCAAACTCGGAACGACCTTGAAGTCATTACTCAAGGCCCTTTACCACTCCACCACCCCATGAGGCTGGAAGATTTTAAGATTTGAATGGTTGTTTGCGTCTAGGTTGGGCTCCGCTGGGCCCGGACCTTACAAAGGTCGTGGCATACACAGAGGAAAGCGGAGATTCAACCTAGGCTGGCACTGTTCAATTAGCAACTTCGCTCACCTGCATTTATTCTGGGTTGGGTCGGATTGGATTGCAGACCACCCCGCCTATTTGGCACCTTGAATTATGCATAGATATCAAAACAAATATAAATTATCCACGGAGATACATTAATTTAGTTAAAGAAAGCATTAATTTTTTTTTTACCGCCGACTATCTCCACAGATGTATCTAAAGTTTGATCAACAAAATTGCCATTACATATCGAAGGGAAAATAAAATGCGGTCATCAAGTTGACACTTTGCGGACTTTAATAAATGTGAAAAGAAAGAGGGGGGGGGGGGGGGGGGGTTGGTTCTAACATCTTGGAATTATAACACCAACTTTTCTAATATATGTATGTTTTGGGGAAGAACTAAACAACCACGGCAATGTCATTCTCCTATCCTATCCAAAAAAAAAAAAAGAAAGGTTAATAGACAGGTCAAACCTATAAAACTGTAGCACATCGGAATCCATATACTTTCACATAAGAAAAGCTGTTTGGGTTTTAATTTGCTGAACATTCTATGATGTTAGGTCGCTACATATGGACATGATAGTAAATGACTTCTGTAATTTATCGCTACTATACATTTGATTTGATGCATAAAATTGCTTCATTTCCACTTCTTCCTGCCATGGACTCTCGATTTAATCTCAAACAAATAACAGATAGATGTGTGTCCGTTGGAAGCATGTTAGGCTACATTTTTAAGTGCCTTCGAATGTGATCAAAATGTTTAGTAACTCCTTAAAAAGTTTGGTCAAAAAAATGTTTGCAGATGACAACAGTATATTTTTCTATACGGGAAAATACTATGCACGTATTAACAAACCTTTAGTACATTACAAAATTAGCTTAGGATTATATGAAAAATCTTTGATAAAGATGGTGAAAAGCACAATAGTTTAAGCTCACAATTTGCTCTAACTTATTCTAGGAGATACCGTTCTTCTCTGTCTATTTAGGAAGGTATATTACAGGCCAGCTTACATGCACCTTACTAAATACACTTTTATTGGCGAGTCAAAAGCAAATTATTCATACAAGACATCGAAACCGAACAACTGGAATGATTTATTCGACCGTGTAGAAGGAATATATCTAAAGACATGATTATCACTCCTCTTACTAGTCTTTTTTTCCAGCTTTTTCCAACAAAGTAATTATGAAGAACTATTGCCTTTTATTTTTTATTTTTCTCTCTCTTGTGCATGCCCAAGAAAGGAGCCTCTAACATTGTTCCAGGAGAAATTGCTTTTGGTCAGGTCAAGGTAAATGACTAACTGCACGTGCTTGGTCTCAACTGTGTGGTTTTGTTAATTAATAATGCCGTGCTGTTTCGAGAATACTTTATACTTATGAAAAGTAGATGTTTTATTTAATTATCCCTCGCCATTTGAAAGTGAAAACTTGAACTTTTTCTTATTATTAATGTCTAAAAGTCAAATCAATTTGTTTTATATGCCAAACTGTAACCTGGCTAATGAAAGTTTGACCTCTTGAGTTTTAGATACGGCATCTCTAGTTTACCGTATAATAATATGAGAAAGAAAGAGAGATTCATTTTAGCATAGAGAGTATCAAATTTTTTGCGATCACCTTTTGTTGCCACTTTAACAGTTTTGGTGTTTTCTTTGACCCCTGAAAATTGGGTAACTTTTGCTAAACCAAGTCGAATAATATTTGAAAGGGTGGAGTAACTTAAAAGAGGTGAGTCAAAGGAAAATAGGTCTTGGGAATGAAAAACAATCTCAGGCGCATACTTACAATCTTTTCTTTGGAAGAAGTAAACAAAAAAAGTTATAACTTAATATTCATACGTCTATAATGCGTTGTCTTTCCCATCGTGGTTATTAAGATTGTTTTTATTGGTTTGGTAATCAAAACCAATAGGAAGAAGAAAAAAAAACCAAAGGACAATTTGAAAGAATAGTGTATAAGATTATGCAACTTTAGACTAAAAATTGCTAATTCTCTTTTTGAGGGCAATATTTGACTGTCGTTAGATGCTTTAAAAAGGAAGTCATTGTTCACATATATAATTAAGCCAGTATTATGGATAAATACACAAGGTCATGCATTTTTCTTTTTTCCATGCTTGCGTTACCGTCAAAATGTTGAGAGATATACCTCATATTGGGTATCAATCCCACATCAGGTAAGTAATCAATAATATTTTTAAAAGTAAGCTTTGTATGTCTCTTCCCTCATTACCAATTGGTTTCGAGGTGGATGCTTTCACATGGTATTAGAACTGACCGATCCAGGCTCGGCAAATAATTCAAAAAATTAATTTCTCACCGTCACCCAAGCAATTTCTCCACGTTTTAGACCCACTCAAAAATCAGTCGGGTCACGAGTAAGAGGCGTGTTGAAAGATTTTAACCCCACATCGGGTAATTTACAAATAATACTTCGATACATATGCCTTCTCGGCCTCTTCTCTTATTGCCGATTGGTTTTAAAATAAATGCTTTCATATGTGATATAAATCCCACATCGGGCATAAATCCCACATCGGATAAGTAACAAAAAATATTTTAATATAAAAGTCTTCTAGGCCTCTCCACTCATTGTCAACTAGTATCAGCTTCATGCGTTGCACACGAGATTAACAATGACTAATTAAAAGTTCATACTTATATGTCGTATACTAATAACAAATAATGCAATTTTCACATTTTTATGAGTTCTTTTACCATTTTTAGTAATAATATTAAGAACATTTGTGTTAAATATCTTACTAATAAAACTCACATAAAACAGTTATGCGAATGAAAGATAATTATATTTTGTATAAACAATATGTTATATGATTTATAATAAAGTAAAAGGAGGGAGATTAATTTTGTTAGATTGTAAAAACATGTTAGAGCTGTGCAAAATATTTAAAGGTTTCAAGATTTGAATAAGATATAGATTAGAATGAGATATAAATTTAAAATGTGTGTGTGTGTGTGTGTGTGAGAGAGAGAGAGAGAGAGAGAGAGAGAGAGAGAGAGAGAGAGAGAGAGAGAGAGATATTTGCTTTAAAGTGAGACATGTTGATGTGGAAGAGAAAGAAAAGTAAAATTTATATGATTGGTTGAATGCCAAATGACATAAAGAGAGGCATGCCAAGAAGAAAAGAAAATGTTACATTCTCTCAGTTTCGGCTTTCACACACACACACACACACACACACACACACATATATATATATATATATATATATATATATATATATATATATATATATATATATGAAAGCCGAAGCTGAGAGAATGTAACATTTTCTTTTCTACTTGAGATGGATGTTTTCAAATAGTATCAGAGTTGGTCGATCCAAACCCAACAGACAATTAAAAATTAGTTTTTCATTGTCACCCTGTCAATTTCTCCACGTGATAAGCCCATTCAACAGTCAGTCGGGGCACACGTTAAGAGATCTAAATCCCACATCGGGTGATTAACAAACAATACTTCAATATATAAACCTTGTAGACATCTCTTCTCATTAACAATTAGTTTTGAGATGAATGCTTTCATATGATATCAAAGTTAGTCAATCCTGCTCTAGCAGACAATTCAAAAAATTAGTTACTCACTATCACCCAGTCAATTTCTTTATGTACTAGGCCGAGGGGGATTGTTGAGAGATTTAAATCCCACATCGGGTAATTAACAAACAATACTTCAATACATAATCCTTATAGGCCTCTCCTTTTATTATCAATTGGTTTTGAGATGGCTGCTTTCACATGTTGAGAGATTTAAATCCCACATACATTGAGCAATTAACAAATAATACTTCAAGTAGGCCACTCCTCTCATTGTTAATTGGTTTTGAGATGGATTCTTTCATATGATATCAGAGCAGGTCGATCTAGGGCAAACAGACAATTCAGTTTGTTCCTTACCGTCACCCAATCAATTTCTTCACGTGTTAGGTCCACTCAAAAATCAATTGGGCCCACGTGAGGGGGCGTGTTGAGAGATAACCGGGTATCAATTGCACATCGGATAAATAATTAATAACACTTTAATATATAAGTCTTGTAGCCCTTACCCCTCGTTACCAATTGATTTTAAGGTGGATGTTTTCACATAAAAAGTGTAAATACAAAATATTAGCATTAAGATAAGGTGCCGCAAACGCATAATAGAAGCACATTAAGCTAGTGTTTACCTTGAGAGAATAGACCAAGTACTATATCATTTCTCTACCACAAGGTATAATGTGGTACCGATGATATATGTGTTCGATGGTGAGGATGAGTATTATCTCGGTATTTTAGATGGATGCAGGTAGTCCATGAACCTGAGGTTGTCACTGGTGGAATTTTGGAAGAGATTGAGACACTGATGGTCTTGTTACCAATCCTAGTGGGGCGAATCTCGTTAGACGGGCTGATGGACAGACAAGAAGGGTGACACTAAGACTCCAATAGGTGCAGTGGTATCAGTGGAGGAGCTAGTAAAATTATATTTTACTTGGTCAACGTAATTTATTATTAAGAGGTCACAACATAGAACTTTAAGCAACCCAATCCCACCCACCCACCCTAGACAACCCAAATAACGTATCATTGCTTTACCATAATGTAGAGTGTGGTACATGTGATGGATGTGTTTGGCGATGAGGATGAATATCGTCTCAGTATTTTAGGTGGACGCAGACAATCCATAAACCAGATCGAGACGTTGATGTTTTAGTTACCAATTCTGGTGGTGCATATCTGGTTAGACTGCTGGTGGACACACAAGAAAAGTGAGATTAAGGTAGCATTTTAAATAAGAATGGCAATGGGGTAGGTCGGGTGCGGATCTTATGAAATCCGAACCCGCCCCTATTGTCCTTATGCACCACTACACCCCGCCCCGCCATCGAATCAAGATGGGAATGCTATCCTCACCCCGACGAACTTTAATAAAACTCGAACGTGCCCCAACCTGCTCCTATTTTTCAAATCTATATGTGTATTGCAAATTATAAACCTAATTACATAATTAATCTAAACTACAACAAATAAATTAGGACAAAAATTAAGTTAATCTCCAAATATTCCAAAAGAGAAATAATAGATTACACCACCAAACATGAAATAAATGGTTACATTTTCAGTGGTTATAATACACATTACAACCTGATTACAGAACTAATTTGTATTATAACCAAAAAAAAAAATTGGAACTGAAAAATCGACCATACACATCAAACTACACATTTTGTAGGACTCGTACAAGCAGCGTGGGATTGGTATAAAGGAACAAAGGAGAAAAAGGCTTCTTGGCAAAACCAGGAGCAGCATTAGATCAGACTCTAATGTCTTTGTTCTAACTATAATGGTCCAACTACTAGAGAAGAGGCCGTCGTAGGGGAGGTGGTTTGTAGAGCGAGCCGATAGTTTGTGGCCATTGGGGGATGACGCTGAGGACAGTGTTGGTGGTGAGCTGGAGGTATTTGTGGTCGTGGTAGTGACGGTGTGGGGGAAGGAACGGTGACGGTGTGACTGAAGTATTATAGAGAAGAGAGATAGCGTTCGGAGTTTCAGAGAAGAGAGAAGAAGATAGAAAAAATAAGAGGGGCATAATTTCTTTCTAAGTTGTATTATTTATACTACCAGATGGATGGCTAGGATTGCATATCATTTTAAGGTTAGGATTTATATTAAACTAGGGCGGGCACTGATCAACACCCACAAACCTGGATGGCTATGATAGTTGCTGGTGGCTCGTTCTACCACCACCACCATTGTTCAACACCCACAAACTTGCCAACACCACCAACCACTATTGCCACTGACTATCGCCACCACCACCACTGACCAACACTCACGAACCCGCCAACCATCATAGCCACTAATAAAGACAACCATCACCACCACCATTGATCAATACCGCCGAACGTCAAACCCTCTAACATCAATCACCACCACGACACCACCACTTTTCTAAATCCAAATCACCATCATACGGACCCAATTGTCCCTACAACAAATACCACCAAAGATTTTGATTAGTCCTAGTATATTCAATTTGTGCAGGTAAATTCTGAACTAAGTAAACCACTCAGCCAATCAACCCCTAGTCAAACCAATGAAGCCCTAATTCTCAAGTTAGCTGCCATAGTAGTAGTTGGACGGTGGCAAAAGATATGTGTTAGTTGTGGTGGGGACGCTTTTGGTTATAGAACATAGGAGCTCAGAAGAAGCTCTCAATTATTGAAAATGAAATAAAAAAATAAAGAAAAAATAGAAAAAAGAAGAGAGGAAAAATAGAGGAAAAAAACAAAATCAATTTATAATATTATATCGAACAATCCATGACTTTTGTAAAAACAGAAAACTCAAAAAGGTTTTGGTTGTTTTGAAAATAAAAACTGACCCCACATACTTCCAAGACTCGATTAATTTTATGTTAGGGGTCAATTGCACCAAACTCCCCATGATTCACAATTGGCACCAACACCAAAAATTTAAAAATCTTGGTATCGAGCACTAATTGACGGTCAAAATGGCCTTTGACTAGACGGCTGTTACTTTTTTTTTTTATGGAAAAATTGGTCTTTTCACCCGTGAAATCCTAGTCAGCTCCAACCCTTAAGCCATGTCATTTCACTCTTTTCCCTACACAGTGTGTGTGTGTGTGTGTGTGTGAGCCTCTCTTTCCTCTCTTTTGTTGCCTTGTCCGTCCCACCATCTCCACTCCCACAATACACCAAAAAACCTTTTACTTGGAGAGAGAGAGAGAGAGCCAGCCAAACCTCATTTTCCATTCCTGCTTCCGATCCCAGCTCACTAGTCAAAATTGTTTAATCTCCAAAATAAAAAAAAAAGAAGAAGAAGAAATCAAACACCCATTTCGAAAATATGCCTTCATTTGGCGCAAAGGAATTGTCGTCCATGAGGATGAAAAAAATAAGGATTTCTTGAAATGAATCTCTGAGGCTTTTGAACTGGGTGTTTTAGTTTTCTGGGTTAGATCTTTCGCTCTTGATTAGTTCAGCAAAGTGGCCTTCTTCATCTAACGGTCGTCACGTGCTTTGCAATTTTTTTTGCTAGATCTGGTGAGGCAAGTATAACTGCAGAATCTGGTCAGGTATTCGTTATTAATTCCTGCCCAACTTTCTATCTTCTAGACAGAGAGGATTATAATTCGGGAACTGGTATTTTGCAATATGGACTTGGATGATTTTTGTATGATCTTTTCCAACTCACTAGTGGATATTTGGTCGATGATTGAGGCAATTTTGATGCTCGTGGCAGATTGTGGCAACAAGCTCAAGGATCAGAGGGACGGGATCGTGGAGCGGCTCAACACATCCACTGTCGTAACTATGCTGCAACGAATCGTCAGATCAGAACCACAGTCGTTAAGGCTGAATCAAGAGGGAAGCTCCGTCTGAACCAGCTGTTAAAGCATGAGGCTCGTCGTTGACTCTGGTGTCGATTCAGAGGGAGGATAAGAAGGAAGGTGAGGAGTTGGATCCGTTAGGTGGGCTATTGATGGAGAACAAACAATGATTCTTCAGATTAAACAGTGGCACATGGTGATGGGGAGAGTGGTGGCACTACAAGAAAAAAAGCTTTTAGTGACGGGATAATCCGTCGCTAAAAGCCCAAAATCCGTCGCTAATAGTTTTTGCGACGGATTTACTGTCGCTAAAAGTCCCTCTTGTAAAAGCCTGTAACTAAAAGTTTGGTGACGGAATTTTCAAATCCGGCGTCTAATATTGCATTTTTAGCAACGGAGATATTTACATTTTTAGCGACGAAATATCCTTGCTAATTATGTTTTACATATTTTAATTTATTTTCTATTTTGTGAAATTACGGAATATTCGTCGCTAATTATTTTTAGAGACGGAACATTCCGTCGCTAAATAAGCCTTTTGGCGACGGAATATGCCGTCGCTAAAAAGCTGATAGTAGGACACTTTTTACGACGGAATTAATCCGTCGCCAAAAGTCAATTTTTTTATTTTTCTATTACTCAAACCTGTAATAAATATTTCAATTCTCAACAAGAATGCACAATAATCAATACACAAGAAATATACATATCAATCATAAAAAATATTTATTATGAAAAAACTCATGATAAACAAGTTAGAACCGGATACAGCCGGTTAGGTGAGTGGAGAAGAGTACAAGTCGGGTGGGGGGGGACAAGTTGGGACCGGGCACGAGAAAGGGCTCATTAGGGGTTGCCGAGTTCTGGATCTGGATCCTGCTGATTTGGGGGCGGCTCGGCATGTCCAGCAGGGGTACCCTACTGATCATGGTCCCTGATCATCGTCAACAGCACCGTAGCAATGCGTTAGATCTCCTCCTCGTCCAACGGATGCCGATAAGCCGGTGTCTATGGAGGGGCAGCGGGGGGGTGAGGATGCTCCTATCACGGCACGAGCAGTCGTGCTAGGTAGGCCACAGATGCGGCCTTTCGGCCGATTGACAACCTCCGGCGTATCCAGTCATCGTTTCAACGCCCCAGTACTTGCACCCGTACTAGTGGATGCTGATGGCTGTCCGGAATGCTGCTTGGACCTCCTAAGTTGTTCATACGAGGCCTGCAAAAATAATGATTTAGAGATATGTTGGGGCATTAATTAACGCAATAGACATTGAGGATAGAAAGACAAAAAATTAACAAGTTAAACAAATTGACTCACATCAATCGCCGGGCAATATTCGAAACATAGTCGCCAGCCTGGTGCGCCTTATCCTTGTCCTTCTGCACGGGCGTCAGATTATACGTAAGAGCTATGACCTCATCCTCCTTCAAATTCGGGTTCTGGACCGCATTTATGTGTCGGATGATGTCGTGTGGCACCCCCCCTGCGTGTCCATCAGATCTTTGTTCTGTCTGTTTACGGCCCCGCTCTTACTCTTGGTGTCCCAGCCTGGATCCGCAGCCCACCGATCTATCATCTCCCCCATACATTCGGAGACTCCCCCCATACAATCGGAGATATTCAATGTGGGGGATATGTCTTCATCTCCGTCATTGGGGCACCCTCGACCAGCATCTTCTTGGCCCAGTCCCGTGTGTCGTGGAGCCATCGGCGGTGATTCTTGCCGATGAAAGCAAAGAAGGCATGCCACCCCCATTTCCCGCTTATCAGGCGAGTCAAACGTGAACCCCTCTTGTAAGGCATTCAATAACACGAATTAACTACAGAAAACAAACTCTAATTAAACAAATACTATCGCAGAAAAAAAATACTTCACCGTACCAACCATTCCTCCCATAGCGACTCCCTCGCAGCGTCATCGCAGTCTTTCCAGTATAGGCGTGGCTTGAAGAATCGGCCCTTCACAAGAACCCCGATCTTCGTCCATGCCTGATTCTCCAGGATCCTGCAAAGAAGTGAATAAATAAATTAATACAGTTAAAATATAAATTAACACTCCAAAATTTTAAATATAAGGCATGATGTGATTTTTTTTACTTACAGGGCCTCCTGGGTGAGCATAACTCTCTGTTTACGCTGGGGGTCGATGCGTACCCCACATGTCGGGCCATGGCCTCGTCGAGATCCTACAAAACACAGACATTAATACAGTTCAAATTTACTTTAAATAAAAGGGTAGCAAAAATGTACTAAACACCGTTATCAACTATACCTGAGGTAGAACCCACAGAAGAAGGAGAATCAGGGAGCGTGTGGGATGAATCTGCGTCCGGCTCAGGCGATGGCTGGGGCTGGGGCCCCATCTACCCGTCGTGAGCACTCTGTGCCTCATCATCAGTGGGCAATGACGAGGTGGGACCCACCGGGGAGGAAGAAGCTCGGCGTCCAACCCAGCCACGAATAGCCCGTATCCTATCTATATCTGACTTCGTATAGATAAATTACAAATACATGAACACATTAAAAATAATAATTTGACAGAAATCACCATCGGCACTATATATATATATATATATATATATATATATATATATATATATATATATATATATATATATATATATATATATATATATGGGAGCTGATCCATTGATAGCGCTAGCAAAATGGAGTATTTGCTAGCGCGATCTGGGCCGTCCATCCTGAAAGATGGACGGTCCAGATCGCGCCTTTTTCGAAAACTGTCAGTCGTCCGCGACACTATGTCGCGGACGGATTTTTTTACCTTTTTGCCCCTCCACCCGTCCGCTACATTGTATCGCGGACGGTCCAAATCTTCTTTTACGTTTTTTTTAAGTTCGTCCGCTACATAATGTAGCGGACGTTTTTTTAACAAAAATACCGTCCGCTACATTATGTAGCGGACTATTTTACTTTCTCGAAAAGAGACATCTGTGTTGTCAGAGCTCTTGAAAAAAGACAACCAACTTTTATTTTCTCTTTCCCCCTCATCTCTTATCTTCTCTCTTCTGGATGAGCTCCTTCAAGACGGTGGAAGGGTGATAGAAATGGAGGAGGTTGAAGACCCTAGAACAAAATGACAATCTGTTGCTAGCCAATTTCATGAATGGTTCCAGCCTGCAGGTGGAAGTGCTAATTAAGTGTGCTCGTTTTGGAGTCTTTTTTACCAATGGCAATCTGTTGCCAACGAACTTCATGAAGATTTGTTCATCAGGATCAAAGTAAGAAGAGAGAGAAAAAGAAGAAGTCAGAATGAGAGAAGGGAGGGAAAAAAAGAAGACTAGTCCGCTACATTATGTAGCGGACTAGTCTTCTCTTTTTCCCTCCCTTGCGGACACATTAATGACACAGAAAAGTCATACCACACATGTGTGGGCCTGTCATTCGTCCGCGATACTATGTCGCGGACGGCATGGAGGGGCAAAAAGGTAAAAAATGTCGTCCGCAATATTGTGTCGCGGATTACTTTTTTTTGACATGCGTCAGGGCCTGTCAGTCGTCCGCGATACAATGTAGCGGACGGGTGGAGGGGCAAAAAGGTAAAAAAATTCGTCCGCGATATAATGTCGCGGACGACTGATAGTTTTCGAAAAAGGCGCGATCTGGACCGTCCATCTTTCAGGACGGATGGCCCAGATCGCGCTAGCAAATACTCCATTTTGCTAGCGCTATCAATGGATCAGCTCCCTATATATATATATATATATATATATATATATATATATATATATATATATATATATATATATATATATATGAACGGAGGTGCAAAAACACATCAATATGAATCAAGTTTTAAAATATTACTACATTTTTTCCCCAGTTTTTGACAACATTACAAGTCAATCATTCTCAGTTTAAGAATCATCATCATCTTCATTACTTTCCTCGTCGTCCTCTTCTTCGTGGGACTCGTCGTCCTCTTCATCTTCTAATTCATTCTCTTCATAAGTAGACTCAGTCACATCATCTCCAATACTTTTCACATCTTTCGTGTCATCATCTACAACTTCTTCTCCTACATGAAGTGTTATTGGAAGAGGAAGATCGTCCTCCTCGTTGTTGACCTCAACATGGAACAGGACAGATGGTTGGTCGGCTTGAAAAGAGTCTAGCTCATTGTCATATGTCATGGGCAATTTCTTGGATTTAATACTTTTATACTAATGAGATTTGAGATTGGCGTTGTCCTCCGCATAAAAGACTTGTACAACTTGACTAGCAAACACAAAGGGCTCGTCTGATGCAAGTCTTGACTTGACATTGACATCTACAATCCCTTGAGAGCAAACACGGATTCCTCGACTGCATGTGACATCGAACCACGTACACTTGAACATTACCAGACGGTTTTGGGAACCCAGATATGTTAGCTCAACAATCTCATCTAGCTCTTCGTAAAAGTCCATGCAATTCTCAGCATAACAGTCACTATTGACCAAGACTCCACTGTTTTGGGTTTATTTTGTTCGGTCATCATATTTTATGTCAAACCTAAACTCGCTGATGATATAGCCTCCATGACAGGATATTTGTTTGTTAGGGCCTTCAGGTAGTAATTTCAAGCATGAGGCCACTGGTCAATCCATTGACTAAACCTATTGTAGATGACGGTAAAAATTAAGCTAAAATATGTTTACTAATTGGCCACAGAACTGTATATAACACATATTATAATTTCATTAAACAATCTTACACGCCTTCTGAACCACTCTATAAATTGTGATTTTCGATGAGATTCAAGTCTAGCGGGATCAGTGATTAAAAATTCCGCATCGAACTCACTGCAAACAATGTAACTGCAATCTTATCACACACTTTCAATTATGTACAACAATGTAAGTGAATTAAGACTTCAACTTACTCAACGAATGCCGAAACTTCATCGCAATTTAGAAGGGCATATATTGTTACAGCACTGTACTCTTCATCTGTTAACAATCTCAATCTAATTGGGTCTCATCCTCCGTCAACAATCTCAATTCTCAATGCACAGTCAATAATCTCAATTCCCACTACCTCATATAGGGTGTTGGTATGGTGTTCGACACCCCCAGACACGTCTGAAGACATTAATTTCTTTTTTAAATACCGGACGCCGTGTCCATCAGCCCTTGAAGAGGTGTCCACAAGTATAAAGCCAAAATGTGACATTTTGGTGTCGGTGTTGATCGGACACGGTGTCCGTGACCTATCGACACCTTGACACCTGATCGACACATCCGGAAACGTGTCGGATACCTCTGAAAACGTGTCGGACACCTCTGAAAATGTGTCGGACACCTTCGGAAAAGTGTCGGACACCTTCGGACACCTACTGACATGTGTCCGACACCTCCGGACACGTCCAAAGTCATTGATTTATTTTTAAATGCCAGACACCGTGTCCGTTACCCCTTGAAAAGGTGTCTGTCACCCTTTGAAGAGGTGTCCACAAGTATAAAGCCAAAATGTGACATTTTTTGGTGTCAGTGTCGATCGGATGAGGTATCCGTGACGTACCGACACCTCGACACCTCATCGAGACATCCAGACATGTGTCCAACACCTCTCAGCGGTGTTCGAAGACATTGATTTATTTTTTAATTGTCGGACACTGTGTCAGACACCCATTGAAGAGGCCGGTGTCCACAAGTATAAAGCTAAAATATGTTGTTTTAGTGTCGGCATCGATCGGATGCGGTGTCCGTGTCTGTGCTACCTAACGGGGATCTCAATCCAATTAGGTCACATCCTCCTTCAACAATCTCAATTCTCAATTCTCAATTCTCAAATGCTCAATGCAATAAAAATTATACATTCAATCCAATTGGGTCCCATCATCCGTCAACAATCTCAATTCTCAAATGCCCAATGCAATAAAAATCACATATTCAATCCAATTGGGTCCCATCCTCCGTCAATAATCTCAATATCTCAAATGCTCAATGCACAATTAACAATCTAAAATCATCAATTAACAACCTAAAATTATCAATTAATAATCTCAATTACTTCAAATGCAAAGCTAATAACCTAAAATCATCAATTAACGACCTAAAATCATCGATCAATAATCACAATTCTCAAATGCACAATTAACAACCTAAAATTATCAAACAAATGATCAATGTTCAAATGGAAAAAATTGTTCAAAATGCACATATCCGATGCGCTTGAATTATTTCAATTTGGTGTTCAATTCGATTAGGGCAATTAATTTAGGGTTCAATTAGGGAGTTTAGTTACTTCAATTTAGGGTTCAATTAGGGGTTCCATTAGTTCAATTTAGGGTTCGGTTGAATTTGGACATTCAATTAGGGGGTCCAATTAGTTTAATTTAGGGTTCGAATGGATTAGGGCATTCAATTTAGGGTTCAATTAGTTTAATTTAGGGTTTTATTCAATTAGGCCATTCAATTTAGGGTTTAATTACATCAATTTAGGGTTCAATTACTTCAATTTAATGCTTAGTTGAATTGGGGCATTCAATTTAGGGTTCGAATAGTTTAAATTACGGTTCGATTCGATTAAGGCATTCAATTAGGGGTTCAATTAGTTTAATTTAGGGTTCGATTCAAATAGGCCATTCTATTTAGGGTTTAATTAGGGTTCAATCACATCAATTTAGGGTTCAATTATGGTTCAATTACTTCAATTTAGTGCTCAGTTGAATTGGGGCATTCAATTTATGGTTCAATTAGGGGGTTAAATAAGTTCAATTTAGGATTCGGTTGGATTAGGGCATTCAATTTAGGGTTCAATTAGGAGTTCAATTAGTTTAATTTAAGGTTCGATTCGATTAAGGCATTTAATTTAGAGTTCAATTACTTCAATTTAGGGTTCAATTAGGGGGTTCTATTAGTTCAATTTAGGGTCCGGTTGAATTGGGACATTCAATTTAGGGATCAATTAAGGGGTTCAATTAGTTCAATTTAGGGTTCGATTGGATTAGGGCTAATTGATATTAATTAGGGCTTATTAGTGTTAATTAGGGTTTAGTTAAGGTTTATCGGGATTAATCCCAACTAACCCTAATTAGGTTAACTAGGGTTAATTAGGGTTTATCGGGTTTAATTTGTTAGGGTTTAATCAGGGTTGTTAGGCCAGTTAGGGCTAATATAGTTCTTTAGGGTTAATTGAGGTTTTAAACTTTAATTAGGGTCTAATTAAGAGTTATCTAGGGTCAATTAGGGTTAGTTCAAGTTTAGTTAATGTTAATTAAAGTTACAACATGCAACAATGTACAATTAGAGTAAAATTACAATATACATTACAACAAATTAACTTCAATTAACAAAAAATAGGGTAAAATTAAATTCAAACTCAAACTCAAAATAATTAACCACATTATATTGAATTCAAACTCATATGCATTAAACCACATACATTAAAAAATAATTAGGGTAAGATGGACATACCGGCGGCGGTAGTGGTGCGGTAGTGGAGGGCCACTGGAGCTGTGGAGGGGCACGACGTCGTGGGGGCTGTCACCTGCGGGACAGGGCGGGTGGGGGGAGGGTTGTCACCAGAGGAGGATCGCCTGGGGAAGAAACGGTCGGTGAGTGAGAGAGAAAGCGAGAGAGAGAAAAAAAAGGAAAGTAGATATTTATATCAGGACTTTTAGCCACGGAAAACATTCTGTCGCTAAAAGTCCGTTACTTTAAGTTAAGATTTTTAGCGACGGATACTTTAGTAACGGTATATTCCTTCGCAAAAGTGTAGTTTTAGCGACGGAATTTTTACTGACAGAAACAATCCGTCGCTAAAAAATTTCTACTAAATTTTAAAAGGTGGCAAAAATTAGGAAAATTTTAAAAATATTTTAGCCACGGGAAATTCTTCGCTAAAATCTCGTCGGTAAAGATTTTTACAGATGGTTTGTATCGTCGGTAAAAGTATTTAGCGACAGATTTTTACCAATTGTATTTGCCGTCGCTGAAATGGCTTTTAGCAATGAATTTTTCTCCGTCACTAAATAGCCTTTTTCTTGTGGTGTGGTGGCGATGGTGGCACGCCGGGCAGTGTCTTCGATCGGAGGCAGTGGCCCATCAGTCGAGCAGGCCGTATGTTAGGAAGATGATTAGTTAAGGATGGAAAAAGGTATGAGGAAATGACTTGGATGGCCTAATGTTAATTATTGGTGTCATTTAGGGTTGATGTGGACGAAGGTAAAGATTATTTTGCCCCTTAAAAAGTAACAGACGTATGGTCAAAGGTCAATTTGACCGTCATTTGGTGTTGGGTACTAAGATTTTAAATAATTTGGTGTTGGGTGTCAGTATTAAAACTATGGGGTGCTGGGTACAATTGACCTATAAGTATGAGGTGCAGCATAAAATTAATCCCCCAAGACTCCAAATGGTGCAGCGGTGTCAGAAGAGCTAGGTAGACGAGCAATAATAGGTCGTAATTTTTTAGCAAATTGTCTTTGTTTTGGTCAACAGAATTTATTTTTGAGACGTCCTAGCGTACAACTTTAAACCCCTTCCCTTTGAATGTTTAAATACTTTAGTGTGAGAGTTTGCATGTATTCATATATAATTGCTAAACTAGTAGTTGCAATTCACATTCGGTTGACTATAAGCTTTTCTAGTACTTCAGTTGTCTTTGTTAATTTGGTTAGATACTGTACATACATCTAGCTATTTTCATTTGCGTGCAAACTTATTTAAGTGTAAAATGTTGGTATTAGTATGAGAAAGTACTATTTGTAAATTAATGCATAACGGGAATAAATTGAAAAACTTTAGTGCAAAAGAAATTTAAAAGAGCAAATTTCAGTGCAAATTCACACGTTCAGTTCTTTGGAATTTTGCTATGCATATAAGAAAAACAAAACCTTTAGTTGCATCACTTTCTTAAAAGAGTGCTTCTCATTTTCATCTTAAACGTGCAATGTCAAAACAACATTACGTTGGTCATGTTATATTATTTCGTTACTTTTGGCCTCTATCACAATAGCATCCAGGATTTGTCCTTGTTTCGCGACGTATCTTGATAATGAATTGCAAGTTTTTCCATCTTTACGATAACATTCATAGGTTAGATGCGTGAAATATAATGCTGCTAGGAATTGTTGCCATATGTCAACCCCGTCACCCGTGATTACCGTTTAAAACAAATTTGTCCTCTTTACAAATAAAGCAAAAAATCTGCTAATGTTATTTCGTCACGCCGGTATATGCTAATATTCTTCAACAATGCACTTCTTAACAAGTCTATGAAAAAGAGGTCAAGATGTGAATTTTACTTTACCTTGAAGAATTGAAGAAAAGAAGAAGGAAAAAAAAAAAAGCCTTTGAAAAAGCACTTTATCAGCACTGTTAGTCCATCTAGTTAGACAAAGGCTAGACTGAAATAAAGTTAGACCTATGATCCGGTAAGGATCAGATCTATCGGACAAGATCTCTTATATGCTCCATCATATTGGATGGCTAAGTGCGTTGGTTATATGCTTTCCCAAAATTAAACCACAACTGATTTTCTTACATTGTTTGATCTGAAGATGCAACCCAAATCAATCAAGAGTAACAATAACTAAGCCAAATTTTGTCAAAATGTAAGGGAAAAAATGAAAAAAAAAAAATACTCTTGACCTAGAATGGTATGGCAATAACAACTTTTTCCTTTTTGGTATCCTTTTACCTCAACCTCTCATTTTGCAGATTTCATGCCATTGTAATTAGTTTATGAACAGAACAAAGAAGAGAACACATGAAGAGGAAAAACTTTAGCTGCAACACTAGTTGTAGAAAGAGCTTACGACTCCCTATATAGCAACAAATATGTTTTGTGACATTTAGCTAGTGAAATTAAGAAAGTGCTGAGATTTGTCACTATATGTCTTCAGAAATGCCAGTAGTAGAATACTTAGCGATATTTAAAGTTGCTATATTAAGAATTATTTGTTATTCTGCCAAATTAATCTTTCCATATCAAGACATCAAAGTAGCCATATATGCCTAAAAGGTGGTGCTTGACACGCTCGCTCGAATCCTAGGATATCAAAATCATCTCACGTCGCATCAACTATTTAAGTTTTCTTGACCAATAAGTTATCATTTTGCTTTTTGACTAATGTAAAAATTCATTATTCAATAAAAGGTACCTAGAAAAACAAATTCTTGAATTGGTCGGTCCAACCTATCCTAATCTGCGTGAAGCGCGTATCCAATTAGAGGCAGCTCCACCACATAGCATCTTGCCACAAATATAACTCCTCAATTTTACCTCTGCCCCAGTAATTTCTGCAACAAAGTCTATTAATTAAAATCATTGCCTTGGTTTTGGTCGCAAAAGGGGATTTTGCTACTGCTAACCAAAAAAGAAACTTCTGGGCAAGACATTCTACACATGTACACACCTTTAACACGTTACCTATATATATATTTCTTCGGTTGCCACCAACTTTGGAACCAAGGGACGCAGAGTTATAACATGGAAGGGGCATCAAAGGGCAAGGACATGCAATACAGGGAACAAGAGGGGAAGGAGGAAGTCCGGTACCGCGGCGTCCGGAGGCGGCCGTGGGGCAAGTACGCGTCGGAGATACGTGACCCCTCTAGGCACGGGCAACGCGTCTGGCTCGGGACGTTCGACACTGCGGAGGAAGCGGCCCGTGCCTATGATCGAGCCGCATTCAGCATGAGGGGCCACCTCGCCATCCTTAATTTCCCGCAAGAGTACTATTCTCAACTCCCCGCAGGCTCGCCTTATCGTCCCTCGTCGTCAATGGCATCATCATCATCCTCTTCTACTTCTGTGCGTAGTGGGAGTTCATCAACAGGACAACAGAGGGAAGTTTTTGAGTTTGAGTATCTGGATAACAGTGTTTTGGAAGACCTTCTTGGGTCGAAAGAAGAACAAAAGAAGAGGTGATGTTTCAATTTCGTTGCACATTTTCACTTGCAAGTATCTCAGCTCTTGCAAGTTTCTGTGTTTCTTCCATGGCATCAGAACTTACTTAGTTCTTTGGAAAGAACGAAACGAGAGGAAACGGGTGTAATTTTCTTTCATAATCCAAATAGGGGTTTGTGTTTTTCAGCCGTTTCAGTTTAGTAGATTAGTGTTCTTGCTTTGTCTTGCTAGTGAAAATGTTCTAGTTTGATAGAGATAGTTTTACGTAATCACATATGTGGCATCAATGTTGGGTCATAATCATGTTGAAAGGTGCATAATTTCCCTATTAACTTGATAGAAAATTACTGGGGGGTTGAAAAAATCTACAAATGACGAAAAAAGTAATCATACGCGAGGAAAATGACCTAGATATCTCTACTGATTGGGGCAGAAATTAATTTTTTGTGTTTAGGGGGAGTCTCCTTTCATTAAGCTATGTCGCGAGTTCTAGCCTCAGCGCGAAATCATGCAAGAAGGTCCCAGCACTACATGTCCAGGATTACATGTACCGTTGTCTTGCCCCTGTTTTTGATTCAGAGACTCATTCCTCTTGACCTACAGGTAACAGTACTGGTAGTCTCCATATCCCTTGTCTCAAGACTATCCGGTCATTGACCTCAAGAAAAGACTGAAAGAGAAAAAAGACGCAGAGGAAGCGGTTATGATAATTCAGATCAATCATGCAGTTTGAAGCTTTATGTCAAAATCTAAAAGTGGCAAGACATTGCACCAACTTTCAAGACTTGTTCTACGTGCAATAAGTGGTTGTTTGGCCAGAAGCCTATAGCTATTTGGTATCAAGACTTAGAAATTTGACCAGTGCCATTCTTGCACACTTAGAAGGGATCATTACTTTAAGGATATACATGTTTTAGACAAGATCAAGATCTTAGGGCCTTCTATTTAAGAATATGAAGTGAAGAATAAAGTTTTCCATCCTGCACAGATGCGATAAGAATTTGTCAAAAGGGTTTGATTCAAAATTTGTATAGATATGCTCCAGAATCCAGATCTTAGTAAATTGTATCTCCAAGATTGCATTTGCGTTACCAAATTCTTACCGTGCCAGTACTAGAACGTATCCGGGTGTTGATAACATATGAAATTTTTCTTAGGATTTAGGAATAACAAATCCGATTAGATCACGATATCAGATGGTAAAGTGGAATGGTATATATGTTTGTACTAAGCATTCACTAATCCACTTTTAATGCTTGATCTAAAGCTTATACCAAGTCTTAACAACTTGTTCGTAGTTGATTCTCGACTATCAAAGAATATTCAACCTCTAGATCATAGTTACTTCAGAAAAATACTCGTCATTAGACAAAAATATATGGAGATCAAATCAGGTCAAGCGTAGCAGGTAGCGGTCGCTGTGACTTGTGATAAAGAACTAATGCTCAGTTAAAGATGTAATAACTACAAAGTAGCATCATATATGTCAATTAGAGGCCATGATTCATATATGTCACCACAAACTGCTTAAGGTATATTTTTGAGGGACTATAATAGCAATAGCTTTCCAGGGGTTAGAATCTTGCCTACCCCTCCGGAATGTCATTCCAGCTTCATTGGTTGAGTAATACCGGTTGGGCTTTTACCTCGTATGTGGAGGATGATCCAATGAATCAAAAGTGGGACTACTTTATGATAAAGCTAGGAGTGCAACTTGAACTAGACTACTCACGGGTAATCTGCACAACCTGTAAAATTATGGGCATGGTGGATGCAAGTACAAAATTCTCGGCCCGTCAAAAAAATGAGTTGGGCATGAGCACAGGTTTTCAAAGCCCGTCTAGCTCATGAAAAATCTAGCTCATCCAACTTTAATATTACATAGGTGATTTTGTATTTATTTTATATGTACAATATATGTGCTTTTTTTTTTCCTTGAGTCTTCAAGATCCTCTAAGCAGATGGGGTTGAGAGCTTTGAAGACCTTTTTCCTTGTTTAGCATTGTTTCTTATTATAGGGGTAGACTTCTAGGTTGTTTCGAGAATCCTACCATTTTCTTTTTCTTTTCGTTTTGTCCTATAAGATTTATGTGCCTATTTTTTAATGGGGTAATTAGTTAATGACACCTTATACTCTACGTGATGTACAATTTCCTCCTCTCTGCTTAAAATTTAAGCACTAAATCCTCCTACATTTATAAAAATTGGGCACATTTGACGGATCCATTATAAATCACATGAAATGACCAAAATACCCTTATTTCCTTCCTTTATTTATGTTAATACCATTCTCGCAAATACTTTATCTCCCCCCTCTCATTTCTACCTGAACACACGATGAACACACACACACACACACACACACACCAGTGCACACACTCACTCACTCCCAAACCACACACAAACACGCACAAACAAACACACTGCTCTCTCACACACACACATGCACACCCCCACTCCACGCATACACAAACACAATCAACACATACACAGTCGACATATAAGCACACACCCCCACATACCCACCATGGTTTACCATCTTTCCTTACAAACACCCACTGCTCTAACGCAAAAACGGACACATAAATGACATACACCCGCACCACTGTACACCAAACACATACACACCCACACACATTACACTGTGTGTGCGTAGAGTTGTGTGAGTGTGGACGGTGGGGTGATGGGTGTTTGCGGAGCTGTAGGTGTGTGCAAATTTATGGATGGGTTAAGAGTTAGAAGGGGGTGGGAGGAAGGGGAGCTAGCCAGATGGGGGGGGGGGGGAGTGGGTGCTAAGTTAGAAGGAAAAGGGTGGGGGATGGGCTAATGAGGAGGGTGCACGTGAAGAGTTGGAATGAGGAGGGGGGTTGTCTGACAGGGGGAATGAAAAGAGGTAGAAGAAGAGCAAGATTGGGAAATTTAAAAAAAAAACTGTTAGTCAACATGTTTTTTGACCACGTGTTGTTAAGTTTAGGACTATTTAGTAGACTTGAATGGTAATTGATATGATTAGAAATTAAGTAAACAAAATTCAGGACTAATTAGTAGACTTGAATGGTAATTGACATGATTAAAAATCAAGTAAACCAAAACTAATTTGTAACCATGGACAGCCCATGGGCGGCCCCCCCGTGTCCGGCTTATGCCTACCAAAATTTTCATGGGCTGGCGTACATAGACATTATTCGACCCGTAGATAGGTTTGGCAGGGCATGGGAAGCAACTGTTAAGAGTCAGCTAGGCATGGTTCAACCCTTGAGCTCATCCAGCCTACCCAAGTTACAGCCTTACTTTAAGCCTACGATTTGAAAAGTTAAAAGGCCTCATACTGAGGGGGTTAGGGTTAGTGCAAAAGGAAATCAACAGTGAGTGTAGAAAGAAAAAGGGCCAAGAAAAGAACGAAGTTGTTGCTGCTTTGATTTGCAAAATGAGCGGTGAAACGTGGTCCATGACTGACATGGGATTACAAGTGCAAATTCTTGAATGTGATGAAACAATATTCGGTCATCAAGATCTTGTTCGGAGGTCCGTGGTAAATCGCTCTACCTTCTACAACCACATATTTTGTGAGACCTCTCCATCACTAGTTGCAAACCATCTTTGCTTGATGATGCATGTTCTAGTAATTTGATCCAAGATTGTTATCTTGATAGTCGTATGCCTCTAATTGTGTCGAGAAAAGAAAAATTAGACAAAATCTTTCTAACCTCATTATATTTGAAAGTGTACTGGAATTGGCTCCGTGATTTTTCCCTTCATGTCGGATGGTTTCCACATTTAGTAATGCGTCTCATGTGGTTATTTTGGGCATTACGTGATAGTGCTACTTGATATATTGTTGATGCAAACTTAATTACACAAGGATAATTTAAAAAAAATAAGGAGTATCTTTTGGCTTCCATATTTAATTAGAGTTCCATTTTGTTCGACATATTTCCCCAACATCACTCTGAAATGATCGTTGGGATATGCATGAAATAACATTCTTTGTTAACAACAAAAGCAATGTCATGTCTAGCATTTTATGCGACAATGAAAAGTACTGTCAATGATAGTAAAAGTGTCACAAAGAGATTTTCCGACACTTCACAAACGCTTTTCCTCAATATCACAAAATTGTCCGTCAGGAATTTCCCAACGCTTCCAATACATGGTGCCAGTTAGCTTACGACACTTGAAAGTGTCTCTGATGGGGTCCATAACTCAACTTAGTTTGCGATACTTGCATCAACATGTCAGTAAATCTGCAACACTTCAGTCAAAGTGTTAGAAATGTTTGATGGCATTATCTTGTTTCTTTCTTTTTGGAGCGCTTTTCAACAAATGTTGCCAAAATTTAGCCCCGAGATTTCGTAAAACGTCGAGGTTAATTTGTAGAGAGACATTGAGCTATCTTATATTAGTGACAACAACATAGTCACTTTGACGAGCAAATCAAGCTAGTCATAACAACCCACGACAATTTAATGTCATTCAACCATAACACATGCAACAATCCAAATCCATAAACTATCATATATTTAATGATTCTTGTTTCCCATAACATACAAATTAAATGTTCTTGAATAATATTGTTATGAAGTTAACTGGCATAAGCAAACATAAACCGAAAAACTAATCTGCAAAAGGAACGCAGCAAGAGAACTAAAGATACCTTGACCTACCCCTTGATTCTTGATTCTTGCTTCTTAGTTGTAAATGCTTTAAAATAAAATTAGAGAGATGATAAGAAACCATTATCTCCACAATAAATAAAAAAAACCAAAATTAGATCATCAGCAGCCATATACTCAGACAAACATCATTTGCCAGTTCTTCACCCCCTCATTCACGTAGATATTACATTTTACCAATCAGCTTTCTCTTGCTCGTGGGTTGGACTACTTTAGAAAACAATGTCTGAGCTAAATCCAGCCTGAAATAGAGTTACACTAGAGATTTGGCGACAAGAGGGAGAAAAGGTCATTAGAGAGGGAATGAATGATAGCTAAAACTTTGCTTAGAAGTTACTCATGAAAAGGAGCGTTAAGAAGCTCCTACTAATGCCACTATTGCAGCTTAAGAGAGATTGACCCTCTTATCCAAAAATCAGAAAATGAAGCCCGAAAATGGAACCCCAACAAAGCTGCAAAACATTTTGCTACATCTATAAACTTGAATGACCACCTACGAAACTTGTTCTAACATTTTCTCATACAGGAAAATATACAACCAAATGACTTAAATATCTACGGAATTGTTCTATTCCATGTCAAGTAACCGCCCCCCACCCCGGCTTCTAAACCTGAACAAGCAGAAGAGAACCAACTGGAACTAGTCCCAGAGTGTATAAGCATCAAGCAATCCATGAAAAGAATAGGATATCAAAATAACGGTCAAATTACATGAATAATTTGCATGTAAGACTCAACCATCTTCCTAAACAACCAGAGCCAAAGCCTTCAGTGTGTCAATCCACCAATATAAGTCCCCTTTGAAGATTGAATCAGCTGTAATGCTCGACCACTGGGGAGCTGGTAGCAACTTCGGGTAAACTTCATGTGTTCGGGCTAATTAATCCTCGACTGATAGATAGATATAACAAAATGAGTTATATCATACATTAGAACTGTTATCGTGTCATCTCGAGTTTCGATCAATCCATCCACCATATACATCAAAGATAAAAAGTCAGTAAAATTTCATATGAAGGCCAATGCTTTGGAGATGGTTTTTCACCCCCTTATATGCTATTTCACCCAATTGTTTGTCATAGAAAAATCAATTATAGCCACTAAAATACATTTCAATTAAAGACAAAAAGGAAGTGAAATAGCATAGGAGGGGTTGGAACGCAGCCACCACGTTTACTGTAATTATTCTTTCTTACAAATGATTAATCAAATCATTTAGTTTAACCTGACTACTTATAAATCAAATTGAATCTCATGTTGTCATTATATTATCCTAACATGGCCACAAATAATTGCATAAAATACCATTGTCGTTTGGGGTAATTGCAAAAAGACCCCTATGGTTACAAAAGTTGCAAATGACCTCCTATGGTGTTAATTTTGTTGTAACCATTAGAGAAATCGTCCAAATTGACAGAGCCTAATATTCACTTTTTTAAAAGATGGGTTTGATATATTTTAATATATTAAAAAGACTAAATTACCCTCCTTTTTTTCCCTCTCCCACCCAAGTCTCAATTTCTTCTCCAATCCAAGCAAACCCTAGCCACCACTCTGACCAACCAAAACCCTAGCCGCCACCCTCATCTAGCCCTATCCATTTTGGCCACCGCCCATTTTGGCACTACCCTGCCCCGTACACCTACGCTGCCGCCAGCCCCGAAAACCCACCACGACCCATTCGTCATCGCCGCTAGTGCCTTTATCAACTGAAGCCAAGTGCGACGCCACCACCGGTTCCTTCCACCTAACACGAACTCTGCGTCGCCATCCCTGTCATCACCCCTAAGCACTTGAATCGCCGCTTGCCCCGCCATCAACTCCAGCCAATTGCACCACCGCCAAGCCCACCATCAACCCTAGCCAATTACACCGCCACTAGCCCCACCATCAACCCTAGTCAATTGCAGCGCCGCCAGTTGCCTGATTCACAAACCACAAGCCTAGCCTATCCAAAACCAAGACCATTCAAAGATAACCTATATCTACAAATAGGGTTTCGATCTAAGCCCCGCCAGGTGTTGCCGCCACTAGCCCTGTGCACCACCATGAACCTGCGTCGCCGCCTGCCAGCCCCGCCATCAACCCCATACACTTGCGCTGGCGCCGCCATCTTGATCCACCATTAAGATCTTAGCCCTGCACCTTTCCCTCGCCTCCTGCCCAATACTAACATCATTCATATAAAGAAAAACCCTAATCTACAATTACTGTTTATATAGAAGGGCAATTCGCATTTTTATCATTCTGTTACGGAAATTGACAAGAGCGACTCATTTGTTAGTACAGGTATCTTGTTGCAACTTTTGTGACAACAGGAGTCTTTTTGCAACTACCCCAAACCACAAGGGTATTTTACGTAATTATCTCTATGTTTATTTCACAACATTAGGCTTTATGTTCTTACATTCTTTGAAGCACGAGAAAGCAGTAACATTGAGAAGATTATAGTAGCCCTCGCTACATTCGCATTTCTGTGTGAATGCCGACGTCTTGTTGCAGATTCCTCCTTCACAACCAACCCAGAGGCAGGCTAGATAGAAAAAAGAAAAATAACAAAAACAATATAGGAATATTAGATCAATTCAAATATGTAAATGATTTTCAAAGGTGATTATGCACAAAGAATGGCTCATTGGCGCGCTTCTCCTTTTCCTGAACAGGGAAGGGGGTTTCCTTATAGCAATAGTTGTGGGTACCTTCAAAAAAACCAAGTCAGCAACCATTGACTAAATATGTCTCACTGATCATGTCTCAATCAGGAAAACAATTACCGTATATTGTAAACTTACGCTAGTAGTAAACTGATCATGTCGTATTACTAACCTGTTCATCTTGTCCGTGACAAAAGTGAAACATATATAGTACCATTCCATACCAGGAGAAGAATCCTTCGCCAAACGAGGAAAATGATTAACATGAATTACCAATTTGAAGCATAACAAACACACTACAAGAAAACAGGGTTTTAGCGACGGAGTAATCCGTCGCTAAGAGCCAAAAATCCGTCGCTAAAATAATTAGCGACGGATTTACCGTCGCTAAATATCTCTCGTATAAAAGCCCGTCACTAATAGTTTAGCGACGGAATTTTTAAATCCGTCGCTAAATATGTCATTTTTACCGACGGATTTATTTTAATTAGCGACGGATATTCCGTCGCGAATTATATTTTTTAGCGACGGATTTATATTTTCGAGACGGAATATTCCGTCGCTAAAAAAATTATTTAGCGACGGAATATTCCGTCGCTAAATAACTGATTGTAGGAATACTTTAGCGACGGAATTAATCCGTCGCCAAAAGTCAATTTTTTTTTTGAATTTTTTTTTTATTTTTCAATTACCCAGACCTGTAATACAATTTTCAAATCTCAACAACAACGCGCAATAATCAATACAGAAAGAAATATATATAATCAATTATAATAAAAAAAATTCATATATGTACAAGCCGGGAACCGGATATAGCCGGTTAGGAGAGGGGAGAAGAGTACAAGCCGAGCACGGGGGGGGGGGAAGCTAGGAACGGGCACGGGAAGGGGCTCATCAGGGGTTCCCGAGTCCCGGATCTGGATCCTGCTGATCTGGGGCCGGGGCGGCTTGTCCAACAGTGCCCTGCTCCCAGATCATCCGGCACACCACTGTAGCAATGCGCTGGATCTCATCGTCGTCCAACTGAGGCTGAGGAGCCGGTGTCTGTGGAGGGGCAACAGGGGGTGAGGACGCTCCTGTCACGGCATGAGCAGTCGTGCTAGGCAGGCCGCATATGCGGCCTTTCGGAAATCATAATCATATCTCGGAAATCACGAGCAGTCGTGCTTAGCATGCCCAGCATCCATAATCATATCTCAGAAATCATATCGTGCCTCCTCCCTAACTTCAGTTTGACTAGCCAGGTTGGACAACAATACTATCGTTTCCCCGTGCTGCGTCCACCTTGTGTATCCACCCTTAAAACCGTACCCACGAAGATGCCATTTTACTTCAATTCTTTTTCTCCAGTGCAACAACTCACATCTACCGCACGGACACCTTATCTTATCAAGGTCAACATGTGCAGGATGCGCATAAGCGAAGTCGAGAAATTCGTCAACGCGACACTCAAAATCTTCAGCATTCTTCCTTTTCATCCAACTTCGATCGACTGACATGACGACTGAATTATCGTACTGTATACCACCTTCAATAATGACCAGTGATTAGGCATTGCCGATGTAAATATCAATGCATGAATGTTACAACATGTCTACATATTTCCCCTCCACTCTTGAACAGGTAGTGGTCCTATCCCATTCAGAAAAGCACATGTTTATAAAACAGTGAATAACTCATGCTTAGTCCGATGTCTGTGGAAAATTCGGCAGCACCTCCCCGCATTTCTCCAAGTACACCACATCAATTAGGTGTTCTAACATTCATCTAACCTTACTCAAGAAGGTTTGACGGATGTTAGAACACCAGATCTGTATGCACCCGGAGAAACACACGAGAACGTGTACCATATATCCACGACATAGAACATAAAACATGAGTCAAAATACTGTTTTATAAACAATTAGCTTTTCCAAACTGTCCAAACTGGACATCCAAAGGCTCATTACAAGGCATTACTTTGTAATGAGTACCTTTGAACGGGAACTAAGGGTTTCTATGCATGCATGTGTTCAGACATTGATAAAATATGCAAGAATCTTTCCGAAATATCAAAACTACAGAATGATCGTTGCATATGTTACCAATTCCACATTAAATAGAACTCGTTGGCAACGAGTTGAACCATCTCGTTGCCAATGGACTTCTCAAAACAACAATTAATATAAAGAAGGCAGGGTTTGTAAACAACGAGTAATTGAACCATCTCTGGGCAACATGGTACAAGGGCTAATTAGGGCTAACTGGGTTATTAGGGTTAATTACGATTATTAATTATAGCTGATTAGGGTTGATTAGGACTAATTAGGGTTATTTAGTCCTAATTAGGGTTTAATTGTGCCGAGTAGTGATGATTAGTCCTAATTAGGGCTAATTAGGCTTAATTGGGTTATGTTAGGGCTAATTAATGTTAATGAGGGATAGTTTCAGATAATTATAGCTGACTAGGGTTGATTAGGACTAATTAGAGTTATGTAGTCCTAATTAGGGTTTAATTTTGCCGAGTAGTGCTGATTAGTCCTAATTAGGGCTAATTAGGCTTAATTGGGTTATGTTAGGGCTAATTAATGTTAATGAGGGCTAGTTTCGGATAATTATAGCTAATTAGGGTTGATTAGGACTAATTAGGGTTATTTAGTCCTAATTAGGGTTTTGATGGTGCCGAGTAGTGTTGATTAGTCCTAACTAGCGCTAATTAGGCGTAATTGGGTTATGTTAGTGCAAATTATGACTAATTAGGCTAACTACAATTAATATGCGCATAATTGGGTTCGTTTGGGCTAATTTGGGGTAATTACAGCTAATTTGAATTTCATCAGGTTCTTAGGGTTAATTAAAACTAATTAGGCTCGTTAGAGCTAATTAGGGTTAATTGATTTACTAAAATATTGTTAATCAGGACTAATTAGGGCTAATTATAGCCAGCGCTGGAGCCACGATTAGATTCCAGGGGGTGCATGCTAAAAATGTCGCATTAACCTAACTAACCTAAATTTAATGCACATTCAACAACCTCAATTCCGACACCTCATATAGGGTGTCGATATGGTGTCTGATACGTGTCTGACACCTCCAGACACGTGTCCGACACATACCGACGCGTGTCCGACGCCTCTGGACACGTGTCCGACGCCGTCGGACACGTGTCCGACGCCCACCGACACGCACCTCCAGACACATCGGCATACGTTAATTTGTTTTTTAAATGCTGGACACCGTTGATCAAACGTGGTGTCCGTGTCTGCGCTAACTAACATGTATCTCAATCCAATTGGGTCTCATCCTCCGTCAAAAACCTCAATTCCGACACCTCATATAGGGTGTCGATATGGTGTCCGATACGTGTCTGACACCTCCGGACACGTGTCCGACACATACCGACACGTGTCCGACACCTTTGGACACGTGTCCGACGCCTCCGGACACGTGTCTGACGCCCACCGACACGCACCTCCAGACACATCGGCATACGTTAATTTGTTTTTTAAATGTCGGACACCATCGATCAGACGTGGTGTCCGTGTCTGCGCTAACTAACAGGTATCTCAATCCAATTGGGTCCCATCCTCCGTCAACAATCTCAATTCTCAAATGCTCAATGCAATAAAAATTAACAAAAATCACACATTCAATCCTATTGGGTCCCATCCTCCGTCAATAATCTCAATATCTCAAATGCTCCATGCACAATTAACAATCTAAAATCATCTTTAACTTTTCACAGCAATTTACATGTATAAGAGGAAGACAGAAGGTATAGCGTAGAGCAAATAGAGAGGAAGACAAGAACTTTACCTCACGAGAAATACTGCCGGAGGTGAGAAACCGTCGTCTCCGGTGGTCCCGGTGGTCGACGCTGCTCTCTCTCTCTCTCTCTCTCTTCACAGATCTGCCGGAGGTGAGGGCCCGCGGTCGCCGGAGTTGCAGGTGGTCGCCGTTGTCGAGGGAGGACACCGCCGGGGTCGAGGGAAGTCACCGCCGGTGTCGAGGGAGGTCGCCGCCGGGGTAGTCTCTCTCCTCTTCACAGATTTGCCGGAGGTGAGGGCCCATGGTTGCCGTTGTCGAGGGAGGTCACCGCCGGGGTCGAGGGAAGTCACCGCCGGTGTCGAGGGAGGTCGCCGCCGGGGTAGAGGGAAGTTGGGTTTTGGGATTTTTGAAGAAGGAAGTTGGGTTTTGGGATTTTTGAAGCAGTGACAGTTCAAACCAGATCTGTGAATTAAATAGACTTTTAGCGACGGATTTATTCCGTCGCTAAAAGTCCGTCGGTGAAGACCTATTTGTACCGACGGAGTTTTTTGCGACGGAATAAATCTGTCGCTTAAATAATATTTCACGGCGGAGTATTACCGACGGAGGTTTCCGTCGGTAAAACGCCTTTTCACCGACGGAGTTTTTCGTCGCTTAAATAATATTTTACGACGGAGTTTTACTGACGGAGGTTTCCGTCGGTAAAACTCATTTTAGCGACGGAATCTATGCCGTCGCAAAAGACGTCTTTTCTTGTAGTGACACAAAGTGGCGCCGTACGTCCAATGTAGTTATTAGTTTGCATATTAACATGCATATAGTTTTTCACATACTTCAGTTTTTTATTTTATTAGCTTAATCAAGATCTTCTTCACCAATTCTAGTTAGTAAAAGCAAGCAAAGAATCAATGTCCAACCTAAGTCTCATATATTTTATGTCCCTTTAGGATAAGATCTAGCGCTGATTGACTTTTTGATAGAGAAAGAATCATGGGTAAGAAGAGGCATCTAGTGTTCATACATCTGATTGAAAGTCAAAAGTCCATGAAGAGCAAGAGCATAATCGATCCAGATTTGAGAGAGAGTTTGGTTTGTGTGTTTGTATGCAGAATTCTAGATCCAGCTGAGAGAGAGAGAGAGAGAGAGAGAGAGAGAGAGAGAGAGAGATCGGTGGATGTGCAGGGTGAGGGGGTTTCCATTGTTTAGCGCCACATGTTTTCAGCGGAGGGAGAGCAAGATTCTCAAATATGAAAAAAAAAAAAACAAACAAATTCTGTTTTCGACTTTTTAAAATTACGTGTAATAGGTGGGCTCATAAAATGGAGTCTTTAATAACTAATTAGGATGAAATTTTGTTGTTATTGTCGCTATTAAGTAACACGTGAAGGAATGTCTCACCTTTGATGTCGCAAGCATCTAAAGCCTGTGACACGTAAAAAAGCGTCGGTAAGCCCGCGACACATGTATAATTGTGTAGGCAAATTTGCGACATATGGTGACAGTGTCACAAAATAGAGCTACTATATGACATTTGTTAAAGCATCGGCAATTTTTTTTTAGATGAAAGAGCGATATTCTTACTCATTATCGGTTACATCACTGAGGATAGCCGGCATTAAAAAACCAGGCGCTTCCTCTGACCAAATTCAAGAATCCAAGTGTACCCTTGCATATTTTGCTAATTTATGAGCCACCGTATTTCCTGTTCTTTTAGTCCAATGTAATTCATATCTCTGAAACCTCAAAAGCATTTTCTTGGCATCATCCATGAGAACACCTATTGTCGATAAATCGTCCTTCGCACTTTTAAGTGTCGTAATCACATTCTTTGAATCCCCTTCAATTGACACATCCATAAAACCACAGTCAATACCAAATTCCACTGCCAATAGTACCGCTTTTGCTTCCGCTATCTCTGGATCCTCACAATCACTGATATATTGTGACAGCGCTGCATAGAATTTGCCGTCAGAGTTTCGAATCACCACCCCAGCTCCCATTGCCTTATTCTCCCGAAATAAGGCGCCATCAAAGTTTATCTTGTGCATACCTGTAACTGGTGACTTCCATTTCGGCATGAAGATAGGATTTACACATTGAGCCTTGACCATGGCTCTATGAAAGCTGTCCAGGAATAGTCATGCCTTTGAAAACAACTCTAATGCATCCATTTGAGCCCCCCTATACATGGTCACATTTTGATTTTTCCATAGCCACCAGCTGACAACAAGCAACAAACCAAATTCATCCTCCTTTGTTCTTTTGTACAAATCCGTCCACCACCAGAAGATTGAAGTAGTGCAAGCTATCTCTTTATATAGATTATGTGGGCATAGTGCCCAAACTTGTCGAGCAAAGGAACAGGTTCGCAAAGCATGATACATGTTCTCTTGTTCCTGCCCACATGTCGGGCATAAATCATCACACTGAATACCTCTTCGCCTTAAATTGGTGGATGTAGGTAGGATATTGTTGCAAGCCCTCCACGCGAATATTTTCACTTTGTTTGGCACCTTTGAACTCCAGATAAAACTCCATTTCAGTCCACCATTTGAGCTTGACGCTTATTCATACTCCTTGGACCTGTGTAACAGATTTAAATCCATAATTAGCCTATAAGCACTCTTCACTGAGAACCTTCCTTGTTTGTCATAGTGCCAAATCAATCTGTCTCGATTGGATAAGCCTCCAAGCGGAATACGGCAAATCAACTCAGCTTCTTGCCTCCAAAAAATACTGTTAACTAGGCTACGGTTCCAAATTTTGTCATTGGGATCAATCAGTTCCTTCACATATGAATCAGGCCATAGATTGGTTGGTGGTGATTGTACTTTAAATGTAATTGGTTGTGGCAACCATCTATCACCCCATATTTTAGTATTCTCACCATTGCCGATTCGCCAACGTGACCCAACTTCAATCACTTTTCTCGCTCCAAGAATACCTCTCCATGTCTGGGAAGGTTTATGACCCAGCTTAGCACTGAAAAAGTCCGTATACGGGAAGTATTTTGCCTTAAGAATTTTGGACAGCAATGAGGTGGGAGATATAATTAACTTCCATGCCTGTTTAGATAACAAAGCCATATTAAATGCCTTCATTTTCCTAAAACCCATCCCCCCATTATCTTTCCTTTGACATAAGCGATCCCAGCTCATCCAGTGAAGCTTCCGTTTTCTAGCTCCACCACCTCCCCACCAATAGGCATTCATTAGTGATTCAAGATCCTCACAGATGTAGTGAGGTAACAAGAAACATGACATCGTATACGATGGAATCGCTTGTAGAATAGATTTTATTAGCACCTCTTTGCCTGCCTTGGATAACTGTTTAGAATCCCAACTTTGAATCCTTGTCCACACCCGTTCTTTTAAACAATTGAATACCTCTTTTTTGGATTTTCCAATTGTCGATGGAAGGCCCAAGTATTTGTCATGTGCCGCTACTACAGGAATACGCAATATCTCGCTCACGCCTTGTTTCATCTCCTCCGTTGTGTTTTTACTAAATACCATCGCTGACTTATGGAGATTAATTGTCTGTCCAGAGGCCATTTCAAAAGACTTGAGTATGTTCAGCACTACTCCAGCCTCGTTGTTTGTAGCATTGAAGAACAACAAGCTATCATCTGCAAATAAGAGATGTGACACACTTGGGCTGTCTCTCCTAATAGATGCTCCATTAAGGTACCCTTTGTTTTCTGCATTTCGTATGAGGGAGGAAAAGCCTTCTGCACAAATAAAAAACAAGTAAGGAGACAAAGGGTCCCCTTGTCGGAGTCCCCGTTGAGGAAGAATATGGCCCATTTGTTCCCCATTCAACATAACGGAGTAAGAAATAGTGGTTATGCAGGTAAGAACTAGAGCAATCCATTTTTCATGAAACCCCAGATTTCTCAGCATTCCTTCCATAAAACACCATTCTACTTTGTCATACGCCTTGCTCATATCTAGTTTTGCAGCCACTTGACCCATTTTGCCCCAGCATTTGTTCTTAAAATAGTGATTTATCTCATAAGCAACCAAAACATTATCTGTAATCAATCGCCCAGGAATAAAAGCACTTTGGTTTTCAGAAATACAGTGGGGCAAATGCGGTTTCAAACGATTCGCCAAAACCTTTGAAGCTATTTTGTAAATCACATTGCATAGACTGATGGGACGAAATTGAGTCATTTCTTCAGGTTTTTGGCATTTCGGGAGAAGGACTATGTGCGTGTAATTCAAGGACAGGTTAAAGGATCCTTTGTTCAAGAAATTCAGAACAGATTCTACCACATCAGTGCCTACAATATTCCAATATGTTTGAAAGAACATAGCAGGCATACCATCAGGTCCGGGAGCTTTGGAAGGAAACATAGAAAAAAGGGCAGATTTTACCTCGTCATGTGTGTACCGTCCCGTCATTTCCTCGTTCATTTCCTTCGTAATTTTGGTGTTGACCGTGTCCAGGACATGTTGCAGTGCATCCTTGTGTGGGTTGGATGTGGTAAAGAGGCTCTTGAAATAGTTAACAACGGTCTCTTCTCTTTCGGCACCACTGGTAGTCCACATACCATCGGCTCTCTTAAGTTTTGGAATCCACATTTTGCGTTTACGCATTGTTGCCTGCGCATGAAAAACCTCGTGTTTCTATCCCCATCCGCTAGCCATTGGTTGTGCGCACGTTGTTTCCATGATTCCTCCTCCATTCTTAAGAGCAAGTCTAATTCAGCTTCCAGCCCTTCTACTATTCTCTTAGAGGCTTGTGTAATTGTGCCTTCCCGTAAAGAAAGAATTCTTTCACGTAATTCACGAATTTTGCTCTGAACGTTACCAACTTTGGTTCTGTTCCAATTTAACAGCCCTACCCGACAATCTCGGATCTTTTGAATCAATTTTGAGGAAGGGTTTACCTCAGTCAGCACGCTTCACCCACATTGCTTCAAACTGGAATCTTCTTTTTGCTCTGCTTTGGTATTTTGGTAACTGCTCTTCTAGTGTTAGCAAGATCGGACTATGATCAGAAACCAAAGTAGAACAGTGATGAACTGTCGCGCAAGGGATCAAATTACTCTACTCTACATTTGCACAAAAGCGATCAAGTCGTTCGCGAATTGTATGAGGGTAAGGTCTATTGTTGCACCAAGTAAACTTAGAACCATTATACCCCAGATCTCTTAAGCCGCAGTCGTCCAAGGCACATCTGAAGTTCCTAAGTTGCCAATTGGGTTTCTTCCTCATTCCTTGCTTTTATGCATCAACAAGTACTTCATTAAAATCGCCACCACACAACCATGGCAAGCTATAGTTTCCATGGAGTTTTCTAAGGAGGGTCCAGGATAGTTGTTTTTTTTATGCATCAGGATGGCCGTAAAAGCCAGTGAACCTCCATTTTTGGCCGCCATCCTTTCCTCCACAGTTACATCAATATGGAATCTCGAATAACTCTGCACCAAAATATCAACATCCTTTCGCCAGAACAGGGCCAAACCTCCTGATTATCCTACGGGATTGATACCAATACCGAACATTCCCCATTTATTTTTTAAAGCATCTACCTTACTACTCCTACACTTCGTCTCCATAAGGAAGACTAAATGGGGCACTTCCTTATTCCACCTATCTTCTAATTCATGAATTGTTCTCGGGTTCCCAAGCCCGTCACAATTCCAAGCTAGAATTTTCATGGCTCTCGGCGGGACTGGCTTCCAGTCGCCGCCGGTAATATCACAATATCCTTACTTGCCTTGCATTTTTTTGGGTTGGAATCGACCTCCATCAACTCTACTTTAGAATCTCTTGCTTTTCTTTTGGATAGTACAGCCACACCCTCCATGGATTCCATTATCTGATTTCCAGCTCGCGCCTTCTTCTTTCACCTTTCATGGCCACCCACACTGCTAGATGCCTCAATTAGTTTGGATGAAGCTGGTTGGGTCATCCGAGTTGAGGATAGTGGATCGGTTTTGGCGGTCTCTGAGTTAAGGTTTTTGTTTGAGAGGGGAAGGTCAGTTGCATACTCAGGGGAGAGGGTTGACTTTGGGTGAGGGTTGATGACATCCTTCTGTGGTTGAGCAATTGATTGGTCTGTGAGGATATCAGAAGCTATTTGGGGTCTTGATGGAGAGACTGACTCAGTAATTCTTAGACTCTGGATTGGGTTGGGCATTATTTTTTCGGTTATGGTGGCCCCTTAGTTATGGTTTAGAATTGTCTGATTTGGTTGGCTGGACTCAGGTGGCTTGGTATAATGGGCTTGCTTAGTGGGTTCCGTATTTGGTGGTCTGGTGGGTCCCATAGATTCAGTAGACTCTTGCAGAGGGAACGAGCATTCTTCGTCACAACTCATAATCTGTCCTTTCCCCGCTTTAACATTTGAGTTTTGAATATCACTTTTTCCGCCATCATTTAGGGATATGGAATCCCCTAATTCCTGCTCATTTGAATCAATCCGATTTGTAACTGTTGGACTCTCATTCGGTAATCTCGGCATGATTTCAGCACTCTTTGTCACTGGGTCCTCCCTTGGTGCTTGGCCGTCGCCAAGGTCTCCCCGCCGACGATCGATACCACACTTTTCCGGCTGAGCTCTGATCCAATCTCCGTACTCATACTTGACATCGCTGTGTACACCCCCAACTAGGAGCAACCATTCACATTCCTTTTCAAGATGCCCAATACATCTGCACCAATAGCAGAAATTAGACAATCTTTCATAACGAAATCCCACCCAGAAAAGCTGTTGGTCGCTTCCCTTAATCATCGTTCCTCTTTGCAATGGCTTTCGAACATCTAGCAGGACTCTCACACGCAGAGCCCTTCCCTAGCCCACACCATCTGAGTTGACATCCACTTCTAAGCATTTTCCAATTTTGTTTCCAATAAGCTCTCCCGTGCCTCTCACCATACGATTGAACGGTAAATTGATGACTTGGATCCAAAAGGGGCACTAATTCAAGTCCATTTTAGATGGTTGTATATCACCATCATACTCTTTCAGAATCAAAAGCTGTTTATCGAAGGACCACGGTTTCCCTGCCATGACTCTTTGTTTATCGATTAAATTCGCAAACTGGAGAAGAAACAGATTTATTCCCACCCGTATAATTTCCGGTCTCCTGCTCAACTTCCAAGCCGTGATCATAGTGGACTTGAAAGCTTCAAAATTATAGGCTATCTGGGTGTGTAACCGGCCCACAATTGTAAATGGAGTTTTCATCTTCAAGGCACTGTCAATTTCTTCCACTATCTCCACTTCGGCTTCTTCCTCTGTTGTTAATTTCAAGGATTTCCACATATTTACCAGATCATCCTCCATCATACCAACCCACAGAGATGCACCTGCACAAATCAACACCACAAGACAAAAAAATGAACAAAGAAATGGGTAAGGTAACACCGGACACAGGCTCCTTCTACCGGAATAGTGAATTGAAGGAGGGAAAACTAATCTAGGTGAAGAAGAGGATTGGACTGTGTGAGATTAGAGGTTGGTAGCCCTAAAACTAGGGAAACAGGGCAGAGAAGCTGCCGGCTGCTCTCATAGCGAGAGGAATAATGATACTGAATAGATTAATAGCACCAATTGTAAAGCATCGGCAATTAAGCGTCACCAAATTCTCTTTTCTTTCGTAATGTAACTAGGGTTATATTATAGAAAGACACTCACTACTTGAGATATTTGTCATGACAAGATATAATATAAAACTGCCAATTCGGCTTCTCAATTCCGAGGATATAGAAGAAATGGTATCATCACATGCACACACATTCACGCGCGCATACATGCATGACACAAGAGAGCTTATATTTACGTGAATATTCAACACCTAAACTGAGAAACAAAGGAGTGCTTCTACAATTACCTGTTTGCGTAAGGTTCTACTAACCTACATATTTCAATGTAAATATAGTACATTGCCCCTGATTGAAATAGTAGAACTAAGGTAGCGTTTGATAACACTTTCAGTTGTGATTTCTATGTTCAAAAAAATAAAAATCAAAAGCAGTTTATTTTTTATTTTTTTACAAATATAAATGGGTGTTTGATTACCCAATTTTTATTTTAAATTTTTTCTTTGGTGGTGGTTTGCGATGACGGTGGTAGGGCATGGCGGTGGCCGACAGTGGTGGTGGTCGGCCGCCTGCAGTGGTAGGCGGTGGCTATCGGCCTCCAGATGAGTGGCTGTCGGCCGCCGTCGGTCTTCGCCAGCCGTCGGAGGAAGCTGTAGGTCGTCGGCTGTGGTTGCCGGAGGAGGTGGCTGGTGGCTGCCGACAGTCGTCGGCGGTGGCTGCCAGCGGCCACAGGAGGCAGCCAAGTGCCGGCATTGGGCGGTGGCTGCCGGCGATGGGACGGTGGTGGTGACGTTGGTCTCAAAATAAAAATCAAAACTGAAAACCGAAAACTCATTTTTAGAGTTTTAAAAAACAGTCATGTTTTAAAAACTGATTTTTAACACTGAAGAAAAAACAAACAAAAATTATGTGTCAAACACATTTATTTTTTTTAGTTTAAAAAATTAAAAAATAAATTAGAAAGTTAAGTGTTACTAAAGGAACCTAAATTATTGTGCCTTTGGGTGCTTCGAAAGAAACAAGAAGTTACAGTCATGGGCCATAGGCTTTTCTGAGAGCTATTGGCAAACTGAGGGCATGTAAAGCCTCAAAATAGCGAGGCAAATAAATGAAACTTTTGGGGCCGTAGGTTCTAAATATAGCACTCCGAGACACCCTGGCACCACTATTATCGACAACGTTAAAATTGGAAAGTGGTAACATTGTCGACCAACATGATTAGGACTAGCAATTATTACGGCTTTTCTATTGCCAGTAAAGTTTAAATATAAGTTATTAATGTACCTTTGATGACAAATATGCTATCGAAATAGTCTGGTTCTACTAAGAAGTAATTCTTTTCCTTCGTAAGTTGGTATAATGAAAAGTTTCGGAATCACGAGTTTGTCCAAAAACAACTCTCCAAGTAAGTAAAATGAAATACGATAAATTTTGAGCTGTTATTCGAATTGTAAAAAAATAATTACCGATAATTAATTCTCGTTAAATATTTTTACTAACTTTTATTCGGTATGGTTTAAAATTGTTACTGAAAGTGTTAGTAAAAAAGGTACTAAGAACATGCAGTAATTATCGTTTTTGTTTCTAAGTTATAACCCTTGTCACTAAATACTTTTAATGACTTTTTACTGTCACTTTCGGTGATAATTTTTTACACAATTTTTTTTATAAAGGAAATTAATACGAGCACCTAGTAAATTTTGCATGTTGGACGTGACAGTACAAATTTTTTTAATATAAATTGGCTTCTGATAAGCCCAACGTAAATATTTGGCGGGAGCTACAGCCAGGGGCTTTCAGCATTTCTTCTTGCTCTCCTCCTCGTATTCAAGAAGCTCCTCTAACAGCTTGTCATCCAAGCACTCGAACTCGAACACTTGCTTCCCACACTCGCGACTCTGCTGCATTGGAGGCGCCGAGGAACAAGAACCTCCGTGGCCGCCGTTTGGAGGCCGGTGCTCTTCGGGAAAGTTGAGGATTGCCAGGTGACCTCTCATGGCGTAAGCAGCCCGATCATAAGCCCTGGCCGCCTCCTCTGCCGTGCCAAACGTCCCCAGCCACACGCGGGCGCCCTGCCTGGCCGAGTCGCGTATCTCCGCGGCGAACTTCCCCCACGGCCGCTGCCTGACGCCTCTGTACTTCACCTCTCCTTTGCTCGTGTTCCCTGTAATCTTCTCTTCCTCCATGGTTATGGCTGATCTAGTGTTCTAGGATGGCCATTTATTTATACGAAAGAAAAGGGGAGGCCCATGATTTGCCACGTGGAAATCCTACGGCTGACGACAGTTGCTCCCACGTGGTGAAGAACCTTGGACGGAGACCAAAGTTTGCAGACAGTGTATCTGGATTCAGGGGAGTCAACTTGATGGCTTTGGGCTCCTTTCACTGTTGCAAGAATTTTGTTCTTTTTTCCCTATATTAATTAATCGCAGTCCCAGCATATGTATGACTACACTTCAAACGTAGAACTTAGTAGTTCAATTTTGACGCACACGTGGTGTAATCCCAGCATTGTTAGCTTCTAGTTGATGTCCACGCTTACGTCTGGCTTGTGCGTCATCTATCATAATCAATTTTTTTCTGTGTTCCAAAGCTCTCGACGAGGATGAAACTATGGAAGTGCAGTTGGTCTTTAAGGACTTTTGTTTCTGTTAAATAAGGAAAAATTGTTTGTCATTTGTAATTAGTAAGATTTTCGATGATACATAATATTTTTCATGGCGATATACTTTTTTTTTTATGTCATTGTAGAAAAAATGGGTATAATTTTGCAAAAGAAAAAGAGAGAATGAATTCCACCACTATGTGAGAATATCGTATATGATCACAAAAAAATTGGACAATAGTGTGATTGTTAGGTCACTGTATTGAAGTATCATGACAGAATATTTGCATACGCAGAGGGGCACCTTTTAAGTTCTACACCCTCGCAGTGGCAGATCTAGAAATCTTGTTTAAGGCTAGTCCAAAATTTTAAGATATCTTAAGTTCGGTTCAAAACTAATAAAGGTAAATTTTACAATATTTTTTGAGAAATAAAATATGCGTTCTATTTTTTGTACTTGCACTCTATTTTGGATATAAAATTAATAAAGCACTCCTCAAAAGAAAAGACGTATTACTATAGATTTATGGCAACAGAAGTCAAAACAAATTGAAATGTTAAAATTTCTTGATTTTTATGTGGTAGGAATAATTTTATACATATTAAAAAAGAAAAATGGTTTCAAAAAAGTTTTTGAAATTTATGAATTTTTGGAGGGACATCAAAGTAACGAAATCATTAACATAAAGACTCATAGTACAAAATTTACTTCATGCCAAAGGGTCAAGGTGGGCACGTGCCCACTGTGTCACCCCCTCCCCCCCCCCCCCCCCCCCCCGCCACTGTCCCTTGACTCTGGTGTTTAGTTACTCGATTTTCCAAGTGTAAAATTGCGAGGACAGCGTTCCATCCTAAGCTTGCAATATCAAAATATCCTCTGCATGCGGAGAAGAAGACTGTCATTTGCTTTTTGCAAACAAGTAAGATTGAATGGAGATTAACTGAGAAGCTGTTAGAATATAAATTGATGCAGTAGGAATTTAGGGACCACAACCTGGTCCGCATTGATGCCAATGAAGGAGAGATAATGAAAGGGATGTGATCTAATTATTCGGATAACGAAATCCTTTGTTTGTAGGTATGTCAAGGATGACCCTTTTGCGACACTTAGACTGTAGAGAATATTTAGAGCTTTAGTAGCCATGTCCTCCATAATAAAGTTCTCAGTGTCCATGGCAGTAAAGGTGTTTGCAAAACCAGAAGAAGAAATTATGATGTTGGGTGCGGTCGATCTCTACCACGTTATCAAGATAAGGTAACGTTCATACCTGAAAAAGAACGTGTTATTATCCAAGCATGAGTGCAAGAAAAAGACTCAAGCTGTGAGAACTAAGCTCAAAGCTTCAATGACATGCTATTACCGATCATCATCATCATCATATATGGCGTTGATGCCGTGATTGTGTTCGGTTCGTAAAGGCATCAACGTAAAAACTATTTCAAATTGCACCGTTGATATTTTACATTGGAATGCCACCTCAATAGGTGAGGGCTTTGACCTGTACTCGGGTTAATTAGGACAAAAGTTGTAAGCATGCAGATATCAATTCCTACAAGACTATGGAGGACATGTCAAAAGTATCAAGTCCCACGCTAACAATACAATGTTTAGAATTGATTTTTTTTATATTTGGTGGACTTTTCCAACTCTTGAACATACTTTTGAATTGAACATCAGGTTCAACATGATATCAGAATTAGGTCATGCCTGCCCATTCAATTGAAGACGAGACCACCTCTTATTCAAGATGAGCATCTCTTATTCTCACGCTTCGCTTGAAGGAATGTGTCAAGTCCCACATCGATAGTACATGGGGTTTAGAATTGATTCTTATATCTGGTGAGTTTCTCCAACTCTTGAGCATGCTTTTGAATTGGATACTAGGTTTAACAAAATGCACATATTTACGTATATAAGAAAAAAAGAAGAAGACCTCATGCATCTTCTATTTTCTTATTCGGTTAACATGAGAGATGTTTCATTAATTATACTATACACGTTTGACCAAAAAAGGGAGCGGGCTAATTACCGTCCCTATTTACGAAGATAGATCTAATAAAATCTGGCCTTAGAGTCGTTGTCCAAACCGCATATACGTATGTTCAAGAGCTAATGCATCTTGAATTGGTTTCTATTCTTTTTTGCTAATACAACCTTTATCAGACTGCCTTTTGACTAGGGTTACATGACCAAAGAGAAGCGTTGTTCTATTTGGTTTTGCTCCTATGTTACTTGTGTCTGCGTCGGAAACTGATAGTTTGGTCCATTTCATGCTGGTCAAGTCTCCTGGTCATGTAAACGTAGTCAAACGAAATGGTTGGGTCTTAATTAAAACGAGGCGGTGGTCTCCTATGAGAAGCTTGTCAAAAGCTTTGGGCGAAGATACGAATTTCAAATACTTCTTCAAATCCTACAGATGTAGGTAGTGAAGGACCAAAATCCAATTGTTCTTACCACTTTGGGTTTTGTTGTAGTTGTTGTTTCTCTTTTTTTTTCCTTCTTTGCAGCAGTTGATTCTTGTGTTATTTTTCAAGCTTATTCAAATATCGTTTTCCATGCAAGTATAGGCAATAAAGATTACCTTTGCCAGAATATGCAAAAATAGCTAGTTCTTGTTTAGAAGGCGTCAGAATTGATTTTAAAGTAGTCAAATCAGTTCTGAATGCAATTCTAAAATATAGAAAGATCTTCTATCAAAAAAATTAAAAAAAAAATTGAAACAGTTTTTTTTCCTTATAAAAAATGGCGTTTAAAACATCCCTTCAAGAGCTGATAAAGTGTGTAACATGTATACATTTTTTTAGAAAAATAAGTTTGATCAAGAAAAATACTAACAATCAGATTATTTATACAAAAGAATATTGAATGCACTTTATAAGAACATTCATTTAGGGCTCACTAATTTCTAATGCACGTATTCTGAAAAAAAAAAAAGGATGGAAAGAGATGATTATTCATACACATTTTTCTTTGGATAAATTTTATGTGCTATCTGGATAATTGGAAGATATAGTAAGAACCTACTGTATAGTGACAATAAATGGTCATTAAATATAGTTATTTCGACATTTCTTCTGACACTTTTAACGATAATTTTTCTATGACTTTTTTTTAGTATCACTAAGTAAAAAGCCTCTAAAAATATTTTTTTTCGTTATATGAGAAGATTGTAACCATCTTCCTAGAATTCGGCTAACACCCAATTCTTTTATTTTGGCTCTTTACCTTCCTTCAAACTTAATCATTGCAGAGATGAGATTTTTTTTCCGTTACTCATTTTTATACTTTTTTATAAGGGATGTGATGATGCCAATGGCTAATAAAATTAACAGGAATATATAGTTTGCTTGTAAAATATAGAGAATCTTGCATGTGTAAAACAATAACCGAATTTAACTTTTTGATGCCATTTTCTCATATTAACACTGTTTTTACCTTCAAACAACACTTTTCACAGCTTTGAACAAATGTTTTCTCAACCTTTTCTAAATATTTACTGATGTTGCACTAAATTGAATAAAATCATTTTTAGAGATTGTTTTTACTTTTAATCAAAAAAAATTTTAGAATTGATTGCAAACAAGGGAAAATCATTAAAATTGTTGCGACATAAAAGTTTCCTTGGCATAACTACAAACAACGCAGGTTTGGTGAAATCACTAACATCATTTTAGTACTATGATGGACTTATTATTAGTTCTTTTGTGATTTTACATAGAAATTAAGCAAAACTACTTTGTTTTGTTGTGAGTAGTTACAAAATTTCTACCACACCTCAAGTGAACTGCGCAAGTGGTGAACGTTTTGATAATATGACCAAATCATATTATATATTATCTATGAAAATCGAAGTCAAGAGAATTTAACATTCTCTTTCCTACTTAGTATGCGTCATTTTATATCATTTATCATTCAACTAATCAAATAAATTTTACTTTTCTTTTTCTTTCATATCAACATATCTCGCTTAAAAATAATTATTTATATCTCATTCAAATCTTGAAACTTTTTATATCGTATGTGTTATGTATGTGCTATGGGTAAAAGATACCACATGTAGGATGGTGACACATGTCACCATCAGATGGCATCAAAATTGTCACACCACTAAAGTGGGAAGTGGAAACTACCCACCTTCCCATTATTTACTTTACTCATTATGGCTGTAACTCCCTACTTAATAATAGTAACTACCCACTAACAGGAGTAACTTTTCATTAGTCTGATAACTCCATAATTAAAGGAGAAATAACTAACCACTAAAGGGAGGAAGTTATAAAAGGAAAATGCGGGAATGAAGAAAGGTATGTCCGTAACTCAATCTAAGGTTTACACCAGATTCCATTAAACATTTTTAGACTTTGGCATCGGAGATTTTCTGCCGGAAGTCACCAATGTTGTCTGTGCAGTGCAGGTCTATGCACGAGGCGAGTTCATGTGACACTAAAAGGAGCAGCACATATGTGGTTCCAACACCTCGTGCCTCGCTCCATCTCTTGCTGGGCTCAATTGGCTAAGTCCTTCTGAAGCAATTTCCTCACAAGTCATGTGTAGAGGAAGAACTCCTCGGCCCTTTTTCATGTAGTCCAAGGGCCAACGGAATCATTGAATTCGTACTATGCTCGTTCAACTCTGAGAAGCTTCTCATTGATCACTTGGATCTAGGAGTGACGTTCGCAGCAATGGCTAAGGGAGTGAGGTCAGGTACACCCCTACATTTCTTGTTAAATAAATGTCTGCCAGAAAACATGACTGATCTACGCAATAGGGTGGAGAAGTATCTTCGGGATAAAGAAGATTCAATGACCTCACAGCAGGAAGAGGCGCATGTGGAGCAGAAGAGACGAGATCATCTAGAGAGGAGAACTCTGGATAAACCCAAGCATTCACGAGATTCACGAGCAGTCTTCCCTAAAATTATTCACCCCCTCAACACTTCTCATAAACATATCCTTCACCAAATCAAGGGTCAAAACATCCTCAAGTGGGCAAAACCCATGAGAGGACCGGTCGAGAGGAGAAACAACCAGCTGTACGGTCACTTTTACAAGGACCATGGTCACACGATAGAGGAATGCAAGGTGCTTCAGTGAGAGATCGAAAATCTCATAACCAAAGGGCACCTCAAGTAATTATTCAAGACCAATAATTGACAGCAAATTGGAAGAAGAGTGAACCAGTAGAGAACAAAGGAGACGCCTCCAAAAGATCCACCGGTGATAAATATCATTTATGGAGGACAAAGTACCAGAGGACTATCGGGCTCCTCCCAAAAATCTTATGCTCGGTAATTCAACTTGACACAATGTCTTGCCAAGTGGGCGAAAGTGTCTGTAACTTTGGAGTTCGATGATTAAGATCTTGACGGGTAATGACGCTTTCGTCATCACCTTGCATATAGATGTTTTTCATGTCAAAAATATCTCAGTCAACACTGGGAGTTCGACAGATATTATCTTCAAAGACGCATTCCTTCAAATGAGAATTTCAGAAAACCGTGTGAAGCCAATATCCTCTCCCCTATATGGCTTTGCGGGCAGCTCTACACCAGTGAAGGGAATTACTTCGCTCACGGTTGTTGCTGGCGAAACACCCTGTCAAGCAACTCATACTCTTGACTTTCTTATAGTCAAAGTCAAATCGTCGTACAACGGTATATTAAGACAAATAGGTCTCAATAAGTTACAAGCCGTAGCCTCAACCTACCACCTAGTCATGAAGTTCCCTACACCAAAAGGGATTTATTTTGTGAGAAGAGACCAGACGTTAGCTCGAAGATGTTATGTAGCCTCTTACAAGGCTAAAGAGACTTTCTCCATTGACGATCAGCGTGAGGAGAGGACAATAAGACATGTTGAACCTGTCGAGGCACTCATCTCTGTGCCATTGATAGAAGAAGACAATAAACGGCAACTGCAGATCGGCTCCGCGCTAGAGCCAAACCTTCGTGATCAATTGATCTCCTTCCTTCGATCCAACATGGATATCTTTGCATGGAGTGCCACATATATGCCTGGGATAGACCCAGATGTCATCGCCCATCGACCTTTGGTCGACCCCAGGCATAAGCCAGTCAAGCAAAAAAAGTGGCCTTTTGCACCAAAGCGACAAATGATCATGAAAAAGAAAGTCGACAAAATATTGAAGGCCAACTTCATCAATGAAATTGATTACCCTAAGTGGGTAGCCAATGTAGTCATGGTTCTGAAGGCCGGGACGGGTAAATAGAGAATATGCATCGACTACACAGATCTGAATAAAGCGTGTCCCTGCGACAGCTATCCATTGTTGTGTATTGATACGTTGATAGATGCCACATCAGGACACCAATTGCTTAGTTTTATGGATGCCTTCTCCGGCTACAACCAATCCGAATGCATGATGGTGATGTCGCCAAAACGAGCTTTATAACAGATCAGGTCCTTTTCTACTACAAGGTCATGCCTTTTGGATTGAAGAATGCCGGTGCTACCTACCAGAGGCTGGTTGACAAGATCTTTAAACCCCTCATAGGAAAAAACATGGAAGTCTATGTTGATGACATGCTCGTCAAAAGCCTCCACACCGAAAAGCATATTGCTGACCTTTGATAATGTTTTGATCTCTTTTGCGAATATCGCATGCACCTTAACCCGACCAAGTACCCTTTCAGAGTGTCGTCCGATAAATTCTTAGGGTTTATGGTCTCACAAAAGGGAATCAAAGTTAACCCCAAAAATATAAGTGCCATCCAGGAAATAGTCGCACCGAGGCGAGTCAAGGAGATACAAGTCTTGACAGGGAGAATAATCGCTTTCAGTGGATTCCTTTCCAAATCAGCAAAATGTTGTCTTCCATTCTTTAAGGTGTTGAAGAATATCAAGAACTTCAAATGGAGGGCCTAGTGTCAAACCTCATTTGATGCATTGAAGGAGTATCTTGCATCACCCCTGCTCTTCTCTAAACTTGTCGCAGGAGAAGAGCTCTTTCTCTACCTGGCCATAGCCGAATCTACTATCAGTCCTGTCCTCAGCCGAGAGCAAGACGGTCGGTAACTCTCTATTTACTATGTGATCAAGGTCCTTCAAGGAGCTGAACTGCGATACCCAAATGCAGAAAAACTCGTATTTGCTTTTTTTATCACAACAAGGAAGCTTTGACCGTACTTCCAGTCTCATACAATTACCCTGCTCACCGACAAACTACTTAGGCGGATATTGCACAAGTTTGATTTTTTAGGCCATATTGTGCCTTGGTCGGTAGAGTTGGGAGAGTTTGACATATAATACAAACCTCGCCCCTCAATCAAAGGACAAGCCTTGGCAAATTTCATTGTCGAGTGTACCCTCAAAATTGAAGATAGAGAACCTCTCCTCCCCGATCAAACTAAGGTATTTACTTGGCACTCTATGTGGATGAATCATCAAATACGAATAGAAGTGGAGCTAGATTAATCCTTAACGGGCTAGACGGTCTCACCATACAGTATGCCATTCGCTTCAACTTCCTTACTTCCAACAATGAAGCAAAATATGAAACCTTGATAGCAAGCATGCATTTAGCCCGTGCTATGCACTCAGAATCCCTCCATGCCTACAACGATTCCCAACTTGTCGTGAAGCAAATCTTAGAGGAATATGAAGCACGAGACCTAAAAATGGCCTACTACCTGCACAAGGCAAAGGAAGTTGCAAACATTTTTGCCCTTTTCAAGATCATGCAGGTCAATAGGGAGGACAATACTTCCACATATACACTCTCACGATAAGCCTCTCTTCGGTCCCTCACGAGGCAGTTGGAAAGTTATCACCAAACTGGGAAGGCCCTTATAGAGTGGTGAAGCTAGGGGGTCCACGAGTCTACCACTTAGAGCAAATGGATGGCAAAGCAATTCCTCGAACATGGAATGCAACTAATTTAAGGCATTATTATTATTCATGAGCAAATCCCCGAGGGGAAGGGGGCATCTATCCCCTACACATTCTCTTATTCCAGATCTAGCTCATGCCTAAATTTAGGCTGCCTTTAAATTTCTAAGTTTAAGTTGACTCCACGACTTTGTACAGTCTAGTTGTCTTATTCCATTCTCCCTGGCTTTATATGGCCATTGATGTACATATCTTTGCGATGAATGGAAATCTATTTGCATAATTACTCTGATTGCATCAATGTTACGCAAAATAAAAGCCTTGTTTGCATTAATGATATGGGCTTCAAGACCGTATAAAAGGAAATCCTAGGAGCTTGCCTATTTAGCCAGACATACAAAAGGAAACCCTAATTCTACTCACTTATATCTCCTGGTAACCTTATCTCATGAGAGACTCCAGCCTCGGTTACAGATGGTTGTGACCTTGTGACTACCCCAGATCCTGATCCTGAAGCTCTCAAACTTTGATTGAAGGAAGGATTAGCGAGCACTCGTGAACTAGCTGTCGCCCTCTGTTCGGCTTCCTCGCACTGAATGGCATTATCCGCACTAATCTCAAGGCAAACTTGTGTAAATAAATGCTCAAATCAAGTTCATGATGATCTTTTAAAATATCATCCTTGCACTCATTATAACCATAAACAAGTGCCCTCTTCGAGTCACGTTAGGCTGGTCCAGGAAACTCTTTGACTTCTTATACAGTTGCATAGCATGGACCGCAACTGTTGATTTCTCAGTTTTTAGGTGATCAACTCGAGCTATTAATTCAGTATTAGTAAGCTCCAACCGCTCCACCTTCTTGGTCTAGTCTTCCATCTTTTTCTCAGCCTCTCAACAAAAGGTATTTTCTATCATAATCTTCTTCTTCTTCTTCTCGTCCAGCAACTTGTCGGCAGCAATCAGCTTCTCAGCCCCAATTTACACCTGCGCTATAGCCTACACGACAAAAACTTAGGACCAAATAGCAAAAAATTCAATAAAAAAGAAGAATACGGAAAAGAGCTTTACCCGTGACATTAGATGGACCATCTCATTGGCTGTCTCATTGACGTCGTAGCTCGACAATGTCTAGCGAATCATGGGAATGATCACGTGGCTAGACCAATCCTATGCCGTATGAGGAGACTTGAAGATAGACTCATTAATGGATACCCCTAAAGCAGGATGATGAGGAGTATCAGGACGAGAAGAAGATGAAGTAGCTCTGCTCCTAGCTCTACTCGGGACTTTTTGCTTCTTTGGACTTGTCTACCATAGACAAACCAAGAACAAAGTCCTCAGTCTGCGTCACCTTCGGCTGAGACCCAGAAACCAATGCACTAAAATCCAAGTCCTGCATCTCTTCTTTCTCAATGCCGTGAATAGAAGCTAGCTCATAAAAAATGATGTCTCCTAAGACCCCCTGAGCATTGAATAGTGGTGGATCCCCTTGCACTCTAGATGACATGATCTCTACACACAATACAAGAGTAAGATCACTATTAAAGACTAGACGAACATAAGACTTGATAAGAACATTTACCGGAATCATTTTCGCCCCTTCTTCCTCCTTGTCGAAATCTTGAGGCTCAGGGGAGAAGATGATGCCACTCTCACGTAGCTGAGCGTTACTCAAAGGGTATTTGGACTGTAAAGGTTCAGATCCCTTGAGCTTCCCAATATGCTCAAGGTTAGTCTCCGAGAAATCACTTTCTTTTATTGAATTAAAAGTCTTAATCTCATATTCAAGAAGCCACATGTTACAGACCTCACCCCGCTGAGACTTGGGCAATTTAACAAATAGAAACTTCTTCTTCTAATTATAATTAGATGATGGTGGGTGTGAAAACAAGTTGGGCTCAGCCTTTGGGCCCCAACTCAAAAAATACCAACCTACTTGCTTAGTTATCGTATATATGGTAAAAAAAAAAAAACCATCTGAATACTCTAACCTTAGGCCTTAGCCCAAGTTATAACACTGGTAGATAAAGAAACTTATGAAACGCCATGCGTGAGGTGAAAATTGGTCAGCTGTTAGATCGTAAGCATTCGAGACCTTGATAAAGAAAGGGTGAAGGGGGACCCTAAAGTCGTTGATAAACATGTCCCAATAAACACCTATCTCGTTAATCATGGTCATGTTAGCTGATTCTCCCTCATCAGGTAGCCTAAGTTTTACGCTTGGCAAAATCTCACAGCGCTCCCGTATAAGTTTCAAGTTGTAACTACTTAGCTTGCTCTGAGCGTGTGCGCATTAAAAGGCTTAGAAAACTAGGCTCTCTCCGTTAAGACTTCCTTTGCAGGAACCCCCCTCCCCCTGACTCTTGGAAAGGAATTATGTGTACACCAATTTTTAAAAATAAAGGGTCATAGGTTGGTCTACCCTATCACCCCAACCATCAACACTGAACTCAGAAACATGTTCGCTATCTTGGTTGGACATAATTTCAGATTAAAATAAGAGATTTTAAAAGAAAAGTTAGAAAGAAGTTAAAGCTTACTTGAAAAAGAAGACGATCTTCAAACTCTTCTAGCTTAGAAACCTCCTTCAAACAAAGCCCTAAATCACTCTCTCTCAACACACACTTGAGAAATTAAACATAATGTGAGAAAATAGAATAGTCTCTCCCCTTTGTATAAAAACAACAGATCCATCCAATGGATGAGATCTTATAACCGTTAAAATACCCTGGACACATGGCACACATCCAAAAAATGACTGGGGGTAAATTTACCCTTTTACCCCTTGACAAAAACTTTGACAAAGCCTAGTAGACAAGCTACTTTGGTCCTAGCCTCTACTGAGCAGACGAGCATATTGGAGCATACGCCTCTACTCTAGCCGAGTAGAGGAGCTACTTTGGTCCTAGCCTCTGTCGAGCAGACAATCGCTTGGACCATATGCCTCTACTAAAGCTGAGTAGACAAACTACTTTGGTCCTAGCCACTGCTGAGTAGACAAGCGCATTGGACTATATGCCTCTACTCTAGCAGAGTAGACGAGCTCTTGAGGGGCTTCCACTTGGCCAAGCCAAGCAGACAAACCCTTGACAGGCCTCCACTCGGCCAAGCCAGGCAGACGAGCCCATGAGGGGCCTCCACTCGGCCAAAGTCGGGCAGACGAGCCCTTGAGGGGCCTCTACTCGTCCGAAGCTAAGTAAATGAGCCCTTGAGGGGCCTCTACTCGACCAGGGCACCAGGCTGAGTAGACGAGCCCTCGAAGAGTCCTTTGCTCAGCCAGACCGAGTAGAAGAGTCTTCGAGAATCCTCTGCTCGGCCAGGCCGAGTAGACGCTTCCCGAAGAGACCTGTTCGACCAAGCCGAGTAGAGAAGCTCAGAAAACACTTCCTTTATTAAAAGGATTTGTTGGGAAAAATTGTTAACGATGCTATAATTCCATATTCTTCTTCAGAAAAAGAACATGAAATGGGGGGCAAATGATATGGGCAAAAGATACCAGATGTAGGATGGTGACACGTGTCACCATCTGATGGCATCGAAACTATCACACCACTCATGGGGAAGTGGGAAGTGGAAACTACCCACCTTCACATTATTTACTTTACCCATTATGGCAGTTACCCTCTAGTTAATAACAGTAACTACCCACTAATAAGAGTAACCTCTCATTAGTCTGGTAACTCCCTGATTAAAGGAGAAATAACTAACCATTGAAGAGAGGACGCTATAAAAGGAAAATGTGGGAATGAAGAAAGGTAAGTAATTCAATCTAAACTTACACTAGATTCCTTTAAACATTTTTTTGACTTTGGCATGGAGATTTTCTGTCGAAAATCCTTCCGGCCAGTCACCGGTGTTGCTTGTGCTATGCAGGTCTATTCACGAGATAAGTTCCGGATTCTATTTACAATACGTAAGTCCAATATATTTTCACAATCTAAGAAATTAATCTGCCTTATTTTATATTATTATCAGTCGTACACATGTATGCATATAAGAATAATATATGTGTATATGTTTGTATATACATATAATTATCTCTTATACTTTATTTTTTCTTATATCTCACATCTTTTATACTTTTCTTAGTGAGTTTTATTAATAAAAATGTCAACACATTGTTTATTATTCTTGTTAATAAAAGTGGTAGAAAATTCATAAGAAGGTAGAAATAACATTATTTGTTATTAATATTGACATATAAACATGAGCTTTTAACAGTTGTTTCTCTCGTGTGCAACGCACCAGGTCAATACTAGTTCAAGATTAGTGCAAAGATCTAGCTCGTTTGCTACTGATCCGACGCCCCTACCAAATGACGGCCAAAAATGAAAAATTCCTATCAGCCATTTCTCCGGTTTCCCAACTGCATTTTGTGAATCTTTTTGCTAATTTGTAGGGTTTCTATGTGTAGCTATTTTATGATATATAAACGGCTTGGGAGGAAGAAGAAGATGGCAATTATCCATTTGTGGATACCTAATCGTGTACTTGCCAATCTTTTTTTTTTTCCTTTTTCTTTTTTGGTTCAGTAAGAGAATATAGTGGAATACTTTTTCTTTGAGTTCTATTCCCTTGGACCGACATATATCAATGTCATTACATATTTGAAAGTTCTTAAACGAAAACTCCAGAAAATTGACCAATTGCGGAAACTGATGCAAGCTCGTCACCAAAGCAAAATTCAAAATCTCATGCAGGCACTGTGTGCATCTTGGTTCTTATTTGTGTCAGATTTGCGTTAGGTGAGCTAGCTCTAATCGGTAAGCCGGTGGTATACTCCTCAATCTAATCACCCTCTTTTTCTAGCTGACAAGAAACAGAGCAGGGCCAAGGCATCACCCAAGACAGAAAAAAAAAAATTGGTAGTGCTTTGCAGATTTGACCAATATAGCAAAAGATTTTTTGTTTATGATTCACTGACGATAATGAAGGTTAGTCTGGATTCTATCCTGTAAATGGATTTTTGTAGTTAAGATACCAGCAACCACAAGAGTGCCGTTCGTTGCGTTACGCACAGGTGACAAGAGAAGTTAAAATTATGTTTACGTAAAGTAGTACGTCGTTAAGCCATTGGGGTAATGTTATCCTATTGGTTGAGAAGGCATGAATAAGTAGCAAACACAAATGTCTTGTATTCGACTCTCACTAGGCTCTTTCTATAGTCAGCTAGTCATTAATAAAGAAAGTCGTGGTGCATATATTGATGCGAGATGACATCCGCGGTGACCCCTGATGGTCGTTCAGAGGATGCATCATGCAAGTGAGATGGTCAAGCTATATCAAGGAAGATTAGTTCGGCCTTTGATTTCTGGACGCCTCCATTGCTAGGCAAGAAAGAAAAATGATAGATCAACGCAATGAATTTTAAGTTTTGTCGTTATAAATCAATTACTCACCCAAAAAATTTGCTTATGTTTATAGACTTGTAGTTGTAGGTGACTTGGTGCATCAAATATGAAGTTCTCCTCCAAAATTTAATGGGCCTAGATAACTTTCTTCTCCAGCCCAGAAATCTATTCAAGAAAGTCACCTCTAAGTTGGGCCTGGGGAGGCTCCTAAATCTTTTTTCATTTGTTCGGCCAAAGTAAAACCCAAATTTCCTAGCACAATCTAGCCCAAAGGCTCCAAAAACCCTGATGGAGTAGAAACCAATTGTTGAGTCAAAATAATTGCATATTTGATTACAAATAATAATAATAATAATAATAATAATTGCTATTCAGATCAAAGTTATTTCATAATGCATGTGAGAACCCTTAGCATCACTTTTTTTTAAGGTCAAGAGGAGAACCTTAGCATCATTTTATTTGGCTATAAATGTTGTTGGAGCATTGTTGTAAAACTTAACGAATGGCGGAATAACATTTCGTAATATTGCAGTTCTGGTGCACTGTGCGGAGCTATTAAACAATGTTTTTTTTTTTCTCATCTGATCAAATTTGTTTCCTCCAATCTCTAACCTTCCACGAGAGTCGAACCTTTAACCTTGAACATATATACTTTTATCACGGGACTCGCCCTCTAAGCGTAGAGTTTGGGATAAAGTTTAATAGTTAAATAGAACAAAATACAAATAGATTATGGCAGCAAAAAGAGAATGTAAATTGGGAAAAGTACTGCACGGCACTCCATCTATAACTATGTTTTCCTAATAACTAAGCTAAGTTGATAGCCTAGTTGATCCGCATTAGTATTTAAATTTTATTACTGCCGAATATACTAAACATATGATTTTGACACAAGGTACTGCCTCATTTGAAGGGCATTTTTCTAAATAACCTCCCCACACAACTTCCCAAGTTACTGCCTGAAAACAGATGCTTGCAGCATCCACGTGCACCATATATAAATAGTAATTGGTCACGTGTTCTCCCGTCTTCTCTAAAATGATAACAAACTTAAAAGCGTAGTTATCACTTATTTTTTGAACTACAATTTAGATGTCACGTCCCCGTTCAGTTAATATGTAGCTTGAAATGCAAAGAAACACGTCAATAAAAAATGATGTTGTCATCTTAGGTAGCACACATACAATAGTTGTTCTTCAGTTGTTATAGTACAATTTGCACTCAGTTCATTTGTAAGTTTGGTGGTGACAAATGAATAAGAGTGCTAAGCATGAAAATATTGATGGGCTCATTGGTAATCATCTCTCTCTCTCTGCTATGGTTCCTTCTTTAAAGTTTTATCATGAAACTGGAGAAACAACATCGAATAAATTAATTCTAAATGATCAACTAAAATAAGTGACACTTTGTAACACATTTCTATCTTCAAAACAGTTAAAAGTAGCCCTTCAAACTAAATTTCATCCTTGATCCAAGTTGCAAAAAAGGTTAGCCCACCCACTACCTTTTGTAAAAAGGAACAATAGATACGTAAAAGTTGAGTTGGATAACAAAGTTGCTAACTCTTTATAAAGAGTTGGTTTTCATATTTTAGCACGCTCGACGCCATTACTTATCATTTAAGAAATATAATATTGTTAGTGATACAATCGTTTGAATAAGCCTTACGTGGTGAAAATTAAAGCTGTTTTAGTTTGAACTTTGTGAATCAATGGTTGAAACGTTGGGAGAAAGTTGCAGAAGTTGGAAGATTTCTTGTCAGTGCCATGGCCAGCCTAAACATTTGAGTAAGAGGGAAGAAACACTTCACTGAAAAACGGAACACATTTCTCACCACAAGTAGCGGTTGTCTTCCTATAAGCAGTCAACAAGTAAAGTATGGAAGTTGGAAGGTGTCGGTCCTTTAAGACTATAAATAAATAAATCTCTGGTTGCTCACTTTCTAGGATTCTTTTCAATCACAGATTTGACTTTTCGTGTGTGATATCTGCCATTTACTGAAAACAGCTTTCTGGGTTGGGACCCTTCTCAGTTGATTTTATCACTAGTGTCTTGTGTGAGGTTTGTGTTTCTTTGAAGATTTCAAATTGGAGTCTGGGGGAGACAAATGGTGAGGTACTGATGTGAAAGCAAAGCTTCGTGATATAAATATGGGCAATTCTAAGGTTGGTTGCCTGTGCAATTAGAAAGTTTTAGGTGTCTTTTTGAATTTCTTCTTGATCATCATTAAGAATTGATGAGAGCATCTAACCACCCAAGTATTAATCTCGTAATAATAATAATGTGAGGTCAAATTAGATGTCTTTTTGGAACAAGGATTAATAATGTGAGGCCAAATTAGATGTCTTTTTGGAACGAGGATCGTGTGTTATCTCTGTAGCAGTTTTAATGACAAAAGATTATCAATAAAAATATTTTTGATTATTACTAATATGTAGAATGATATTCTTTTGTCGTAAAATATATTTAACGATATTCTGGTTATCACAGCAGATGTGTAGCACAAAAAAGAATCTTAATTCAGTATTTATGGAATTCCATTCATGAATCTTGCATATTGGATCAAGTTAAAAGCATTCATGGATGGATAGGGATTATCAAGTAAGACTCTGAATGTTTCAATAAAAAATACAAAATGGTGGAGCTGTGGTATGTTGCTAGTATTGTGACAAAAGATAATTATTTTTCTGACCCATGAACAGTAGTTAAATAACTTCTTACACATGCATGACACTTTAGGATTTATTTACAAACATTTGGTAGTATGTTAAATGTTTTAAAATATGATTTTCGACCAAGAAATTATGATATCAAATAACAATTATTCCATTCTTTTTTCTAGTTTCTTGCAAACTTTGCATATTATATTTTGTTTTGCGTCTTGTATCAAAATTTCGGCTCGAAATCACGCTTTAAATGAACACGATCATTATTCGAACTTAAACTTTTCATAACTATTACACGATTATAAGCAAGTTTAAGATAACCACAAAGTGTTATTGAGCTTCATTTTTGTCGGGTCAAAAACAATAATCGTGTACATCATGTAACCTCAATCAATTGTTGCAGCCTTTGTAGGTGATGTAAATGAAGTATGTCAATGATTATATGTTGAGCTTTCAAAATTTGAACCAACATATGCTTCATGGATGTACGAATAAATTTCTTGACAGTACATGGCGGCCATCTAGTCATTGCGTACACACCTGGTGTGGCAGTGAAGCTTCCTTAAGCTTTAGGTTTTAATATTGGCTGATAACTCATTATTTCCTTCCACCTTTAACCCGCAGGTGTTATCATGTGATGTGAAGGGAGTCAAGTGTGTGAACCTTGATGAATCAGCAAGGAATGTAAGGGATGTCTCCTCTAGCAAATAATGTAAGTTTAAGCTCAACGAAAATAGGTATAATATGAGCGGTAAAAAAAAACGACAACCATGTTGATGACTTACATATTTAGGTGTTATTGCGATTCGGTCATCTATATTATTGAGATGGACAGTTTAAATTTGTTTCTTTTTTTTTTCACTATATTATGGAGCATATGTCAGTTTTATCGTGAAGCAAACGGTGATTTATACCATTCGTTCTGACTTTCGTATCATAATTGAACAGAGAACGGAAAATTTTCAAAAAAAAGAAGTCTGATCTCTCCATCCGCCGTAGATGGTCAGCCAAATCGTGCTGACAACTTAAGTTGTCAGCGATCGTAAGGGATCAATTAAAAAAAACCAGCTAATCTTGCATGGAGAGACTAAAGCATTGACGGTGGACTGCAGAACAACCTTCTCCTATAAGAAACAGACCATGCCTATCTGGATTTTGAAAATAGGAATTAACAATATCGAGAAATAAAAAAGAAATGAAATATGCCCGGACCAAGCATTTGATGAACAAACTTTGGCTGCTACCCCGATTGTAAGAATCTTCCTCCAACCCCATATATAGTGACAATTAATAGTCACTAAATGTCTTTAGTGACTTTTCTATTAACACTTTCAGCGACAATTCTTAAAATCACTTTCTAGCGTCACTAAATAAAAATCACTAGAAAAATTTAGTAACTATTAATTATCACTACATGGGGGTAGGAGGAAGATTCCTTTAACCAGGGTTGTAGCCATTTTTTTTTTCTTTTTCTATAACAAGAGGAAGAGATAATCAGATTCGCCAACTACTAGTTGACCAGTAGTTGCCGCACCGGCCTACCCTCAGACTTCCTCGTTCCTTTTCTGTTTCTCTTCATTAAAATAAGGTTCTTCACAGTTTCATTCATCTCAAACATTTTCATGTCTGCTCCTTCTATATGTATGACCTCTCTCTCTCTCTCTCTCTCTCTGAGTTCATGGGAGTCTCGATCGCGTTACTCATGAAAGAACCACAAGAGTTTGTTACCATAATAAAAGATGTTTTACCCGACAGTATCCTGTATTGATAGGCCCTGAAGCGAAGGACATGAACGAGCGGAATCACCATGTTATCTGTAATTATGCTTGCGTAGAATTTCAACTCATTTTTTATTACAATTTTACCGAGATGACGAGCTTCCATCGTTGGACTAGCGAATGACTTTACCTACCTTCCACCTAAATACTTTTTCCTTTCCTTCTCTCTTTATTAGTTCAATGTTTGTTTACTCTCTCTTGTTGTGACCTTTGAACGACCCTTTCTTCTATAACTCACATGCACAAAGACGCGCGCTCTTCTCTTTGATTGTCTTTCTCTCTCTCTACCCATCTCTCTTTTTAACATTTTCTCCTGCCTTTGACATGCTCAAGCGCATCCAAGATCCATACAAACCCATCTCTCTGCCACTTCCATAGCTCCCTTTTCTTCCATGGATCAAGCGACAAGCAACAACAACAACTACGACTACTACACCCATGAGTCACAGAACCTTTCTCCCATCAAAAGCCCATCAAGCTCAATCTTCACCTCACGTGTGCATACCTCACACGCCAGTTTTCCCATCATAGCCATTGCCATAATTGGCATTTTGGCCACAGCGTTCTTGCTAGTCAGCTACTACATCTTTGTCATCAAATGCTGCCTGACTTGGCACCGTATCGATCTCCTTCGTCGCTTTTCCTTCTCCAGAAACCGCAGTGGCGATAACCCGTTGGTAGACCACTCTGCATCCGTAGAAAACCGCGGTCTAGAAGAATCTTTGATTCGTTCAATCCCGATATTCAAATTCAACAAGGAGGGGAAAGAAGACAATTTTGAATGCGCAGTTTGCTTGACCGAATTTCAAGAAGCAGAGAAACTACGAATCATACCAAATTGCAATCATGTGTTTCATATTGACTGTATTGATGTTTGGCTACAGTCAAATGCCAATTGCCCTCTTTGCAGAGCAAGCATTTCAATTTCAAGCAAAGCCCGATTCTCGTTGTTGAACCACGACATTGCTCCAAGCCCATCTCCTCAAAACCGAAACCCACATACCGATGATTTTCTAGGCCGGGATGAAGATTACGTTGTGATTGAACTAGGTGAAGAAAGAGTTGCAAATCCATCATCATTGCTTGGACTGCAAGAAAGATTGGGTTCAGGGGAACTATTGACACCGGCGGCGCCGTCTATTAGTCCTTTGCCAAGAAAGTTGGAAACCAAAATGGTGAAGAAGAAAGGTAAAAGATTTAGTCATGTTTCAAGCATGGGGGACGAGTGCATTGACATTAGGGAAAAGGATGAACAGTTCAATGTTCAACCCATAAGGAGGTCTTTTTCGATGGATTCGGCCGCCGATCGGCAGCTTTATTTAGCTGTACAAGACATTTTGCAGCAAACTATGCATGAAAATGAGATTGTAAGTTCTAGTGAAGGTTGTAGTAGCAGAGTTAGAAGGTCCTTCTTTCCATTTGGATATGGAAGGTCAAGAAGTGCAGTTCTACCCATTCACATGGAACCATAAGGCTAGGTTTTACCCTTTCTTCTTTTTCTTTTCTTGAAATGTAAAACCATTTTTTGTTTAGTGAAATAGAGGAAGAGAGAGATTTTTAGGTTTTATTTGGAGACTGCAGGGTAGTTCATGTGCAGACTGAGTTTAATGAATGAATTTCAAAACTTCATTGCTTTATGTAAACTTTGGACTGTTCATGCCAAGAGATTTGGGTGGGGGGGGGGGGGGGGGGTCCAGTGTGCTTTCAATGGATTAACTGAAATGATTACAAGCATCATTGCTTGAACTACCTTTTTCTTTGCTTTTAAATTTGTTGGTTTGAATTCTTTAGTCATGATTGAGTTGTAAGATTGTGCCTTCTGCTCTTGCTTGACAGAGATAGACAGAGAGACTTGTACCAAAAATCAATACTATAAGATAGAGGTGGTGAGTAGCAGATCCCCTTGCATTAATGTAGGCAGAGGGACTTGTACCAAAAATCAATATAAGGTAGAGATGGTAAGTAGTAGATCCCTTTGCATTAATGTAAGAGGTAGAAACTTTGGTCCCCTTCTATTGATGTACCCATGTAACTACCAATTTGTTAATGTTGATGGTGGAAGGTTTGCTTCAGGTGAGCCAAAAATTTCTTGATGTCTAAGGCACCAAAAATGGAAAATACCATTAATACTCGCAACTGTCACTAAAACCCTTGATATAATCATTGCTAAGCAATGCTTAATTTCTTTACTTTGTGACTACGGTACAAATTGTTTTATGATTAAAGAGAGATAAATACGCAAGCAGAAAGAATCAAAATCAAGACCTTACTAAACCAGACTTTAAAACTATATTAAGTTAATACTTGCTCTAAAGCATAAACGGTTAGAAAATGGGTTCGATAATGTATTCATAATTTAAAGCTTTCCTTCATGTCAAGCAACTTGAAGACCACCTCAGTAATCCGCTGCGAAAACATATTATTCCAAGTATAAGATGGTGACGGGGATTCGTTGCCTTGTTATGCTATAAGGCGACCAATGTCACATGGCCTCTTACACATTCACACCTCATTTTCCGTCACAAACTATGTGGTCAAATAACGTGTGAACATTAGTCAAGAAGGTGTTCGTCTGTTGCTCAATTAAGAGAGGGAAGAAGACGAGAATTTGGATAAAGGTGGTGGTGGAGAAAAGTTCTACTTCTATTGATGTAAGTGGTAAAAGGGGTCCCCTGCTACGTTAAATGCTGGTGGTGGTAAAAAGCCGATTCAGAAGATGGTTGACTTCTGTTGTTTATGTCTCTAGCCTTTGCCAGGACCATCATTCGCCCTTCCTTTAAACGACTGTCACACCTTGAATCAGGTTGCTGGTTTTGAGAGCAAGATTTTGAATCGGCTTGCTGGTTTTCCTTCAAGTGATGGGGACAGTGTTCCAATTTTGTTTCGATCAACTAGTCTCTCTAATTGCTTGGAACATCTACTGGCATCTTAAGAAAAAGGTGATCTTGTGGGGATGCATCCTTAAATTCTCTATTATAACTTCGACTATGAGGAGTGAGTTCCATTTGACAACACTTTCAGTTTTAATTTTTTATTTTAAAAAAATAAAAACTTAAACCAGTTAATTTTTTTTTACAAAAAACAAGTAAGTGTTTGATTACCCAGTTTTTAATTTGAGTTTTTTTTTTCTTTTGAATGTTTGATTATCCAGTTTTTATTTTGAATTTTTTCTTTGGTGGTGGTTTGCGATGGCGGTGGTGGGGCGTGGCGGTGGCCGACGGTGGTGATGGCCTATGGCGGGCGGGGGCAGGTGGTGGTAGCCGGTCGCCTGCGGTGGACAGTGGGGCGTGGGCGGTGGCTACCGGTGGTGGGAGGGTGGTGGTGGTCTCAAAACTGACAACCGAAACTCATTTTTAGAATTTTTAAAAATATTTCTAATTTTAAAACCAATTTTTTAAATTAAAGAAAAAAAACTGTACGCCAAACGCGTTTATTTTTTTCAGTTTACAAAAACTATAAAAATAAACTGCGTCAAATGGGGCCTTTGATTATGCTATTCAAGATTATTCGAGTCTAATGATTCAGAGGAAGGAGGATTCCAGGGCATGCTTGCGATGTTCTTGCTTGGGTTAAGATGCACGATCATATGTCATAATTGTCTTGATTGTGAGTTATCATTAGTTTTTATATTTTGAATTTTACGTGTTATTCAGATATATATAACCAATAAGTTCAAGTGATCATTAAAGTATTTGGGTTATACTTCATCTCATGTTATTACTATTACTATATGATGATATCGTAACAAGAACATGGCCTGTTTAATAATATGGGCTTTTGATGGGTAAGCCCACATAGTTGGAATCCTATTGGGCA